>CM062816.1:1628199929-1628799929 GCA_031772625.1 Pinus tabuliformis
TATAATGCTACAAGAAAACAAATAGGACTAGAAATCAACATCTACACTAAAATTAATGCATCTAGTGCTAGAAATCAAATAGGATTAGGAATCAACATCTACACTAAAGTAATTGCATCTAATGCAAGCTCAATCAAACAAGATTGTAAATTAAAATATTTAATGAAATGAATGCATCTAATGCAAGCAATGAAATAGAATTAGAAATCAACATCTACCAATAAATCAATGCGTATACTTTTCAAGAAATCAAATAGGATTAGAAATGAGCATCTAGACACTGAAATTGATGCATCTAGTGCAAGAATTTTCTTACCTTTCTCTCCCCCACCATCTATATCAATATATCCCTCTATCTATCCTTCTTTGTCTCTCTATATCACCCCCGAGAAGCATACACTCTCTCTCCCTTATATATATAACCTGTTGGATACTTGGCATTGTCTAGATGACTAGTGGCCTTATGAAGGGATATGCAAGTGTGTTGGCATTGATGTCAACAGTCATGCTGGGGAGATGCGCTGGGTAGTTGGCATTGCCTAATTGTTGGCACGAGTGTTGGCATTCATGTCAGCTAGACTAGCTTCGATGCTTGTCATAGCAGATGTTGGCAGTGATGGCCTAGGAGAAATCCTATGGTTGTCCATGGCTTAGAAGGATTCCTATGATAGCTACAATCTTTAAGTAGATAATCTTCATAGCATCAAGATTATTAGAGAAGCCATAAAATGATGACTACATTGATGGACTAGATGGAATCCCATGATAGTTGCAAGATTCATGAAGAGGATTATCATGGTGGTTGTGAGTTCCTATGTCAAGAGAGTCAAGGAGCAGAAGAGTGGTAGAGATTTTGGAGCTATATTATATGTAGAATATGGGATCAAAACCTACATCGAACCCTCGCCATTGAAAATTTCTCTGGAAGAGATTTTCAACTATATGCAGAAGTCTAGAAATCGATTCTTGATTCAAAAGTTATGGCCTGCTGAAGTTCATGGATTTGAAGCCTTAGGTAGGAAGGTATATCAGCATATCGAAGATCAACGATCTAACATATTGAATATTAGCACATTGGTGGATCGAAAATTGGATAATCAAAACTTCCTCATGGGAACCCTTTAACAAGTTGCGATACAGGTGAAGCATGGATAACATTAAAAGCCGCCAGGGACGCTGATAAATAATTAACAAAGGATTTCATCACAAAACCAAAGGTTGGTGGGCCATTTTCTCTCTCCTCTGGTAGGACAGGTGGTGGCATAAGATTGGATATGATAAGGACACATGGGAGTGTGTGATTGGCTCCGATAAGGACACATAAAAAGATCTAATTGGCTCTCATAAGGGACAAGTGGCAGCTGATGTTAGCATGACATGGAAATATGACATGACACGTGGAAATCATATTCAACCATATTGGGTGCTCTAATGGGCCATATCTGGGTGAAACTGGTCACCACTCAAGAGTTACCATATGGCAGTGATGATGTCATATCAAAAGTTGGCGATTGAACGATTGATGATGTCGACACTTTATAACAGTTAGCGATTGGAAACTTTTGATAAGGAGGCTCTGATATATTGGCACTTGGTCAGGGAAACTAATAGAGTCAAGGGTATAGAGTGAGGCTTAGCACCTAAGCGTTGTGGAGCATATCGGAGGTTGGAGATTTCAGAACTTCACTTTAAATGAATTTTGGAGAAATTTGTGATATGTTAAGCTTTTGATGTTGCTGGTGCTTGGTCGTGGAGCCCAATAAAACCAAGGGTGCAGAGCAATAACACGAGGAGAAAGGCCCTCGACAGGATGCTAAAGGACTTAGCAATTATGTGCTATACTGACTGTCACAGGAGGTGGTCCTATGGTGGAGATACGATAAGGAGAAAAGAAGAATGGGCTAAAGGCCAATCAGAATATTGTAATATCGTAACATCTTCTACATATATCTACAAGATATTTGTGCTCTGATATTGCACTATGGTGTAAAAGATCTGATATATAAACACAAAGGAGTATTAAAGGTTGGATAAATTGACAGTTGAAGAGTAAATGAGTGCAGAGGAGTTGGTCGTTGGAATAAATGGCAGCTGTGAAATATAGCTGGGTCAAGGTAGTAAGGACCACGATATTCAAGAAAGAGCGTCGAGTATGCCTTGAGGTAAGACAAGCTACTCCTATGCTCTGATGTACGTCTTAGTGAGTTAAGTGGATGAATGTGTATGCTACCATAGAACAAGGTCTATCCAACAAAAAACATTGAGACAAGGAAACAAGGAAAATGGTCCACAAAGAAGCCATGGTGAAGTACTGTGAAACCATGAATAAGCATGGAGAGCCTGAGTGATGGCAGAGTTGCATGGAGAGATGGTTGTGCCTAATTGGTGTGTGCAACTGGACTGAGAATTAATTCTGAGTATGGAGAAATAGTTAGGTTCCCATTCTCATGGTTAATGCAGTGACGGAGACTAAGGCAGATGTGAGAACAAAATGGTAGAGCTATACTGAGGTACACTCTCATAATGTGTATATAGGACAAAGTGGAAACATTAATCGGGGGGCACCAAAACAAAAAAATCTAGGAGCTTAGATGAACAAAGTGGGGAAAAGAAGCATAGTGGTCAGAGAGCTAAGTGGAAAAAGCTATTTGTGAGTGCAATGTTATGTAAGTGTTGTAGTTGCTACAACCACCCTCCAAAATTTTGGCTCACATGCAAATTTCAGACCCTACCTTAGATCCTACAATCGATCATCCTAGGTAACTTGTTGGTAAGAGGATGATTTCAGACTCCCCTCTTTGATCTTAGGATTTATCCATGTTCTCATCTTTATGATGAGAACATCTTTGGGCATATGGGTTGTTGTTTTTCATGCAAAGGGAATGTTTTTTTGCTTCAAGGGAAAGCATGTGTGCATGAGAAGTTGCTATCACATAGGCATGTTTCGCACTCCTTTAGGAAATCTTGTCACGAAGGTTGTTGCATGAAGAAAAGAATGTATTATGCATTCTGGATGGTCTACATTGTGTCACTAAGTGTTTGTGTGCAATCACAATAAAGTCCTATCAATGGTTGAATATGTTTCATTGATCTCACACTTAGCCATTTTCACGAGAAACCTAGCCTCATCTAGCTTCCCAAAACTGGGTGCTTTGCTTCTGCAATGATCAAGCTTCCTCCATTGCCTTTTGAAAACCTACAGTGCACAGCAAGACCAAACTCCCTTTCTTGCTGAAACCCTGTAGTACAAAGAGACACCAGCTTCCCTTACCTGCTGAAACCTCGCAACCCAAAAAGACCCCAACCATCATTGCTCTCCAAAAATGCACAGAGCAATCAAGAAATCAACACTACTCTCCATAAATGTGTAGGTAATTCCAACTATGTTGCACTCAGAAATTACACAGATGTGTCCTCCCAGGACCCCTGTCCTGCGCAACATCCTGTGCCTAAAAACTTCTTAGTATTTTCCAAGATTCCCTGTCTTCCTTGCATGCAAAAACTACCCAAATAGGCCTCCCAAGGCCTCATTCTTCCACTAGTCACTATCCACTGAAATTGGACAAGTCTACCTCTTAGTGACTATAAAAAAAGGTGACATGTTGAAATCGCTTCCAAGGATTTAATTAGAAAAACCAAAGAACCAAGTAATAGAAAATATCAAGACAACATGCAAACCCTATCGGATGCGTGATCATCTTGATGGTAAGTATGGTAAGTAAATAAAACCTTTCGAAGAACACCTCTTAGTTGAGTTTGTAGGAATTCTTGTCATTGTCATAGCATCCTGTCCTAAGTTACATGCATGTGCGCAAACATGAAAAGTCATTTTATGTGTTTCTTCTACATGTCTTGCTTCCTTTTCACTTGTTTGAGGAACTGTCATCTTCAACATGTTGATTGCAATGCCATGCTTGTAGCCATGTTCTGGCTATGGAAAAAGTCCCTCTTCATGTGTACAAGTTGTATTCACTATGTAAGCATCTGTCGCACTCACACATAAAGTTGCATAAATTGTCGTGCAAGCATCTTCACGGTCATTCAACGATCTATCACAAGTGTCACGCTTATCGCTAGCACCATTGATCGGTCACATTGAGTATATGTTCTCTTGATGGTTTGATGTGTCTTGTTATCGAGTCATGTTGAGTGTGTGTTCACAAGGTCATGTATGCACAAGCTCACTTACTCACACACTTAGTCATTTTCCTAAAATTATGGGGACTAGATCACTCTACAACAACCAGAACTTCGATGAGTTTCATTGCATAGTTTTAGCCGTCAGTGATCAGATACTGTTGCCCAGAATTGCACAGAGATTAAGGTTGTCTCCCAGGCAATCTTCACTGAACAATCCTGGAATCAAATTGATTGACTATCACCCAAAATAGCGCAGAAGTTGCTGAGCAAGTCATCCCAATCTGCATTTCCCGCAAAAAGATCCATCAAGCCTCCAACTATTCAACCAGAGAATTTTACCGAGTAGTGACCCTAGGCCTCATTCATCCAAAAAACTGCGCAGAAGCTTCCAAGCATGCCTGCTACCGTTGACTAATGAAAGTGCACAGACATGCCGGGAAGACACTCATTGCCTGTCACTGCACTGCCCTAAAAAAATGTGCAGTTTTCTCAGCCAGTCACCTCGATAGTTCACCAGTTGCTCCTCCTAAAAACTGCACATATTTCATGAGTATTCTCCCAACGACCCAACATCTCGGTCCGCTCAGAAACTGTGAAAAGATGTCCAGCAAGCTAGCCTCCTAGCTCTCCATAATTTTTGGTAGCCGCAGCATGCTGCCAACTCCCTATAGAAATTGCACAATTTTTTCTAGCAACCTCCCTCTGTTGCCTGCACTATCTCCCTGAGAAAATTGCACAAATCTGCCCTTTAGGCGAACCAAATTCCCTGGAAAGTCACTGCTAATCCATATTTCCCATCTCAACCTCCTAGTGACTTCTGCGTAATTTTCATGGATTATGCCCAGAGCCTACATCCCAGCTTGAAATGTGCATTATGCAGTTTTAGAGCCTTTTCCTCTCCCCTGGTCACCTGCAGCCAAAATATAAAGACAATGCATCATGGTAGACTACGATATTTCTCAATTTGATGTCATCTCCTGATGAGTGATTGCAAACACAGGTACATGGATGAGACATGGCGTGATGAAAAACAGGATGAACAAGGAGTGCATGCAAGGACCTTTGTCTGTGAATAGATGAACACATGGAGCATACCAATTAGAAATTGAAGGAGACATATGCGTATGCATGAACTATCAAGTGAACACCAAGACCATCAAAGACTTCACACACCTTGTCATGCGGAGGTGAAGCTATGAGACACCAAGAGCACCCTCATCACTTAGCAACTTTGTAGCTGGACATGGACACCACCAACAACATCAACATACCATCTCTGTCGTGTCAAGTCATGTCATAGTCATCTCGACCACATCACTACTGTGGGCCATACTATTTTAATCAATTTAATTTAACATGGATGTCCAAGAGACCCTCATGTAAAGTTGAAGAGTCATGGGCCATACTATTTTAATCAATGTAATTTAACATGGAAGTCCAAGAGACCCTCATGTAAAGTTGAAGATTCATGTAATTCAAACAATCATGAGGGAAGTTGAATAGTCACAAGGGTTTGGTTCACCCTTGGCTATATATACCCATCATTTGTACATGCAAAAGACTTTTCACCTTGGCTCCTCCCATATAGACTTGAGAGTCTGTAATCTTTTGTTTGAGGAGTGTGCAGTGGCTCCTATGCCCTACTATTAGGGTTAGTGATGTAATGGTGTACGTATGTGTCTTAGAACTTTCACTTAATTCATAAGCCTATTAATAGGCATGTTGACCTAGGTTGTCATTGATGTCAATATGACAATATTCTAGATATTAATATGGAAATACCATAGATACTAGAAGCCAAGGGGAATCCGAGCGGATCCATGAAGAGACATGAGTAAGGCCATCAGGATAGCCAAGCCATAAGCAAGTGGAGTTACCAAAGGAGGCAGAGCAAAGCATATCATAGGATATCAGAACAAAAGAGGCATTCATATATGCAAGGAGGTATTTGGAAGTCACTGTCAAGCCAGAGGAGCCACATACACACACACACACACACACAAAGAGATATATATATAGATATAGATATGCCAAAACAGAGTTAGCGTAGCTACAAGAGTAAACAAATCAAGCAGAATAGAGAATATATATATGTCATATATATGTCAAAGAAGGATAGAGCCATGGGAGGCAATAAACAGAGCTATCGAAGCCACAGAGGAAGCAGATAGAGGTTTCGGGAGAAAACAACCATCAGAGTAACAACGTCAAAGGAAGGACTATAGGAGGAGTAGAGCTATCACATATGTCAAGATTAAGGTGCATAAGCGGAGGAGCATAAAAGGATTGATTTTTGAGCACAATCTTTCATTCTGGTTCTGCAGAGAAAATACCCAAAATACGCTAAGTATCAGGCTAAAACACGTTTAATAGAGAATCCAGACCTCAAGCGGTTATAGAGTGGAGTTTTATTGCCATCGGGTTCATAGACCCCAATCGCATCAGCCTTTTGTGTATGTCCTCGTCACATCGTCGAGAGTCATTTCCAAAGGGAATCACACTAGAACACTTAGCATATTCAAAAGGGTAGATTTGAAAGTTTATGAAAGGGAGTGTTGAGTACTATGGGGTCCGGCAACATTTTCACATCACTTAAGTGGAGAGGCCCAAACCCTTATGACTTGCGATCGCCAATTTGTATCGCATCGGCATATCAGATCAGGAGTGTATTAAGTATTAAGTGCCATTATAAATCGTTGATAGTGATCAGCAATATCACATCAAAGGGATAGCGTCGATAGTGCAGTACATTGGGATCTTCGATTGCCGATAAGGTGATTTGATCTGGACCATCAGATCTCATCGTTCCAGATCAACGATCACAAATGCTTTGCGCATTGACTTTGGCATACGGTAAGCACACCGATAGGAAATGGAATTCTTCAAGGGCATTCCTATTACGAAAGGAAAAGGCATGGATCATGTGGAAAAGGTTTTGGGGCCAATTGTGATGAAGCTGTGGAGGATCGGTTGTTGGCCATCGGCGATGCCATGGTCTCAACATATAAAGGACCTCCGGGAGTCACAAATCGCTGATTGCGATTTAAGCACGGACCTGATACAGAAATAGATGCAAGTGTAATATATCATGAATTCTGCCCTTTAGTCTTTTTGACTGTTTCGCCCATGTTTCTTGTGTAATCAAGTTTTTTGGCTTGCACAGGATTTTTTAAGCTGAAAGGCCTATGATAACTGTTCTGATGGTTCAGAAAGTTGAACATCAGTTAAAAGGGGTGAATCATGGCAATTATGATTGTGATCGGGACACAACATATCCGTTAAACTAGTGAAAAAACTCTGTGTATACCTGCAATCATCGCCAAAAGGAGCATTGTTACAATCTTTAACTTGTAATAGGTATTCTCTATGTATGCGGCCCCTATTCCTCCTGAACATGTCCTGTGAATATTGGAACACTCAGATAGACAGAGGAAACTGAAAGCTAGGAAGCCGAAGTAGCAAGTGAGTGCAGAGGAAATGACAGCAACCAAGGAGGAAACTGACAGGATAAGCGAGCATTGAGGAAGCCAAAAAGCCAATGGAAAAAGGAAAATAATAGACAGAGGCATGTGGAACGGATAATATGAAAAGAAAGGAGAGAAAAACGAGCTATTGAATGTTGTTGAAGGTTGTTGAATGCTGTGGAAAATAAGCTGGAGGAAACAGAGGCAGCAAGAGGATCCAGCATAACAGAAAGAGGGCCAAAGGGCCAACAGGACAACAGACAGTCGAAGCGGAGAAGTAGCCAGCAAAGAACATAAGCGTGAACAGGAAGCTTTTCTTTATGCAGAGCTTAGTGCAGTTAATAGTAGACTAACTAAAGCTATGTGAATACATTATCAAAGAGCATGAAGGCTATTGGAGACTATGTGTGGGCAATGTGCAGAGTTGTGAAGACTAATTCATAATAATACTAGTTGTCATTGATGATGTAGCTTCGAGACTACAGTGAAGTTACAAATAAACAGAATTTAGCAGAGAATAGTTCTGAGAGTAGAACATTACTATCAAATGAACCTTGACAAGATTGGGTTAGAACCCTTGAGGCTGGTGCCTCAGAAGTAAGTAGCATTGGAGTGCTTGGGGCTGGTGCCTCAGAAGAAAGAAAAATAGGAGTCCTTGGGGCTGGTGCCTCAAAAGTGAGGATTAGAGTCCTTGGGGCTGATACCTCAGAAGTAGGAAGGATTGAAGTCCTTGGGAGTTGGTGCTCCTAAGTCCAAGATTGGTGTCTTGGCGAAATAGAGTTGGTGCTCTGGAGGTTAGAGCCTCACCAAAGTCTGAGTTGGAGCTTGGCAACTAATTGCAACCACTTATATATTGTATCTATTTTACTGCAAAGATTATATTAATAAAAACATTTATTATTATTGTTCTTCTTGTGTTCTGAATATAAATTGTTTAACTAGAAAACAATAGTCAGAAAAAGAAATACTGATTCACACCCCCCTCTCAGTATTTCCAACAAGGCAAACACATTTTCACACGTATCGTATTCATTTGTAAGACTATTCTTTATATGCTTGTAATGCACATTACTTTAACCTGTATTAAGACAGTTGAACTACTTCAGTTGTTTTAGTACATATGGTATTGGAAATGTGTTGTATTAGTTGTTAATTTTGTCTTGCTCGTGTCAGCTATCCGCTAGACACTCGATAGATTCATTCTTGTAAACTTGTTATAATGCCCACCACACTCGTGTGGACTATTCCGCTAGATGTTGTACATGCTATCTATTCACCTTGTGTTTGTGACTGTCGCATCTATGTGGACTACTCCACCAGAAACTACGCATGTCCTATTATGTTGTGTGTCTCTAGAAGATTTGGGACTATTTCCTTTAAACCTAAGATTCACTTCCACCCTCTCCCTATGTAGTGAAAGAAATTTGACACAAGTGACACTAAGCACTCACCAGGCACGCGAACCTCGCTGTTCAAAGACAAAGTAAACCGCTTTCACGTGTTGACAAGCAAGAGCTAAGGCAAATCTTTAAGATAATTGCAACTGGGCAATCATACTAGATGGGACTCCTACACCAAATGGTGTGAGGTATAGTTGGGACTTCATACAGGGGAGATCCCCTGAATGTTGGCGGGTCCAATCGTCAACATTTCTGGTGGTAGAAGGAGGGCTAGATGAGAAGTTGATTCCTCACAATCTATTTTGAATCTCTACATACTTATCATGACTAAACACAAAATTCCTCTTCCAAAGTGTATATCTTATGGAAATGACTTTGAAATCTTGGAAGAGATCTCAAATAACTTGTCATGTAAAACATTCAATGTAGGAGGCCAAGTAGCCTTGGTCAGACATGTCATTAGCGTTCTAGGCTCTTGTGAAAGGCATGAAATATTTGAAGATTACATGACCTACGTGTTGTTCGCATACACGCTTTGAGGGCAGCGACTGCATTGGTATGCACTCTGCCTGAGAAATATATTCACTCTTTCAATCATTTGATCGCAAAGATAGACTATGCTTTCAATCATTTTGACCGTAAAGCACTCAAGAAAGAAATTTTAAAATTACATAAAGCACCCGATGAATTTGTTGAACAATTTTACATGCGCTTTCGTAATATTTCATATCGATTTTATGAAGGTGAAATTGATTGGGAATTCCTCAATGGAAGATTTAACCATCTTCTTTACATATCTGAAAATCCGCAATTCTTAGAATCATCCAAACCCCTGCCAAAATACCTCAGTTTTAGAGCTGCAAAATCTAAGATAGACGAGGTCACTGTTACAAGTGACTCTCTTGCCTCTCCTCCTCAAATAGTTCTAGCTCTGCAGTGCAAGGTGGGAGAAGGTGCACACACATCTGTTGAAATATCACATCCTGCTACCTGACCTGCTATTGATATCTGCACAGATTTGGCTTCCAAGCCTATTGGTTGTCATGTGGACTTGTTACCTAAACCTCTATCCCCACATTTTGCTGATCCTCTAGACTGTACTATCTTATGTTCTTCCGTTCCGACTCCACACTTGTTTTAAATGAGGATCAAGCTATTGACGAAGTTGGTGTTGTACATTGAACTTGCGCTATCATTCATGATGAGTGTGTGTAGGAATCTAAAGAAGAACCCACAGTGAAGGATGACTCCCTTCCATTTTCACCTCTTATGATCGATCCTAACATCCCTTATGATTCTGCCACTTTTTATTTCCCCTGTGAAAACTCATCTTCAGATGTTTCTACTTCCAATCATTCATAAGACGCACTGGATGTCAGCATGTCATTACATTGTGGAGAGGACACATCTTCCTCTGAAAATAAGTCCCATCTCTCATTTGTCATTTCTGAAAACACAAAGGGTGAACATCCTTGTTTCTCATCTACCTCTCTTCATGATTCATCAAATCATGAGGATGCCGACAAACATCCTGAATTTTTTGATAGTGATTGTCATGATCTCTGTACTTCTTCATCTGATCATGATGTTGATTCACTCGTTGTTAATATGTGTAAGCCACTAGTCTTCGATAATATATCTATTGATGAAGTGGAAACCCCATAGGTTGTCAAGGAACTTCAACCTGAGCTGATGGTTATTTCAGGCCCTCTCTATCCCGAGGTTGGTTCCACTTCCGATCAGAAATTTTTTGAAACACCCAAGGCTCCTCATCATTCTTTGCTTCACATTGAAGATCAACCAAACACCCAGATTTCGCTTCCTTCACTCGAATCAAATGATCCCATCGCTTAAGACTTGGAGGAATCTTGACAACGAGCACACTTGCAAAGCATAAGTTGTTGGTCTTTCTCATGTTTGTTCATATGTCAATGTCTAAAGAGTGTGTATGTTTACCGTCTGCACACAGTGCATCCTCACACTATGGTATGTCTGTAAAATGTTTGTTTTGTGCATTCACTCTTTTCTATTTTGTGGATGTTTTAGAACTCAGAGCGTGTTAGTCTTCGTTGATATATCAGTTTTATTCGCTGGTTTACATGCATGTCTTTATTGTTTACCATGCCTTCGCCAGCATGGGCAAGTCAATGTGTCACTCGGAGCGTGTTGGTCTTCGTTGATATATCATTCTTATTCATTGGTTTAGATGCATGTCTTTATTTTTTACCATGCCTTTGCCAACATGGGTGAGTCAATGTGTCAATGGCTGTATTGGAAATATCACTTCACTTGAGTAGGCCCATGCACTGTTTAGCATAGGAGTAGGAGTATTATTTGTTGTCTTTCTCTTCTTTGCTTTATGGTTTTCATGGTTGTTTTCTTGCTTACTTGGTTTGGTTTTATTTCTTGCTTGCTTGCTTTACTTACTTCTTTTTCTTTCATTTCACTTATGCTTTTGGCTTTTTTCTTTCTTTTCTTGCTTGTACCCATAGGTTAGCCTCTCATGAAACTGTGTTTGGATCTCAAGACAAGATGGGAAAATCTAAGAGGACTTGTACAACTATGAACATCTGGTTATCTATTTTCCTCTCTCTGTGTGAAGAACTTGTTGTATTCAATCGATAATGCCTTAATGGAAAATGTGTTATGTTCAGAGTGAGTCTTGGTGAAAACGTAATACTTGCACTCTAACTAGTACCACATACTCTAGTCGGTTGTTTTGGGTTAACCCTTGTCAGCGCAGTCAAGTAGAGTAAGGTGAGGGGGAAAACATTAACAAGTATGTCAGAGGTATATAAAACATACTTCTCTAAAAGAATAATCTCTCTTGCTCTCAATAAGTCGGGATCCCTCTTCCGCCTCTAAAATAAATAAGTGCCTATGCACAGTGCCTTGAAAAAACAAAACAAATTTGAAAAAATGAAAAATGAATAAGGTGAAATAAAAGAAAAGCTTTTTCTGCAAGGAGGTGATGCAAGTAGAGCTACAAAAATCCATTGGCCATCTTCTTCACAAATTAACCCTTCACAAATTAACCCTTCACACAGTCATCCATGTTGATTGTGCATGCCCAGACATCATGGAGTGTGTTCAAATTTTAAACATACAACAACACTAAAAAATGTCAAAAAACACTAATTTAATTGTATTAATCTGTCCATTAATTGGTTCTTTGTCATATTCATTCCCAAAATATAAATACAACATAATTCATCACAAATCAATTCTAAATTTTTAGAAAATTCACCATGTATGTTGCAATATTAACCCTATTCCCTTTCTCTTTTTACAAAATTCACCATGTATGTTGCAATATTAACACTATGCCCTTTCTCATTCCAAGACGAAGTCAAATCCATTTATAGAGCTACAAAAGTCCGTTGGCATCTTCTTCACAAATTAACCCTTCACTCATTCATCCATGTTGATTGTGCATGCCCAGACATGCATGGAATCTTCTTTGGAAGACTGGAAAATTGAACCATATGTCTGGTTTGAATCCATCTTCTTCACAAATTAACCCTTCACTCATTCATCCATGTTGATTGTGCATGCTCAGACATGCATGGAATCTTCTTTGGAAGACTAGAAACTTGAACCATATTTCTGGTTTGAATCGGAGGCAGTCGAATCAGTCACAATTGATTTGTGCAGATCACTTTAAATATACATAATGTGAGCTGTCGAAGATCGTACTCGAGTTGAATTTAAATGAAATATTTAATGAGCTACAAAATTTTGTAGAATATATATTTCATATGGCAGTTGTCTATAACGCGACTTTTTGAAAGCCTTTCCGGCGGGTTTTTCCGGTGAAAATCCGGCAGCAATTTATTGGAATCGCAAGTTTGATAGCTAGTTTCTGCACAATCAAAGCGTCCCAGGGGTTTTTCAGGGTGCTGAATCCAAATATGCAGTTAAAAAACCATTTTAACTGCAACAAATCATGATTTAATCTCAATTTCTTCCGCCGGATTCCGTCACTGGAATCTCCAAAAAGTCGCATTATAGAAAACTCCTTTCATATGAACCCCCCCACAAAGAGTGAATAATAGCCATATCCCGAACGTCAACACAAGAATCACTTTTGTTCCTGAAACAAAGTCTGATGACGAGTTCCGATAGGTCTTCATATTTCTAGATAAATATTGAACCAAAACATAATGTACAACTAGAGATATAGATTATCATTCTTCCTGTTCTCAGGGATGAGTTATCATTCTTACCGTTCTCAGGGATGGGTGCATAAGGAGGTTGGCCACCATCATAGCATTAAGAAACTCATAATGGTTATTGGCTCACTTCAAAAGTAGTTTCTAACCAGGAAAAAATTATTTTGAGCAAATAGACATAGAGTAAGGGGATACTGATCACGAAGGATCACACGTAGCCAACATATCATAAAATCAGACCATTGTACATGCCAGCATGGCTTAATCATGCTAACAACGCCAATATGTCCGCAAGAATGTATTATAGCTTTGACCATGAAAATCAATATCTGGATCAAATCTATACCCAATTCCCCCAGTGAATGCCCAAACGAATTGAATATTAACTTGCACCTCGTTAAAGTAAACTTTTCGCAGGCAACTAGCCCTCCTCCACTTCCATGAGATTGGTCGCCAGCTGACGAGGAGCACAAAAGAAGGCACTTTGAGAGATATAACGTAGATAATGAAGATGAAACCTGATTCTCCGCATAACAGTAACATACCGATCTAGTGCGATTTGATTCGATGGCAAGAATCCCACACAACACACATAAATCTCATACAAAATATACACAACATTAATATTCTTACAACCATTCTACATTACCCATTATCCTGGCCCTCCTATCACCCAGTCAACCCAGAGAGGCTCTAATACCAACCAAGAAATATGTTTACATACTACAAAATATTCTTTCACACATTTAATCACAAATATAATACATATAGTGTAAAGTAGATCCAATTAATTCTAAATATAAATATAGGAATTGAGATATTTTTTCATCAAAATCCCAAACCAACTCAAAAGTTGACATAGAAACATTATCTCCACGTGAAAATATATTTTTTATTTAAATTAGATTAATTCACATTACTTGAAATTAAATTTAAATTAGGAAAAAATATTCGAAACATTTTTTAATGAGAAAAGTAATATAATAACTATATAAACTCAATATATAAAATCAAACCATCATAAATTTTTAAAGTGAATAAATGTATGAAAATATAGATAATTATATGAAATTGCACCAAATAAATTTTAAAGTGAATAAATATATGTAAATATAGATAATTATATGAAATTACACCATAATAAATTTTGAGAATATAGTGGAAATTTATATTTAATATAGATTTATATAAAAAATATGGAAAATAGATAATGTTTATTGAGTAAAATAGATATTAAAATTTAAATTTTATAAAACCAAAAATATTATCATAAATAAAAACTCAAAATTACACCTTCAACCCATCATCACCAATAAAATAATCTTAATTAAAAAACATTATTGAATTATTAATATAACTATATATATATTTTTATTTTTTTAGAATTTTTAAAAACAATAATATTGAGAAGATAAATATCCATGTTAAATTATATGACACGTAATTGAAACAAATTTTTAACAAAAATTAAATAAAAATTCATTATAAATATATTAAAATTTATGAAAAAATCCACAAATGTAAAAGCTTTTATTCAATTGTCTCTCTATATAAATGCCATATGAAATATTTAAAAATTAGAAAACATATCTTACTAAATTGCAATTCTAATACAAATTAATAATAATGTATGATATAATATAACAACTTTAACATTTTTAATAAAGAATGGATATATATTTTTAAAATTTCAAAAAATTAAAAAGATATTGTTTTGATATCATTTACTTAAACCAATTAATATTACATTTTTGCTATCAACACATTAATGAGATTACCTTTTTTTATTAACACATGATAATGATTAATTTAATAATTTTTAATATAAAAATTTAGAAAAAATATAAAATATTGCATTGCAGGCAAAAAAACACTCAAATAACTATAAAATAATGATCATCTAATTCTAATTCATGATGAAGATGGTGGTTAATGTCCGCTGAGACCAAACATTGGTCTATTGGACGTAAAGAAACAAATTATTTGTTTTGATTTAAGATTTTATTCCTATGCTCAAAAAGTTTGGAGAGAAGCCTCCCAAGCTCACTATAATTTTGACATTGTAAAAGGCTAGGAAGGTTAGTATTGTAACAAAGATTGTGAAACTGAGATCTAATGTGGTTGTACATGGGGCACTCTAAGTGGAAGTGGTTTTCATCGTCAATGTTGCTATTCTCACATATATGGCAGATCCTTTCCATCCATGGCATTTTAGGAACAACCCAACGACCTGTTTCACTATGGAGCTCATGAGAATTTATTCTAATCTTTACTATATTAATTTTCTTCTTTGAGCTAGTTAAAATAGAGAGATACTTTTGATCTTCTAGGGTGGGGTTGATGACCTTCTTATAATAACTTAATTTTATTTTAGCCGCCAAATGTTTCTTACACCACATTTTTTCTTTGAACTTAGAAGTAACAATATCTTTAATGTTATTTATGTTTTGCAATGTATCATTCTCGTTGATCTCCCAATAGTTTAACCAAGCCCTTGTGTCTTTATGCCACCCCCGATTGAGCCTTTGGTGGTTTTGGCTGGAATTTAAAGCTAGCTTAGGAAGTCTATGATCGTCTATGTTATTGAGTTTGTGCTTGTACAACAGAAACCTAATCATAGCTAGGCTCTTAATAGGGAAATACCTGCTTCTACAAGGAGAATAGGATAGGGTGTATTACTTTTAATTTTCGGGTTATAAGTTATAAAATGCTTCTGGATTTGCTCAATATTTCTCCATGATTCTCTAGAGATGCTACAACCCCAAACCTCACAGCCATATAAGATAACAGGAGTGACTAAAGTTTCAAAGAGGAACTTATTTTTATCCCACATTACAAGGTGTGTCGTTTTACAATTATTTTCAAGACCAAAATAAGCTTTCCACCCCCCATTAATCCTTTTCTCAATGCTATGGTTCTAGTTGAGCTTGTGATGAATATCAATTCATAGGTACTTGTAAGAATACACTTCCTCCAAGTTATTATTGTCATACATAAAATTAGCGTAAGTATCCTTCTTGGATTTGATAATCATAACTTTTTTTTTGTTAGTGTTAACAGTCATACCCATGGTAGAGCAGAAATCCCTAAGAAGCCTGAGTTGCTTATCAAGATCATATGGGCACCTTTCCAAAAGAACAATATCGTCAGCATAGAGAAGAACGATGACGACTATCCCAGCTATGATCATGCCATCACATCCTAATTCCTGTAAATAGCCTTCAAGCTTATCGATGTAAATGCCAAATAGGGTAGGGGAGAGGGGGCAACCTTGTTTAACTCTGATGTTACACTTAATATCTTTCTACCACCCCTCATTTCTCTTTAGCTTGGCAATTACATTCTCATATAACCTTATAGCGGCAGCTCTCAACTCGAGAGGAACCGTTATCTCTTCTAATCTATTCCAAAGGTTGTATCTAGGAACAGTATCGAAAGCCTTTCTAAACTCCACAAAGCAAGAAAATAAATTGGATTTATCATTACAACATTCCTCCATAATGATCGTAAGCGTAATGAGGTGGTCCGTTGTTGAGTGATGCCTTTTGAAACCTGCTTGGCCTTTAGCCCGCTTACCTTCACTTTCAAGCCATATGGTTAACTTCTTTTCCAAAATAATACCATATAACTTGGCTAAGAGAGGGCGGATCATAATTGTCCGATAATTAGAGGGGTTATTTGTATCCCCACTTTTAAAAATAGGGATAATGAGGCTCTCAGTCGAAGGTTTAGGGAACCCTTGCTTGACTGCCTGATTGAAAAGCTTATGGATGTGGGGGATGAGGACACGACCTCCAATTTTTAAGATTCCCGCCTGGTAACCTCCAATGTCCTTAGCTTTCCCATTAGCGAGGTGATGAACCCCAAACTTAATGTCTTATAAAGAGAAAACTTCTTTCGTTGTGAGCAGGGTTTCCAAATTATCCATGACATTTGGAGATTCATAAAGCTTTTTAAGATAGGAATTCCAATCGTGAAGAGCAATTTTATTATTATCTTTAGTCTTCCTAGTTAGAATTTGCCTCAAAAATTTCTTATGAGCTACCTTAGAGAGGTGAAGAGATTCTCCTATCTTTGACGAATGTACAACCTCTTTTTCCTTTTAGTTAGGGCTTTATATATTTTTATCTTGTCCATTTTAAGAGATTCATCAACAGCTTCCTTAATTTCTCTCCTCGCACTTTTACAATCCTTGTCATACCATGGATTGGTTTTTTTATTTCTTTTATTATTTGAAACTTCAATTGAGAACTTGTTAATAGAATATGATAGGGTTGTAGTAAAATTATGATAGAGGTCTTTTATGTTGTCTATACTAGATAAAGGAAGCAAATTAGTTTTTAATTCATTTAGAAAGAGATCATTTTTATTTCTATCAAATATTAAGTTCTTTTGGCTGTAAGTATTATTTTCTATGGGAACTCTACGCATGACAAAATTGATAGTTATAAGTAAAGGTCTATGATCAGAGTCAAGTTCGTGGTTGTTTAAGATGTCAAAATTTATTATTTCGTTGTATAATGGGAGATCGGAAATAACGTAGTCTACCATGCTGCCACCAAGTCCATGGATGTAGGTCATCTTGCTCGAGTTGGGCCACTTCTTTAGACCGTTGCAAATTATGAGATCTTGAGCACTACAGAGCTTGATTAGCTACGACTCAAACAAATTTTCCCCGAGGTCTTCAGAGCTCCTTTCGTACCTACTAGCCAGAGTAGGGTCTTCGTATAACCAAAGAGGATTAGGGTTGGAATGATTTCGTAGAATAATAGCTTGGTTGTTTGAAGTTGGAGCATGAAAGTCACCTATTAAAAGGATATTACCGTCATTCCTTAGCCTAGAAATATCATTCTCTAAACCATTGTAAGGGTTAGTTTTATCTAGATTCTTCTTCTTATAGAAGTTTTAATTGATGGGGGGGAAATAACATATTGCTATGTAGGAATTTTTACTATTAATATCTCTGATTTCTATCCAACTATATTGGTTGTGAGGATCGTTTTTATAAATCCTAGCATGGGGGGAGATGTTCTTATTAATGTAACAAGATATTCCCCCAATGCCTCTACGAGAGGATCGATTGTTCCAGGTAGACCATAGAATAAATCCATCTATGTTAGGGACCTTAGATTCTTCGTGCTCCCAAGTTTCAACAAGCAAAATAATATCAACATCATTTGAAATCCAACTTAGCTTGGGGCCTTTGTTCCATTGGAAGGCCCGACAGTTCCAAGAAAGGATCCAGAGCATTTTTAATTGCTATTGATTACTATCCTTTTCGTTTCTATCTCAAATAAAGGCTTTTCTATTTCTTATTGTTGCCCATTTTCATTCCTTTCTAGCTTCTTTTACCTTTTGAACCTCCTTTCTTAATTCCGCTTGATCTTCTGGAATGAGATCTTCATTTATGAATATTCTCGATCCTCTTAGGCTTGAGGTTTTACTAAGTATGTTGTACTTATGATTAGTGGAGCTCACCTTTATGCGGATTAGTCTTCTTTTATTCTCGGTTAATTTCCCCGGCCTTGTTGCTTCAGTGAGACACATTGTTTCAATTTGTAATCTATTATGTAATTCTGTTTGGGCTAAGGCTAAAGTATCCTCATATACTTCCTCTTTTAAACCAAAGATTATAAGGTTCAAGGCCCTTTTGTTACGTTCATGGTCCGATTCTATTAATTTTTTCATTTCATCTTTAATTGGTTTGAATTTATGTTATCTACCACATTATTTAGGGTGAGGCAGCTATTAACTTTTTCTTCTAGTTTTTTAATCATGTCTTTCATTTTAAGACTCTCTAAAGTATCAACATCTCCTTGCTAGGATGGTTGGTTAGTATCTTGGTTTTGTTTTTCTATAACCTGCAATCTCGTCTCCATTGCCTCCATTTTATTCTCGAGTAGTTCTATTTTAGTTTCTATTTGCTTTTGGATTGTGTCTTCAAGAGACGCAAATTTATTTTCATCTCTTTAAACTTTAAAAATATGTAAAATTATTAGTTCAAATTTTAAAACTTTAAAAATATTAATTTAATATTGATTTTTCTTTTAAATATATAACTAATAATTCTCAAAATTATTAGCTCAACTTTTAAAAATATTAAAAAAAATTAATATTTAGATATCATTTCAATATATTTATATGAAAATATAAAAATATTTCCATGATTTCAATATTCAAATATCTTTTCAATATATCTATATGAAAATATAAAAATATTTCCATTATTTTATTCGAAGATAAAACTTTTATGTAATTTTCAATATTTTTCACGTTTTTATTATAATTAGACTTCTTTTGTGAGAAATACTTTTGAAACCACACATTATTTTTAAAAACTTTGTTTATTAATATATTAAAAATATTTAGTTTAAGTAAGTGTACTGATACGAATTTTAGGGGTGGCATGGAGAAGACAATGAAACATAGCAATCCCTACCTTATTAGTCCCTGTCGAAGTCCCAGCCTAGTAATCGATAATCAGAGCTTAGTATTAGTTGAGCTATTTTTTTTCCCCGGGTGATCAAGTATAATCAAAGTTTCTAAGCGCATATTGATTTGCCTTCTTATTTGGCCTCTTCTTGAGGCGGGGAGGCAAAAGCAAAGACAAAAGCATAGGTTATCATTGTTTATTTGTTTGCTACTTGCTAGTGCTGGTAAATGCTACTTGCTAGTGAAACTAATGCTGACATTAATCCAGGGCATTAAATGGTAGCTGAGGAACATGCTATGAAAATGCTTGTATATACTATGTCTTATAAGATCTCTGATAAGCAGCACTCCACATGCCACAACAACAACACATGTCATTGCCACAACACAACAACAACACATGTCGCTGGCTAGACCACATGGTGGTTGGTTGCACAACACATGTTGCTACCACATGGCATCTTTGGCATGTACTAACCATGTTGTATGTAGGGAAATTAGAGGGGGAACATTATTAGTGGTATGGTCTGGCGTGATTTGGCGTGGCCTGCCCTCTGTCTTGGGCTGAAGCACAGTGATTAGTGGCATGGCGCCTTGGATATCCATTAATGACAATGAGGAAATTCTATAGTGACTGATAGCATAGAGGAAGATGCATATCCTCTAAGATGACGATGGGAGTTTTTGGACAGACGCCATCACAACCAATTCGAAGGAAAAGATATCGAAATTTGACAAGAAAAACAATATACATATCTCGATTTAGCTCTGTTATTTTGTTATTATGGCACTACGCTTCCTGAGATTGGTTCTATTTTATACCAATTTCATGGATTACATTATATGGCCAGTGCTAAATGTGCGTTGTACATTTACTGCTGTTTCTTTTTCATGTGGTAATGGAATTCTAGTTTTATAAATTTGTCCATTCCAGTTTTGATGTCTTCTTTTTGCTTATTGAGCGCTCCTAATTGCGCCAAGAATGATCATCGCTGAAGAAAGAAACAACATTCTAGGATAACATACATTGCTGGTTGAATTTAAGGTCAGCCTTTTCTCTGTGTGGGCTTTTGGATACTGTCGTTGCAATGATACTGACCCCATATTGAATCCCAGGTGGGTGTGGTCCTTTCAGCCACGAAAGAGTAGTATTGTGAAGTCTAATAAGCAGGCAGGATATCGATTAGACCAGGCTTCTAGGTCAGATGGCCCATTGAAGTGAAAGGATTGGCACCCATTACAATGGAGAATACTAGTACATGGCATTCTCTCCATGCCCTTTGATAATTTCTGTTAAAGATGGGGGCAGTTTATTTGCAGAACTACCATGTGTTATGTATCTCAATACAATAATCCAGCATAGCTTCCACACCATGGCTTAGAAGTTGCTAATATTTCACCGTAAGTTTAGTTTATATTGGTTCAGGTTGGAAGCTAGTGTCGAAAAATAGAACGTGGGCTGAGGTTAAACTACAACTACTATCTTAATGTACTAAAATTTCACTGTCATTCTGCAAAGAAGCAGAATTCATCAGCCTGTCCACAGATTGGACAAACATGGCACACAAAGGCACTGGCTATATGGGTTCTGGTTGCATTCATAGTATCTGTGTATATATTTCGTTCCATGAATGTTGATATCATTGAAAGGAGAAACAAGGTGTTGGTTAGTATGTACGATGAGCATGTGAGGATGCTGTAGGATCAGTTTGCTGTTAGTATGAAATTGATCCAGACGGTTATCAGCTCCCTTTTTTCCTTTTTATGCCACCTTTTGAGTACATAATTATAGAGAAATTTTCAAATTGTTCATAAAAAATAAAATAATATGATAAATTCAATCCCTAGAGACCTGTGTTCTTCATGTCTATTTCCCATTTGTTCATGGAAGGTGTTTCTCTGTGCAGACCTGAGAATGGTCTTATCCACTACAATGAAATAATCTGATCCACTCACTTCCCCTAAAAGTACATAGAACACAACATCCGCATGGATTTCATGCCCTAATCATCATAACGAGAGAGGTCAGCCCAATTAACGAGATGAATGAGAGTGGCAATGAAAATGGAAAAAGATGTAGCATTGTGCCGAGTCCAAGAAAAATATTGTAAGAAAACAATTTAGTAATTAAGATTTCTTGATCAAAGCATGGATGAATGCATAACTATTCAAGCATTTTAGTAAAGTAGTTTAAGATTCTTCTTCTTCACCAGTTTAGTCATTAATGGATTGTACACCCATCTTCGAGCTTCAGAACCTTAATTAGGGCTTCAGGAGAGAAACTAAAGCTCGATTTTATTAAATCAATCAAAAGAATTAATTCTACCTTGAGTTTAAAGGCTTCTGGATGAAGGTTCCAGATAGGATCTCGTGAAGCAACTGAAGAGCTTCCAAGCCGTAGTAATTCGGCGAGTGGGAGTGAGGTTAACTGGGTGGGTTTCAATCTGCATATGGTTCTGCTTCACCTAGGACTGGATCTTTACCCGCTACCTTTTATGGTTCTCATGGATCCCAATCAGTAAACTTCCGAGACTAAAAATTATGCTATCTTTGCCTCTACCACCGGTGGAACTGGAACACAGATGCTGGTGTAATAAGTTGTTGTTTTCGCACTTAAGAACTTTAGGCCTTATGTTCTAAACCAGGAATTCAAAATCATACGCAGAGATGATCCTTTGAAGTCTCTAACCTAAAATCCATATTTGACAGGGAGAACTGCAAAATGGATCTTACTTATCATATTTGACAGGGAGAACTGCAAAATGGATCTTACTTATGCAGGAATTTCATCTTGAGTTGAAGTCAAAAAAGTCAGTGATAGGCCAAGTTTAAAGGCTCTCTCAGCTTCTCTGGAGGTGAACACACCAGGGCAGGCAAGCACATAGGAAACTCACTTCGATATTTTCGAGAGGATGAAAGAAATGTTTCATAGGAAACTCACTTCGATATTTTCGAGAGGATGAAACAATTGTTTCTGTTTTGGTTTAGTCTCTCACCACGTGGTTGTCTTCGTCGGAGGCATGAAGACAAGTTTCATTTTGAAGTATCTCACCACAAAGCAAGTCCATTCAATCAGCATTGGGGTAGGGTAGGGACTTGAAGTATCTCACCATGAAGCAAGTCCATTCAATCAGCATTGAGGCGGGGTAGGGACTTGTTGAGGTCAAAAGAACTGCAAACATGCTGGATCCATGGGATTTTCTTCATATCATGTGCTTATGTGTTCCCTTCATAATGAAGTTCCTATACTACTTCTCGGCAGGGACTTGCTGCCTCTGCAGCCCTCCTTGTTAAACTTTGAAACATTTAAATGCATTAGAAGGGTCAAGTTTCTTCTGTCCAAAATTTTAACTGTGTAAATTCAATATAGAAGGTAAAGCTCATACCATGGCTATGTGCTGAGTTCATTGAGATTGTAAAAATTGTAAAATATCATGAAAAAATAAGGGTCAAGTTTCTTCCGTCCAAAAATTTAATTGCGTAAATTCAGTATAGAAGGTAAAGCTCAGACCATGACTATGTGCTAAGTTCATTGAGATTGTAAAAATTATGAAATATCATGAAAAAATAAGGGTCAAGCTTCTTCTGTCGAAAATTTTAACTGCGTAAATTCAATATAGAAAGTAAATCTTAGACCATGACTATTTGTTGAGTTCATTAAGATTGTAAAAATTGAAATATCATGAAAACAAAATATGTGACAGAGATAAGACATATCTTCTGTATATGCGCATATCTTCTGTATATGTACATATCTTCTATATATCTGTAATTTTTGTGTATGCACAACTTTTGTATATGAAAATTTCGTAGAAGCACATATATGGAAGTTGCACATATACAAAATGTATGTGAATATATGAAAGATATGTAATAAAGAAGATGCATACATATAAAATTTGTGCGGCTTTTGTATATGCACAATTTTCATATATACACATATCTTCCACATATGCACATATATTCCATATATGCACATACTTGTCCACAAATTAAACCTAGATATATACACAACTTTAGTATGTGCGCAGCTTCCATATATATGTATACATGGAAGTTGCGCATATGCAAAAGGTATGCATACATAAGGAAGTTGTGCATATACGGAGGTTGCTCATAAACACATATATGGAAGTTTTGCATATATGTAGGTTATTGTATATGCATATTATAGAAGTTGGACACTTCTTTTGTATATGCATGGATTTCGTATGTATGTATATACGGAAGTTACAAATATACAGAAATTGCACATATACAAAAGATATGCGCATATACGAAAGTTCTGCAGAACTTTAGCCTCTGTACATGCATAGGTTTTGTATAATATTTTGTATATGTGCCTCTACTATATATAACCTTTGTATATACATATTATCTTGTATTATCACTTCCCAAGGCTTTCAATTTTTGTCCAATCTCCTTTTCAACTAATGCTTTGAATTCAACAAATTTTGAGAAAACTTCATCCTTCTTCCGCGTGAAGAAGATCCAACATTTTCTTGAAAATTCATCAACAAAAATTACATAATACACGTGTTTTGTTGTAGAGGCTATAGAAAATTGTCCACATACATCAAAGTGGATTCTATCCGAGACTGCTCCAGCTCTGCTATCCCGGCCTTAGAAGGTGCATTTGACATACTTACCCAATGTGCATCCCTTGCAAACATCATGCTGGTCAATGGTACATTTTGAGAGACCGGTTGTAATCTGTTGCATGATTTTTAAGGCCCTATGGTGTAATTGTCCCATGTTCCCATGCCAAAGTTCTCCAGCATTTGGACTTTTCACATATTTTGCCTTGCTACTTAGTGCAGTGCAAGATTCCACCTCAAGTTTGTAGATATTCTTCACTCTAGCTCCAATTTGTTTCATCTTCCTAGTAGCTACATGTTTTAGAAAGGCTTACCCTTTACTAAAAACAACATCATATTCAACATCAACAACATCATAAATGGTAGATGCACATATACACAAGTTATGCATATATAGAATATGCATAGATATTTTGTATATGCATAACTTCTATATTGGTGCATATCTTTTGTATATGTGCAACTTCTATATATGCACATATATTTTGTATATTTGCAACTTCTGTGTATCCGCATATATTTTGTATATGCACAAATTCCGTATATGCACATACACAAAAGTTGCACATTAATAGAAGTTGTGCACAACTTTCATAATATGCATATATGGCAGTCTCCATATATGCACAACTTCTATATATGCACATATATTTTGTATATGTACATAAATTCTATATATGCGTAAATTTTGTATATGTGCACAACTTCTGTATATGTTCATATTTTCTATATATGCACATCTATTGTATATGTGAAACTTCCAAATATGCATATATACCGAAGACATGCAGATATATGAAAGATGTGCATATGCAGAAGTAGGTGCACATATATAGAAGCTGCTCATATATGGAAGATGTGCATATACATAATTTATGCACAACTTCAGTCACTGTATATGTGCAACCTCCTTATATGTGAGATTTCCATATGTGCACAACCTTTGTATATGTGCAATATATGTATATGTACAATATATGTATATGCACATATCTATTTGTGGAAATATGAAAAATTTGTCCATATACATGCCCAAAAAATATGCCAAACTATGATGTTGGCTTCTGAACAGGGTTCTGAACAGACTTTAGAGTAGTCAGCCCAGATTTTAGAACAAGGCTTAGAGCATGACTCATAGAAAAGTTCATAGAAAATCCCATAAAAGAGTCCTAAAAAGGACATTGAAAGGGAATCCAAAAAGGCCTCAAAAGAAAAGGAAGTGGAAGATATTTCCACTACAGTATACACAGAGGAGAATCCCTTGAAAAACCTACTAGACGAGGCGTGGCAGTAGTTTGACCGAAAACTAAAAGGACGACAAGGGGAGGAAAATGTTGAAACACAAAACATATTCAACATACACTGGGATACTAGACATGTCTTAGTCATTGACAGAGCTACTGACAAGGTTGTTTTCATAGAAGGAATTGTAATCATCCTGGCCTTCCCCTCAACAGAAATTGTTCTCATAGTAAAGGAGATTCCTCCTCTTGATGTCTTTTACAGTCCAAAACGTTGGGCTATAGTAAAACGACAGAGGAAGAAAGGAAAATAGATCAGTCTTCGATGATAACTCCTGAAAATGAGCCAATGGATGTAGTTTGGAAGGATACTCTTATGGATCCTTCAGACAAAATGACCAAACTATCACAGTTTGCAGGTGCCTATGCATCTGCTACTATTGATAAGGTAGCAGAGGTCAAACAACTTATAAAGGACAAAGATGAGAGGATACAACAATTAGAACAACAGTTGGCCTAAGAAAAGAAAAATGTAGACCATCAGATGAAGACACAAATTGCACAACTACAATAGAGAATTTATTAGTTAAATCTTGAGTTTCAAGCAGAGACAAGTGTCAAATATGCCCAAATACAACAGCTGCAATTTTATGTGGAACAACTGAAAGACAATCCTAAAGTTGAGGAGTTTGTAAAAGAAGCACTTGAACTAAATTCTTTGTTATCCATGCAAAATGAAACATTTTGTCAAAGGATATCAATCATCAATCCGATGTGCAAGGATAGTGATTCATTGATGAATTGAGTATCTGATATGAGGGTCACTTCCAACAAGATTGATGAGAAGATTTCAGGATACATTACATAGCACGATACCTAGAAGGAAGGATAGAAGATATCCCTAGGATAGAAGAAACTCACAAAGATATCATCTTCACTGATTGGGATATTCAGCTAAAATAGGAAGAGAGGGCAGTTGCAAAAGAAATCAATGTTGCAAGCAAAATCATTGAGACCATCAATGACAATTTACACAATGCCAATCTGATACAGGAATGCCCACCTGGGAGTCTTCCCAATATCAAAGACTTAGAAGAAAAATGGCAAGAAACTTCTAGAAAAAAAGAAGAAGTGATTAAACAACTTACAAAACTAGACTGGGAAGTGTATTGGAGGTATCTGGTAAAGCCACATAGTTAGTGGTTAGTACTACGTTGTCTTTCTGACTCAGCCATGCACATAATGCCTTCCCTTTCAGATGCAATGTATACTAGCCAGATGCGTACAAGGATGAAACAACCTCCTAAACTCAATCCGATGATGTATATATATCATCTCACACAACAAATGAAAGAGTAGATACTGTTGCATGCTAGAACTGGTCATTTCAATAATTTGTCTTTTATGTAATTCTGTCAAATTTTTTAAGGAGAGTTGTTTAAACCTCCTCAGAACTTCATGCATTTCCTATTCTTGTGCTTATATTTTATTATAAAAACCCTTTCATGTATTTTCAGAAAGGGTCAATAATTTTATAAAGGAGATTTTTATTATCTTGCACTTTTGTACTTTAAAGTTTCTCTTGTTAGAATCCTTGGATCGGAGTCCCGAAATTTTAATGGAGAAGCCTTGCGAAAGCTTCTACTTTTGTACTTTTGAAAACCATCTTAATAAGATAGACTGGACTAGAGCTAGGCTAATATGAATCAGGTACTTTTATCTTTGTGTATTTATTTGATCATGAATTAATAGCCATTTTTATTATATTGTTTATCACATGTATCTTTTTACATACAATGTTATATCCATTCACTTTTGAACATACTAGGACTGTTATTATTTTTTGATACATTGATGAGAAATTGGCCAAACGATATTTGACGTAATATATGTTTTATAAATTATTTTGATTAACTATTTAATCAAAATAATTATTTCAAAGGTTGTTCATTTCTATTAGTATTTGGTTAATCTTCATTATAAAATACTAAGGATCATCATTTTAGATTGCACAAATATAAGTAAAAAATCTAAGTAATATATATATATAGATAGGTTACACACACACACACACACATATCTGTGTGTGCGTGTATCTGTGCTTTAATTGAAAACCAACCCATATATCACTTAGTTTTAACAATCAAACACCTCATCCATCCTATCACATTTTGGCTGGGAAACTGGTCCTATTATATTCAGTCGAAGCCACTAATTCAAATGGAGAAGGGACGGTATCCAAGTCCCTGACTGGGTGGTTTTACCCCATGTTGTTGCAGTGATTTTTGAGACTTCAACAAGACCCTGAAATCATCAAAAGGGTTTTAGGTTCTTAAATATGGTAGATATGGATTAAATACACCTCATAGCACTAGGAAAAAATATAAAACATGAAATATGAAAAAGAGTTGGAAAATAAAAACGTCATACTATTATCCTCAACTCATAAAGGCTCTTTAATTTGGAATCCATAGTCTAAAAACATTGTTTTTGGGAAATATGAAATGGAAAATCGACAAGATTTGGGGAGGATTCATGGAAGAAAATTCATAGCTTAGTTAATATGCCAGTTCTCCTTAAGTCAAGAAAATGCTTAAAGAGAAGTTCTAAGTCAATTTTACCACTACTAGCTAGAGGATGAAAATACAACGATCTAAAAATTGTAGCGTCCAAAGCTATGGTCTGAAGATGGAAGTGTGGAAGACTCTTAGAATCTATGGAATGAGATTAAGCTTAGACTTGTAAAAAACAAACAAGGTTCAACATTCTATGATGGGGTTACAAAAATGTGGGCACTTTCGCTATCAAGGAGACCTAACACTTATCTTGGATGACATCACGAGGAAATCTCGATCCTTATTGGCAAGAGTTATGCTCTGCTAGATTATGGCCAAAAGTATCCACTTTCATATGGCTTCGATCAAAGTGTAAAATCCTCGCCTCGGAGAAATGGGACGAAAGAGGATTTGAAGGACTCACATGCTAATATATGTTCAAAAATTAGTAGGAAATAGTGGACCACTTGCTTGTCACATGTTAATGGCCTTTGTGAAAAACTTGTAATAGGCTTGAAGAAAATGATCAAGGTTGTGGGGATATTGTTCAAGCCATCAAGACATGGGGAAAAACCCCTTCTAAAGAGATTATTTAAAAAACTTTAGGGATTCACTCCAAGCCTTCTGGTTTGGGAAATCTTGAAGGAATGAATTCAACACATCTTGACACAGAAAAACATGGAAGGTATTGGATTCTCTTCCATAAGCACACTCAGGAAACTTTGTTTTTAGCCAGCTAGTAAGAAAAGGATTTCTAGGGCCTTCCTCATGGAAAAGAAATATTGACATTTTGGAAATTTAATAAATCTCCTCTCCTAGCAAGAATTTTGCACCCAAGGTTAAAATATGCAAGATCTATTGTTTAGGAACATCCTCCAACACATCATTACAAACTAAACATTGATGGAGCCTCAAAAGGAAACCTAGGGGAATTTGGAATAGGAGAAGCCATACAAAAATTTAGCGATGATATCATTAGTGTATACAGAGGCTATGTAGGGCATGAAAGCAACAATGCATCTTAGCTGGAAGCCCTAATCCAAGGAAGTCTTATAGCTCGAATTAGAGTTTTCCACCCAATCATTAGTGAAGGTGGCTCTCACCCAATTATTCAAGCAATGAAGAAGATCCATTCAAGATATTTTCCCACGAAGTGCTCCTTTATACGGTGTTTGGATCAAAGCATGCAACAACTAGCTCAAATTATTTCTCATCAAGAGGGAATAATTTTCTTGCATGTCATGTGAAAGGAAATTTATTTAGTGGAATTTCTAGTGAATAAAGGGATAGAGGAGCAAGCTCCATGTGATGACCTAAACCTTAATTTCTCTCAAATTGTGACATGGGCCTCGCAGTGATTATACATGGAAAATAGATATCTTAGAGCCCTAGATTTGAGTGTAGAAGTGGTTACCAAAGGTATTTAAGGCCTTCATGATAGCTAGATTGAGTGCATTAATGATTGAATAATGGCAACAAACCCTTCCTACCATCACCACAAATCTCATTCACTGCATGAGATGTTTGGGTTGGATAAAAGTCTATTGGAATTTAATGTTGAATTGAGATGTTAAATATTATCTCTATAAGTAGTTTCTTATTCAATATTCCTTTAATATTGTTGAGAATGAAGAGGAGAATGTCAGTGTTGGAAGGGAAAACTCATGACAACACAAGCTAACAATCATGGTCCATGAGCACGAATGTCCTAGGAGAGGAGGGAGGGGCAGAGGTTGTAAACCTCCTCCTCCATGGCACACTCTAGAAGTAAAATGGTTTTATGAGGATCTTATGTAACAGATTAGAAGATTGATTATGGCACTGGAAGTGAAGGAGATAAGAAATACTAGTGATTCTCAATTGGCATTAAGTACCTGCTCGAATGACATATGCAAGACTAGGAAGATACTATGTGTGTGTTGGAAGTCCAAATCATTAATCTAGACTTTCATCTCGTCCAGGCTAGAGTGACTTTGCATGTTCTAGCTAGTGCTCTAGGAATTCAGCTGCTTCCACCACCCCTGCCTCTAGAACCCTCTAACTCCTCAAATGACTCAAAATCTTCTTCTTTGAGTTCTCAGACTTGATTTCTCAAGGTGAAAAACCACCCAATGCTGAGAAGTTAGGTCTAGTTTTCGAGATAGAGAATACCTTTTCAAAAGAAGGGCCATTGAGAAGCAATGTGAAGGAATAGGTCACCTATGTTGGAAAATTTTGAAAGAGAAGTAGACAAAAGAGAAACCGCAATAGGATGTAGCCACAAGCTTTGACATGATGATTATCAAGTGATAAATACCACCATGGTTGAACGAAGGTCATGACGATTCCTTCAATTAACTCTTGGCACGGCTTTGACTACTACTAGGAATCAAGAAAAACATTTTCATCCTTTGTTACTCATTTGCATATTAGTTGTGTTTTCTACATTTATAAACTAGCTTCATGACATTTATGAAAGTTATCTAGTTTCCCATCCATGGGCAGATGATCACCCCTAAGACATGCATAATGTCAGTCCTCGCTTATATATGGATTTTTGTTTTGTTTTCATATGCTCAATCTAGACGTTGTCCACTGAAAAATCGATATCGATATATTTTTACTCTATGTAAATTCTTAATAATCTAATGAAATTTTACTTACAAAAATAATACATGTGTGTGTGAACTATGTATATATTATATAAAAAAAATTAAAAGACTAACATTCTCGTGGATTAAAACATTTCAAATAGTTTCTCTATTCTATATTTTTTCACAATCTAAGTGCCCAAAGAGATTTTGAAGTAGTTGAATCTATTTATGCATTCAAAAATGCAATTTTAACAATAACAAGTTATAACACCCAAACTGTAAGTGATCAACATAGAGTTGATATATGTGGCTTTTGAAAATAAAGGTAAAATATTCTCTAAATAAAAAAAAATGTCAACTATAAATGAAAACAAAAAAGAATATACATAATTGGTTAGTTTTAATGAAAATCATTATAAAACATCAATAATTCTAATTTCACTTAGTAAATGTGATAAAAATCTTTCACTCTCACTCTTAGCCATAAATAAAATATTTTGATGTTCATGTCAAGAAACATAGTTTTATATAAATTTTTAAAAGAAATAAAATAATTGAAAAAAAAATATTCTTATATTTTCCCAAGGAATATGTATAATTCTTATACCTCTTACGAATATGAAACTTGCATAAACTATTTTAATATCAATTTTAATATATGTACAAGATATTTCAATTTAAAATTTGAATAAACTATTTGGATATTCAAATTAGTTAATTTATTTTAATATTAGTTTTACATATATGTATATATAGAAAAAGAAAATGTAATAAAAATATTAACCATAACAAAATATTTCAATACCCAGAGAAATAAAGTAATTGAATTTGTTGAAATTAAAATAATTCAATAACTATTATATGTATTTAAAAATATATTGATTACAAAAAATATTTTAATGTAAATAATGTCATCTATTTTAAGTGGTTTCATTATTTTACATTTTGGCCTTTGATATTCTTTTAGTTGATTTTATTTAAAATCCAACTAAGATTTGTTGAAATTGAAATTGAAGTGCTTAAAGGTTTTCGGAATTATTGAATACGTTTATGTGTTTAAAATGAAATTGTGTGTAGAGAAAGAATGAATATAGATCCATTATAACCATGGATATATCAAGCATCAAGAGGGATCAAATATCTTGACTGTAAACATTTTTCAAGTGTCACTCTCTAAAAGAGGTTTTGTATCAAGAAATTTGATCCTAGGTGCTTACTACATCCATGGCTAAGAGATATATATATATATATATATATATATATATATATATATATAGGCTTGATAGTCAATGTTGCTAACTATACTCATGGCGATAATTTTATATTAATGTTGCTGGTTGAAATTAAAAATATTTCGATTATCATAATTTTATTTGAAATTCATTTACTATTATCAAGGTGAATTCATATAAAAATTCTCAAGTTGATAAAAATAAAAAGTTTATGTTTTGAAAAAGAGTACAAATCCTCTTGCAATTAGAAGCTTAATATATACTTTCATTTTATATTTTGGTTTTGGAAGACATTGCATGTATATTGATAATAAGAAAGATAAACCACTTGAAAAAACTTGATAATTCCATATATTTTGATGTTAAATTTCAAATAAAATAGATTTAATTTTTTTGAATTATTATAAATTGTATATTTTATATTAATCCAAAATATTTTTTTAAGCAATTAAAAATAGTAATAATAAGATATTTTTTTAACATGACATGATATATTATTCCTGTAAAAGGACAAACCTCAGAGAAATTCATTTTGACAACCTTGTATAATTTCACAACGTTTATTTCACATAAAACAAATACTAAGAAAGAAATAAGAAAAACAACAACCAAGTGAGATTGAAAGTGGTTGAAGAAGGCAACTTACTTGGGACTTGAAAACGGGTAAATCTTGTCAATTTTGAAGTTAATGATGAGGGTAAGTTCAGTAGAAAGATCCAATATTTATTTGTAGTGACTTATTTTTTGTTGTGGTGTTGTTTTTTGGAGTTAACTTACTTGGGACTTCAAAACGGGTAAATCTTGTCAATTTTGAAGTAAATCTCCAATATTTATTTTTAGTGACTTATTTTTGGTTTTCGTGTTGTTTTATGGAGTTATCGCATACAAATTTTTTGAAGTAAATGATGAGGGTAAGTTCAGTAGAAAGCTCCAATATTTATTTTTAGTGACTTATTTTTGGTTGTGGTGTTGTTTTCTGGTGTTATGACATACAAATTTTTTGAATCGACCTTTCAAACCATCTTTCGTGGTTCATGAACCACCCAAAAATTTGTATGCGATGACTCTCGAAGACAACACCACGCATAATATAGATAGCAAGGGCCTCAAATCAATAACTATCCTTGCTTTTCAAGAAAATAGCATGAGAGTGACTATTGTTTTGAATGAGTTTAAGGTCCACCTTTTTCTTACCCTTTTCATTGTTATTTTGTTGTCTGTTTGCTTGGGAAGGTGAGTAGAAATGGCACTGCTCTTTAGGTCACCAGTTGTTCCTCAGCTGCTTTTATTTTTCAATCGCACTTCTTCATCGATATTGGAAGATGGCAGAATCAAACAAGAGGGAGAGTGTGGAACGATTGAAAGAATCCTAAGGAACAAAAACAAGCTGACCACCCCTTATCAGTGTTATACGCACCAAAAAATGCATGTATATTTTTAGTATTTTTCAATCACGTACTAGCTTATAGTTTGATGACTGAATTCACATTCTTGACGTAGATTGGTTGGCAGGTTCCTTCAATGTAACACAATGTAGTTGTTCTTAGTTTCCTAGGGCGAGATCTCCCTTCATAAAGTTCAAATCTGCCAAAGGACTATAGCCAGATAATTTTTTATACAATTCAAATCTATGAAAGTGTGTCAAGCTCCACTGCCATGTGAGCCAAAGGTATTGTATGCATTTGCATTATGACCTGGGCTTAGTGTGACTTTGGTGTTTTTAACTTAAACACAGGTACTATAAATTTTGACCGGACAAATCCTAAATTAAATGTCAAAATGACGGTTTTATGAAGCACATCAAATTTGATGGGTAAACATTTATGTCAATTATGTCTTACAAATCTTAAATTAAATGTCAAAATGACGGTTTCTGATTTATAAAGCACGTCAAATTTAACGGATAAAAATTTACAACAACTATCAAATATATCTTAAAATGAAAGCTTGACTATAGGGATTACCTAAAAAAAATTACATTTATATTTGTGATAGACATTTTTATGTTGATTGCTGATTCTCTAAATATTTAATAATCACAATGAGTTCCCATCTGATTACCAAATATTCAGAAAATCCGGAATCGAGATAAGATCAAGGGTTTGTGATAAAGGATATAACGCGGACGTCTATCTACCAGAAAATAGAAGAGTTAAGAATTACTTCTTGAGATTATAGGAAGATGATTGTGTGACTCTATTTTCATTTGCCACGCATGCATATTTGTAATCATTTAAGTTTCTCAACAAAACTGAAAATCTTAGAGGCAAGATACATTAATATTTAAATAATATATGAATTTTAAAAATTTATATTTTAATTATTTGTTCATAAAATAAATTAAATTTTAAAAATATATTTTATATATCAGGTTGATCATTTTTTTAACTTGAACGAGTTAATTTTGAATGAATTTATATTTAGATATGCATTTAACTTGATTTTGATTTTGTATTTATATTAAATTTATTAATTTAAATATTAAATTAAATTAAATTATTTTTGTTTGTTAAAATATTTGTGATTTGTGGGATGATTTAGAAAAGTAGGATTTAATTGTATTATGGATTAATTTAGATTCATCAAAAGCGTGGATTTTTTTCATTTGAAAAGGGTTTGCATCTAAAGTGATTTTATCTCTCTTGATTCTTAGTAAATCTAAAATTAAAATTGATCTAGGATGGTTTAATTATTAATTGTAATTACAATTATTAATTTTATGTATTTTATTTTATTTTTCATATATTTTAAATTTATTTATATTTTTATTTTATTTTAAGTGTGTCTAAATAATAAACAAGATAGTACAACATCTTTACCATATTGGACTTGAGAGAACTCTAAATATAATCATATTTAAACATTTATTTTTACTTTAGAAAAAACATTATATATATTTATATTAAATACTTATTATTTTTTTTTTTTCTAAATTTACCTAATTAACAAACACACATATATATATATAACAAATTAATACAGGACTCAATGACTTTAAGAATTTGTCAAAAAGAAAAATTGTTTACAAGTTGTTTAATTTATTACCTCGTCACAGAGAGTCATTTCCTAAGAACTTATTGTAAGTCTCATACAAATTAAGGTTGAATTGGCAATAGATATGATTTACAACTTTAGTTTTATACTTTCATTAAAGGGGTGAGACCCCTAGACCTTTCATTAAGATGTTTTGATTGTTAATGTTCTTATCCCTAGTCTTACCTCAAGAGAGTTATTGCTCATTACTACTAAATTAATGTTGGATGGTTCTCGAACCCATCGATTGAACCCACCCTCTAGATATTTACAACTAGAAAGACCACACGATATTGCATTCACGGTTGATCTCTGGGCACAAAAATATGACCATCCTCGTTATTTCAAGTATAATTAGGGTAACAAATTCTTGGTTTGCCGTCGTCACCTGTCATTTGCTCCTTTGCTCGTTTGGAGGAGAAGCTCTGCAACCCCGATGTTGTCCCGATGTTTATGGCAATGAAGATACTTCTGCGTACTAACATTTGTTACATGTAACTAAGCCCGAGAAACTCGACAACGTTTTCTTTCTTTATAGTTCGATACCTCCTCGGCCCTTAGGGTAATAAGGTATGTCAAGTTTTGCTTTCTGGTTCCTCAGCACACTAATGCAACATTTAACTATGTTTCCACCTTTCAGGAAAAATACCCTCCAAGTAGTAGCGTTCAGGGTTTTGATGCCATGAAAATCACAACTGTTCTGCAGCGGTTGGGAGCACTTCACCAAGGGAACCAAAACGCCGAATGGAGACCATTCTATAGAGCTCAACCCAGGTAAGAACTATATCAGGTTCCTGTCTATTCATTTTGTGGTCTCTTTCTTTGTTGCTATGGTGGCCCTACTCTTATGATTTTCCCAATTCCGTTCTGTTGCATATAAGAGAGTGGTTCCCAGTATGAGTTTGAGGGCGACCTACACTTGCCATCTGTAGGTGCCTAGGTTCCCTCCCTCATTCAGGTTGGCACACTTGAATGTAGCCTATGGCTCGCCCTTTGCTTATGCTATTGTTGAATGTAACGAAAAAATTTGAAGCTCATCCACTTGAGATTTCTCAAATGAGGATTTGTTCAATTTTTCTAGGCATTGTAGTAGAATTTAGGCGGTTAATTTGTTTTGTTTATTCCATGTGACCCACAATGTTAATCTTTTGTATTGGTGTTTCAATCCCTTGGCCGGGGTATACCTCGACAAATATATTGTTAATTCTTAATGTGTCTTTTTTTGAGACTAAGCAAAAGCAAGATGTTACTATTTTGGTTGGAGAAAATGAAATTATGATTTCCATAGTGTCTTTTTGTTTTTTTTATGTAATGGCTTAGATTTTATTTCTTCTTTCTTATGTCTCAGTTTTGTCTGCAATTTGTTGTAAAGAAATGAGGTTTAACATGTTGAAAATATCGTGCCTTAAGTTTAATTTCTAGGTCTTCCTGAATTTTGTTTCCCTAATAAAACTATCTGCCACAAATAAATTCTTGGTATTATTTATGGAAATACCACATTATCTAGTTAATTCTCCCCAGGTAAGACGGGATTTGGCTTTGCCCGAACCCGGTTACCCATGGGTATAATAGTTTGCTTATCCTTAAACAATGTGATCAAGGACTGCTCTACCGACACTCATGTCAGTTTCCTAGAGCCTTTCCTAGTATGTGAAGGTTATAACTTCTTTCTCTGTATCCTCTCACCGGCAATAACTATAGGTTTCTACTCCCTAGGTATGGCTTACTAATAGACACATTCAATGATAGTTATATGTATATTTATTTGATGGTTATATGTATATTTATTTTTGTAGTGATGACACCTGGCCGATTCTGTGTTTACTCTCTCTTTTATAATTGTACTTATTATCCCTTATTCTCATGTTATAATTTCTTTAGTGGAATTGAGTATTTTCACAAGAACAATATCACCCCTTTCCAATACATATGTACTACTCAAGTTAGGATATACTATCCAAGAAATGGTATACATAACTTAATAATACTAGTAATATTTGTAAGCACTGAGTTCAATAACCATTCCACATTCTACGAATCAAAGAATACTACTTAAATTTGCTTGTATTGTCCAAAAACAGAATACATAACTCAAAATATACTATTACTATTTTTATGGGTGGATTCACAGTGAGCAAGGAAAGTGAATTATGAATGAGACTGCACCTCCCTTCCAATGGAAGTGGAAATTAGGTCCAGATTCCCTCCCCCTAGCTCTCACTTTTCAACACAATTGGTTATTACAACCTTCGTAGGTTAGTTTTCAAGCCACTAGACACCCTTGGTCCAACCTAGAATCTCATGATTTTCCATCTAATAGGGAGGTTTCCACTGGACCTAAACAAACTCAAGATAACACTCCCTAGGAAACGTCCTACATAGACATTCAATCTCCTCTCGCTCTCTAAGGCGACAGTCCTCCCTTCTAGTTTCTAATGCCTTCCTTGTCCCTTCTGAGATATTTGATCTTAAGGGTCATGAGAGGAGAAAAATGCCCCAATTCTCTGGAAGTTGAAATTCGTTATTGGGTCTTTCCATCAAAATTACACATTCATCAACATCATTTAATTAAAGTTAACAAAACAAGATAAATCTTTATATTTATATGTATATGTATATGTATATGTATATGTATATGTATATATATATATATATATATATATATATATATATATATATATATATATATATATATATATATATATATATATAGTTGCTTAGTTGTAAAATTTACCTCACACAACTATGATATCTATTTACTTAATTTATATAGGTAAAATACTTCTTAATTTTCACTTGGATAAATTTAATTTCACTCAAAAGAATCTTAACTATGATACTCATTATATTATAACTACTTATTGTTTTTTAACTCACAAAACAATATTTTTAACTATAATATAAATTTACTTATTTATATATATGAAATGCTAATTTACTCCTTATACTCTACTCTTTCTGTTTTCTTGAATTTTTCCGACCCTTAATTTTATTTTCTAATTGATAATATTATTGTTTATATATGTTTTTTGTTAAAAATTTTAATTGAGCCTACATATTCAATATTTATTTATTTATTTTTTTATTTTTTTTTATTTTTTCTTCTGTATAAAGACTATTCTATTAAGATTAAAAGAGAAAAATATTTACAAAGAGGTTTGAACCTCTGAGGGGGCTGTAGCCTGCCCTCTGTCAAAAAAACTGTTGCAAGTAGCACATTGCCTTCTGTTTACAAAAATGAAAATCATAGACCCAAGACTAAACAGAGCTAGATAAGATCGACGCTTCAGAGTGAGCTGCCCTTTTACAAAATGCTGTCCTTTGCCACTATTACAAAAAAATGGAAAGCCAAAATTATGTCCTGGAGAATGTAAAATTTCATGCTGATAATAACAGAAGCCATGCACATTGAGAATTACACACAAAACCCAGAAATCATAAGATGACTTGTTGTCCTGTCGCTGAAGCCAAAAGTAATTAAGCCTGCGGTGGCGAGTCTGTAGCGTTCTCATTTGCCTGGTTGGGGGAGCTTACCCAGGTTACCATCACATTATCTTCAGCTTCCATCATGTTGCATTCTAGAGGAAGCACAAGGTGCAGAACACTGCCAGAGAGTCGCGCCGGCTCACAAGATATAATTTGCTCTTCAGGAGAGTCTGGCTGAGGGCGAGAGTCTTCTTGTTGGCCCTCTTCGTGCAGCGCAACGGAGTCATTGCGGACAACACCAGCCAAGCTACCCTAAGAATCACTGGATTTTTGAGAATGAGACTGTTCCTTGGAGGTTTCATCTGAGCTTGTAAGCTCATCTTCTTCCTCTGAGAAGATAACAGTTATTGTAGCTGAGATAAGAGGTTTGTTAAGCCTGCTTTTGAACTTGAACCGGGTTGTGTGAAAAGAGCTGTTTAGGGAGGGTCTAGAATAGTCATAGGGCGGTGAGGATGGAGAGGCAGAGGCTAACGGTGTTATACGTCGAGGCACTGAGCCACCACGACCCCGAGAACCTCCACGGGACCCTGAGTTGCTACCATGCCTAGGGATGCCACGACGACGAGCCATTACAGTATAGATCAGCGGATTGAAGATGCTGGAGGACTGAGGGTGAGAAAGAAGCGACTGGCCACAAACTAAATGAAACCAGATTGAATACCAGACCTCTGAACTGAAGACCCAAAAGCAGAGCACCCAGTAGATAGAATCGACCACAAGAAAAAACCCAACAACGACTGAATAAACCCAATACCCGAACCAGACACCTTCAGCAAAGACAAAATCGAAACACCTTACAGAGATGGGCAAGAAGACTGACTTAATACACCAGACGCATATGGAGAAGACTGACTTAATGCACCAGACGCCGTCAGAAAGAAATAGAACCATATACCTGAAGCTGGAAAAATGGGAGCAATTATGAAGCCATGGTGGCTTCCAAATTCTCTGGGCTGCGCAGAGGCTCTGAGGACATAACCACCAGAGGAGAACACTGCCTGAAGAACCCGGAGCGATTATGTCAATACCTGAAGAAACCGGAGCAAATGTGCTGTGGAGAGTGCGCGCCATCCTGAAATCTTTCGCCTGCGTACCTCGAGCCTGATGATCCATTAATGCTTGTTAATGACCTACCTCGAACCACTGAAACCTGCTCAGTTCATTGCCAGTTGCCGGCTTCACATGCGCAAGCATTAACACATATTTAAGGCACCTGCATCCGGGTACATATTCAATATTATTTGTTATGACATATGTTTTTATTTTTATTTTTTTATTGTAGTGTTATGTGACAAATTTCTCCCTCATATACTGGTTATAGAGCACCTCTCGAGGCAATCACACTCATCTTGGGGCTCACCAACCATTAACAATGTGATTTTTTTTCATATTTCTATCACAACTTTGAAAACTTTGATGACTTATAAAATAAAACCCTAAAAATGCAATAATCCTCATGAAATTTCACCTAAATCCAATTGATTAAATCAAACATAGAATAAATTTAATTAAATTTTTTTTTCTAATGCAAGAATCATGCCTTCTATTCAAAATAACCAAAAAGAATTACTTACATAAATTACAACCAACCAAAGCCTAAACCATTAAGTCTAAGGTACACTCCCCTAACAGAAGGTCATTCCCAAAACATAAGCCTTATAATCCATTACAACAGAGTGAAAGAATACCACCCAAGATGGAGCAATAACCAGACCCGAAAAGGAATTAAACCCCCAGCTAATTAGATTTCAAATCCGCAAAAGGGGAATAAATAATGCATATGTGGCCCGCCCGAAATTCCTTGTGACCCGCCACAAAGCTAGACACACACGGACGATGACAGAGAGACATGCCTTAGACCTGGACCCACCAACTTGCATGATGCATCTGGGTCGTTGATCTGCCTCGCCAGATCCATAGTTGAGGACCATATCGGATGGAAAAGAAGCCCAGAGAATACCCGCCTGATGAGGGTGGTATTCTCTCTCCTACTATAGCCACGTGTTGCATGTTGAGTGGCATCGAGCTCAAATCAGTGAAACCACTCTCGGTGTTGAGGGCTTCTGATAAACCGTAAACCACCTTGAGGGTAGTAGTGACACAGCAGGTTGTAATGAGGAAAGTTTCGAGTCCGCTGAGGAAGCAAAGACTTTGGCCTGAACCCATTGAACTGCAATTTGACTCTCCACCCTTGATCCTCAGTTGCTTGATCCAATAGATGAGAGGAGTCTTCTTAAGAAGAAAACCAGGAGGAATTCCCGCCGTCCGAGCACCCGAAAACCTGTAGACCAACCACGCCTATTCACTATAACCATTGCCACCAATTATGTACCTAATGTGGGACTCTACTGTACCTTATAACTGAATGCTCTTAATCCCCTCTTTCCACCAAGAAAAACTTAGCTGATCTGTATTAGGAGAAGGTTTAGCAAAAAACCGCAAGTTGCTGACCAACTTCCACCCAAGAACTCTGTGTCTGAGCTATTCTGGGCCGAAAAAGCAAGCAAAGGCCTACGTACCATTTTCAAAATTTCCTCTGTAAAACCAATTCATATTAAATGTGTATCTACTAAACCCCGCCTCTGCAACTGTTGACAATCTTTGTTCTGATATATCGCTCGATCCTCATTTGCCTAGTTGAGACAAACATCCCTCAATCTCCCATGTGGCACCTCTTGCCATCTATACTTATTGCTTCTTTTAGTGTAGAGAGCCCCTTTATTAGCCATAATGTCTGCCAATTTATTGGTCGTCCTTCGCATATGTGTGAAACTTAAGGTTCTCATGTTTTGAAGGTGGAGATGAATTCTTTGATAAACCTGAAGGAGCCTCCAGTGTCTGGAGAGATTTTCTGGAGCCAAACCATAATAGATTCTCTTGACTGAATTGATGATCAGCTCAAAATCAACTTCAATTATGATATTCTGAAGATTGCCATGCTTCAGGATTTCTAAACATTGTTCAAGTGCCATTAGCTCCGCCATATTGTTTGTGGCTCTTCCCAAATAGAAATGAAAAATGTAATGTATGCATCCCTTTTCATCCCTTAACACCCCACCATAACCAGCTATACCCGTATTTCCTGTTGAGGCCCCATCCATGTTACATTTCATAAATTCCTAAGGGGGAGGGCGCCAAAAGTCATTCTCAGTGACCGGTTGCTTTACCATCTTGATCTTGCCCTGAGGAATAAGTCGCTGCATACCCAACTGAAGAAGTATCTGCATATTAGCATTTGAAGGGGGATTTTTAGGGGATGTTTGCACTAAATTCCCAACCGTCTCCTTAAACTGACATAAGATCTGTTCCATGATGCTCTGGGAGGAACTTTTATTTTTTATTTTTGACGATTCTATTTTTATGCTCTTTCCACACATTCCATGTTAGGAAGCTTGGAGTTAAAGCCCAAGCTCTGTTTATCATTTCATAATTAGAGAAGTTTCTTCTCTAGCTGCTAAGGGTATTGGTAATGCTTCCTTTGTCCCTATCTGTTTGTCTGAAAATTAAGGAAATGCCATCCCACAATGTGGAGGTGAATATGCAGGTGTTGAGGAGGCGCTCCATTGTCTCCTCTTGTGACTCACAAAGCTGGCATCTAGATGGGCCTAAAAAATACCTCTTCTGGATGTTCTCCCAAGTCAAAATTTTCTTATGATGTACCAGCCACATGAACAGTTTGGTTTTCATCCATCCTTGGTTCTTCTATATATTCTTCCAAACCCAATCCAGTTTTGTAGAATCAAGATTCAAGGCTAAGTGCTTTATCTCTTTAAGGTTAAAGATACCTTCATCACTATTGCCCCATCTAAGTTGTTCATGATCATCTGATATCAGTATTTTCCTTTGGTCCAACATTGCTAGCAGAGCATCAGCCTTTGCTTTCAAGGGGCTATCATCCCTGTATTCCATTTTCTTCTAGGTTCTCCATTTTCCTTCACTATTTGTGTGATCCCAAAAATCTTTGACCCTTAGTAACCCTTTGGTGTCAGTGTTGAGCACTGGAGAAGGTATGTAATTACTACTTATTTTGTGATCTCTTCCTTAAATTCATAACTTCTTTACATTATGAAATAAGTATATGGTGAAAGATTATGATAAAGTCTAGAAGATTTTTGTGCAACGTAAAATTACTAATAATTACCCTTTTCCTATGCAAAAAAAGGAGAAAACGAAATATCGCCATTCTAAAGGAAAAGACAAGACAAGGGAAACTTTTGTCACTTTGACAAGGAATCACATCCAAACAAGGCAATCCAAATTGGAGCTTATAAGCCAGGATAAGGAAGAGGAGATACCAAATCGGTGAAAGAGAAGAAGAAGATAACTGAAAACTAACAGTATGGTGAATCCCTAAGGATCCTTTGATCCTGAGGAATCGCTACTTTAACAATTATATGTATCATTGATATCTCCGCTCGGCTGTTATAAAAAGGGGCAGCATTGCTAGCCAAAGGAGGATTGTTTTTGTTTTTATGAAATTCACTGTTGTAATTGGAACTTTGATCATCAACTCTCTCTAAAAGAGTGTTTACTGTAACTTTGTTTTGATGCTTAATATATAAACTTTGTTTCTGTTCCATCTTTGATTCTGAAGTAATATTAAGCAGTGTGTCCCTAGAGGCTAAGGGCCTGGACCTGGTGGCTCACTTGCTCTTGTACCATTATTTTCTGATTCTAAGTCACGTGTTGTTTGACTCCTATTACTCGTTTTGTTCAGTAATTTGTTGTTCTTTATTATTTCCCATATTGGTTCTGTTACATTTCGTTTCCATTTGAATAGGTAATGTTATTCTCTGCAACAGGAATGTTATGTTGAATTTATGTTGCATTGTTGTTCCTTTAACAAACTGATATTATCATTAAACATTGACGTTCCTTACATATTACCAATACTGTGATTACAGAGTGACAGTGTTGTATATCACTGAATCGATATTATTGCGTGTTTATCTGTGGTTTACTTCTAAACATGATTGGTGTTCATTTGCGATTGTTGTTCCATCATGATCACAATTGTTGTTTCATCATAACCATGATTCATACCATTCTATCGAACTTCAGATTACTGTTCCTTACAATATAGAAGTGCCATTTGTAATATTTGATCTGGTTTGTTGTGAATTTCCATTTGATTCAGGTTGTTGTTCAATATTTCATTTCATTTCGTTTGTTGTCCCATTTCAGTTTACTGTTTAAATTATTTTCGAAGTGAGGATTGTTGCTTAATTCCTGTAGATTACAATCGCTGCTTCATAGGTTAAAGCTTTGTTGCTCAAACTTGTTAAACGGATTAGTTGTTGTTCCTTTTTCTGTTATTCAAATTATCATTTCTTTGGTGTCACTACTACACCAAGGGCACTTTTGAGAAATTTTTTTGAGACAAAAAAATTATTTTGTCTCAAAAATTCATTTTTTTTATTTTAGTTATTTTATATTAAAAATTAATATCAATTGATTTGTCCTAAATATAAACTTTAAGACAAAAATAGGTTGAGACAAAAATATTTTAAGACAAAACGTTATATTTAAGACAAAAATAGTTTAAGACAAAAATATTTTAAGACAAAAGTAGTTTGAGACAAAAATATTTTAAGACAAAACTTTATATTTAAGACAAAAATAATTTAAGACAAAAATTATTTGAGACGAAACTTTATATTTAAGACAAAAGTAGTTTGAGACAAAAATTTAAAGACAAAACTTTATATTTAAGACAAAAATAGTTTAAGACAAAAACAGTTTAAGACAAAATTATTTTAAGACAGAACTTTATATTTAAAACAAAAGCATTTTGAGACAAAAATATTTTAAGACAAAACTTTATATTTAATACAATGACCACTTTAGATCAAACTTATGTTTAATACGATATTTCACTTCGAATGAAAATGGAGAGCGGAGCGCTTAGGGTTTGACGTTGCTCTGCAACTGGCACACCTTCACAGACTGCGTCGTTTTGCCATTAACCTTCAGCCATAAGGCAACTACAACACAATAAGGAATAGCTATCAGAAAATGGAAACCCCTCAGGGGGAGGACATGATGCCTCCCCCCGCTGATACGAAAAATGGCCTGCGACAGACTGAAAGTGTCAGGATGGACCATCCAGAAGATACAGTAGCAGAGAATGAAAATACGCCAATGAATAACAACACAAATGAAGAACCACGAGTGATGTCAAACACCTGAAAGTCGGTAGCAGTTGACAGAACCAAAATCGAGCTCCCAAGTCAGTGCATCAACACTCAGATCTAGTTTATGAGGGATCATTCTTTGATAGGAAAGTTCATAGGCCTTTGGCCAATAGAGAAAGCTTTGCATGGTTGGATCACAACCAAATGGAAGCCAAAATGGCACATAACACTGCAATTAGGGCCTAAGGGCTTCTTTACTACCATTTTCAATTATTTGGAGGACCGAAACAGGGTATTGGATGGAAGACCATATTTCTTCAACGCAGCAGGGCTATACCTAAGAGGATGGATCGAGCGCTTTAACCCGGACAAAGAAGATTTGAGATGGGCCCTGGTGTGGTTCCACCTTTATTCTCTCCCTCTGGAGTATTGGGATGAAGACTCTTTGCGAGACATTGGAAATGGTTTAGGCAAATTTATCAAAGTGGTAGAGGAGACAAAGCTGAAGTGATATACCTCCTATGCGTGGATCTGTATACATGCACCTCAGCAAAGCTCTCCTGGATGCGGTAAGCCTCTACCATGATGATTATGAATGGTTACAAACAATAGATTACGAGAATGTACCATTCCACTGTTGAAAATGCCACGCCCTCAGCCATTTATTCCGAGGCTGTCCCTCCAATATGAAATCCATGACCACCCCTTCAATGGAAAAATCCGACTCGGATGGGTTCACAAAAGTTCCAAATCACAAAAAGACCCATAAAAATCCCTCTACCTTAGTCAGAAAACCTGTCACCAGCACCTCCTTGCCTTCAACAAGAAACAGCTTTGAAATCCTGCTCCAGCCGGAGGTTCATATTTTAGATAATCAGAAACAACCTGAAGCCATTCCTAAGAATTCTACCTATTTTGCTCCATCAAGCTCAAAGAAAGCCCTCACTTCTAAGCAACTGGTGGACACCAAAATGCCCTCTCCCAATAAGATGCAGAAAAGGACTGCTCAAGGTATGGAGGTAGATAGCACTCAGATGCAGCTCATGATTGTAGATGATACAGAGGCAGAGTAGGAAACAGTACAACACATGGAAGAGGAACTGAAGAGCTTCAACATCGAAGATCTAGATATATTGGGACTTGAATAGGCTTGTAAGAAAAAGGAATATGACAAAATTCTTGAGGGACATCTAGAGAACATAGAAGTAATTCTCTCAAGAGCACAGAAGCAAAGATCATTAGGCGTCCAAACTGGTAGTCAGTGGGATGGAAGAAATATCTTCAAAGAAAACAAGAAACGAGGATTAAAAACCAATCTTCAGAGAACCATCTGCATAGGGGAGATGCTGGTGGAATCTGGAAGATACTCCAAGCTCACCAAATACTATAATCCCCTTCCCAATCATGAATCATGAAGCTCATCTCATGGAACATTAGAGGGCTCAATAACCCAGGAAAGGGACGATTAATAAGGAACACGCTACAACTGGAAAAGCCTCACATTCTCTTCTTGCAGGAGACCAAGTGTAATTCCACAACATTGGATCAGATCCTTGCCAAAGCATGGCCAGGAAGCAAAGAAGTGGCGGTGGAAGCCATGGGAGCCTCAAGAGGGCTAGCCATCATTTGGGATGATAGAGCTATAACACTTACCAACATACATGCCAATAAGCACCTTATTCAGGCCAAGTTTCATTTAACAAGGACAAATGTTCATGGACACTTAACTAATGTCTACTTCCCCTAGGAGGCAACAGACAAAGTAGACACAATGAACACCCTAACTCAAATCAACTCAGAAAGATCCCACCCACTTTAGATCATAGGAGGGGACTTCAACATGATTACAAGATTGGAGGAAAAAAGAGGAGGACGGATCAAGTTGGATTGGTGAAAGCACGCACTTCAAAAACTACATTCATAACAATAGGGTTTATAGATATGGAATTCAACAATGGCGTTTATACTTGGAACAACAAGCGTGCAGATGCCCACCAAATTGCATCTCGGTTAGATAGATTCCTGATCTCTGATAACGCTGTACATCTTGGCGGGGATCTCTTGGCCTCTATATTGCCACTCTCTGGCTCGGATCATTGGCCTATTAGGCTTCACTGGAAAATACCGGGAGACAATGTTTGCAGGCCTTTTCGCTTTGAAGCATTTTGGCTGAATCACCCCAATTTTCATAACCTAATAACAAAGACATGGAGGAATTTCACACCACCAAAAGGCGCAAAATTGTACAACCTCCAACAAAAGCTAAAACATATCAAGGAAAAAATAAAACAGTGGAATCGCTTTACCTTCGGCAATATCTTTCAGGTGCAAAACACTCTTGAGCAAGAAATGAAAAAATTACAGCAAAGAATCATAGCTGAAGGCAGATCTGAAACCATAGTAGAACAGGAATGTCAACTACAAATGTAGATCTCAGAAAGAGCAAGACAGGCAGAGATTCTTTGGAGACAAAAATCGAGGATCTGATGGCTTAAAGAGGGCGAACGCAATACAAAGTTCTTCCACCATACCACTATCCAATGGAGAATGCACAACAACATTAATCTCCTCCAAAATCGGCAAGGGTAACATCTAGAGAAGCATGAAGATATAGAACAAGAACTCCTCACCCACTTTCGGAGGGTGCATCAAGAAATGGAGACTGATCGGTTGCTAGCTATAGAGAAGATCATCAAGATTATTCCTAAGATCGTAACTGAGGAACACAATCAAATACTCCTCAGGCCTATTTCTTTACAGGAAGTGGAGAAAACTATGTGACAACTCAAAGTTCGGAAAGCACTCGGACAGATGGCTTCACTTCGGACTTCTTTCACAACTTCTGGGATCTAATCAAGGAGGATGTTTGGCAAGTAGTCGAGGAGTCCAGAGTTAACAGATGGATGCTTCCATCCTTGAATTCCAACTTCATCTCCCTCATCCCTAAGGAGGAGAACAGCCAGACTCTGGACAAATTCCGACCTATTGCACTATGCAAGGTATTGTATAAAATTGTCTCCAAAGTGATCACCACATGCCTCAAGCCCATGCTTCCTCTTCTTATATCATCGGAGCAATCAAGTAACGTGGAAGGAAGGTAGATCATCGATGGCATAATTCTCACTCATGAAATCATTCACTCCCTAAAGCAAACCAAAAACGCAGGTATGCTCCTAAAATCGACCTCTCAAAAGCCTTCAATACTTGAAGCTGGAAATATATTCAAAAAATAATGCTAGCCTTTGGCTTGACCCCCCCTTGGGTGAGATGGATTATGAGTCTCATCACTTCTACCTTTTTCTCAATTCTTGTCAACGAGACCCCCTCCACCCCCTTCCACCCATCCAGAGGTATCTGACAAGGGGACCCTCTCTCACCCTTTCTATTTGTTATTATGGCAGAAGTTCTTGGACGTTACATCAAAGATGCCCTTCAAAACCAGAAATTATGTGCCCTTTCTTTCCATAATACCCCTGCTTTCACCCACCAACAATTTGTGGATGACAATATGTTATTTGGTCATCCTTCAGTCCAGGAAGCCCGTAAGCTAAAATCAATTTTATCTGACTTTTCGGATGCCTCTGGCACCTGCATTAACAAATCAAAATATCAAGTCTTCTTCTTTCACACACCTCCCATCACTCAAGCCTCCATAGCCAGAATTTTGGGCTTCTCGATTGCATCTCTGCCCTCCAAATACCTGGGAGCTCCAATGACAGCCTCTGCCTTAGAGCACTCATCCTAGAAAATTCTCCTAGAAAAACTCGAAGCCCGTATCTCTTCATGGATCTTTAGAGCTCTCGATACGGCGAGTTGCCTAGTTCTAATCAAGGCAGTGCTACAATCTTTGCTACTCTACCTCTTCACGGTCCTGGCAACACCCAAATGAGTTCTTAAAGCAATCAAAAATCTTCAACGAGATTTTTTATGGGGGAATACGAAACAAAAAAGAAAATGGGCTCTGGTAAAGTGGGAAACAGTTTGTCACCTAAAATCGTCTAGAGGCACTGGATTATGGGATCCTCAGCACAACAACGAGGTCATGGGAGCACATATTTGGTGGAGATGGCTCTCGAACCTATATACTCCTTGGGCACTCCTCTGGAAAGATAAGTATGCTCATAATAGACCAGTGGATGATTTAATTTGGCTCAAAGAAGTTAGCACAGGCTCTCTAATTTGGAATGCTGCCAAACAACATAAAGATCTAATCCAACAACAGAGTTTTTGGGAAATTAGGAATGGAGATAATGCAAGATTTTGGGAGGACTCCTAGCAGCGGAGACCAAAATTGAACGACCTACTCACGTCCCACCAGCTTCAGGATTGGGTAGAGCAACCAACGATCAAAGTAAATCAACTTTGGGAGGAAGTTCACAACCAAGGTTATAGGCAATGGTTATGCTCGAACCTCATTCTTGGGCAAGCCACGCAATCTGTCAAAGATAGCCTGGATACGGAACTCTCAAACAGGAAAATTCAACAATCAAATAAGAAAGACATCATCAGATGGGGTTATGAAATGAGAGGTACCTTCACTTCTCGGGGAGCATATCATATAATAATAAGGGACCATACTATCAAGGATAGCCTCTGGCACAAAGTTTGGGAACCACCAATTTGGCCAAAAATCTCCACCTTTCTCTGGTTTATGTGCCAAAATAGAATCCTTACTTGGGATAATCTAAGGAAACAGAGTTTTCACAGACCTTCCATCTGCCCAAATTGTAAACAAGCAAAAGAAACCAAGGAACATCTCCTAAACTCATGTCTGTTAGCAACCTGAATTTGGGAGAAGGTTAGCTTCAGATGTCAAAGAGATGGACGAAATAAGGAGAATTCAACCAACACTATTCGTTCTTGGGCACCTCACCCTTATAAAAGAAAAATATTAAACACCTTATGGAAGCTAATATCAGGTTTCCTCATGTGGACAATCTGGAAAGAGAGCAATAGCCGCATCTTCAAAGACCATTCCTCTCCCATATAAGTTCTATGGATCAATATATGTCAAAACATACAAGAAACCTTGATGCTCCAAACATGGCTTGATGATGATTTCCCATCCACACCACAGGAACAAAATATATGGCTGAACTGGAACCTTCAGTGGAACCATGAGCAGGTACACCTAAGGAAAATCCCTCCCTCTGGAGATACACCTGACAAATGGACTCCACCCCCACCACACATGGTACTGCTCAACTTTGATGGAGCATCAAAGGGAAATCTAGGTAAAGAAGGATTTGGGGGAATATTTAGAAATCACAAGGGCAATGTTCTACAAACAATCATGGGGTCAATAGGTTGGGATACAAACAAATTAGTTGAATTAGAAGAAATTTGGCAAGGACTTCTCCTGGCTCAGAACAATAGATTCTTCCGACTCATAATTGAAGGGGACTCCTAGATCTTAATTAACATGATCAACCAGATCTTACAGGGAACTCCATCACATAAAGTGGGTAGCAGTTGAAGATTGGCGTAAAGGCTGGAACAGATTGAACAATGGATTCTCATTCATAGAGTAGTTACCATCAGGCACACTCGTCAGAATGGTAACAAAGTAGCAGACCTCCTAGCAAACATTGGCGTTGAAAGTGGTAAGAAACTTCATGTAGGAGCTCTTATCACTATAGCCAATACTCATCAATTGTAGGATTTCAATGATATAGTGCAAAAGGAAAGGGAAAATGCAAAGGAAACCCACCCGTATTCAAGTGTCAACAATGGCATTTAAATGACAAGATGGATCAATGTCGGGTTGGGAAGCCATCTAGCTAAGTGCTTCGTTCTGAGAGCTCACCGCAGATGGATTAAAAACACCTTGTAGGTGACATTTATTGACTCTGAAAGCTGTGAAGAGCTCACTTCCTTCAAAACCATGGCCCCTGCAAACCGTTTTGTTACTCCTCCCCTTCTCCATGGCGTTTGTCCTCCGCAAGCGGCTGAACCGTGTTTCAGAACTGCTACAGGCAGTCGTTGCCTAATTCTCCCTTGTCAGGATTTTGGTAATGGTTTTCATTTTTCACATTCCTATCATTGTCTTCTTGATTGTGGTTCGCCCACCCTTTCTCCCTCTCATCGTCGCCTTCATTCCAATTCTTACACTGTCAATTCAGCCATGGCTCGCCTCAGGAACCACATGCGCAGTAGGTGTGGAGGTTTGCATGGAGGTTTTAACCACTCGCGAGCTTCTACCAGTTCCACCTCTGACTCCCCTGACTCAACTACTGAATTGCCCAACTCGCTCATTAACCCCACTCATAGCTACCCGAATACCAGAAGTGGGAGAGGTTGGAGGGACAATGTTGTCCACACTGTGGATGTTCTACTCCCTCCTCTTTCTGGCCCTTAGAGCACACAATTTCATTTCTGCAGTTCACTAAACAGGCCTACAATCACTACTACCATCACAATTTATTTCAAGGAAGAGTCTGCGATGCAAGATACTCTGTCCAGTTGTGGGAACAAGCATAACAGGGAAGAGAAAGGTAGTCATGGGATCAACAACAAGCAACAAGGTGAAAGTAGTAAGGCTCTGCATGACAAAGATAAAGTTGGGGATGCTGGTAAGTGACAGATGGATGCTGAAGGCACTGTAGATTCTCCAACTGTTCAAGGTTGCAGTGCATCTGAAGAGGATGATGATTAGTATCAGTTTGCCTTCCGGATTGAGGAAGAGCCAGCTCCGGTGGAACCACCAGCCTAACACGTGGCCTCATGCAAAGGTCTCCGGCTCCCAGATGGATTCGTCTCACTTTTTGTGGTTTTTGGTCCCTTGCAAAGGTGTCCAGCTTCCAAGCGGATATGTTTCTATGATTCGTGGTTTTGTGGTTTGGATGTGTTCTGTCTTCACCCCAAGTGTCTTTAATTTTGTGGTTGACTCTCTACTAGGTGGAAATGGCATATTGTTACTTGGTTATGTCCCTACCTTTTTGGTTGAGGATTGCATTCCTCTTTGTTCATTTTTCAAAACCAAGGTCTACTTTGAAATAGTTATTCTGGTTCAATTGTTGGTTTCCCCTCTGTTAGGGCAGTCCAATACCAACAGTTTCATTTTGTGATGATGACTGATGCTTAACATCTCTGAGATCAGGTTTCTCTGTAACTTTTTTTGTATTACATAAGTGTCCCCTTTATCCTCCCGAACTCTATAATCGAAGCCACACTTGCCGTAAGTTGCCACAAAGGTTGTTTAATTAAGTGAAGTATGTGTTATATGTTCTGGATGGTCTATGTTGTATCGATAAGTTTTCAAGTGTGTGATCGTAGTGAAGTTTTATCACTATTCACATAAGTTCCACTAATCCCACACTTAGCTAAATTTCAAAGTTTCCTTAGCAGCCTAGCCTCATCCAACTTTCCTGAACTACATACTTCACATATGTAACCCTCAAGCTTTTTTGTTGCTTGTTCGAACCATGCAATACGCAGAAATCCCAGCCTCCCTTACCATTCAAAAATGCGCAGTGATTTCCTCCAATGTCCTTCCCTCAACCGGAACCCACTGTCTCCAAAAACTGTGCAGTTTCGTCCCTTGACTACTGAGTCTGCCTTGCATCCTAAAATTGCATAGATGTGTCCCCCTAGGGCCTCTTCCCAAGTAGTGCCTTACATCCTAAAACTGTGTAAATGTGTCCTCCCAAGGCCTCATCCTGCAACAGTCACTGCCGATTGAAACTACACAATTATGTCTCGCACGTGCCACGAAGAAAGATGACATGATAGATGACTCTCAAGGAGTTGAAGAGAAAAATAAGCAGACCAAGAAACCTAAGGCATGATAGAATATTAGGACCACATGAAGACTCCATCTGATGCATAACCCTTTGGAGGCTAGGTATGGAAAACAAAGCAAGTCTTTTGAAATACACCTCTTAATGTAGCTTAAAAGTTTGCTTATCATTGTCATATCATTCCGTCTTCAATGACGTTCATGGTTGTAAGAACTGAAAGTCATTCCATGTGTTTGATCTACGTGTCTTGCTCCCTTTCACTTGTTTATTACATAGCTTAGATGAAGAGTATTACCACTTCTTTATTTAAGCTACTGAGGTTGTGACCAACATGATCTTATGACTAACCAGGCACGATGCAAGACATCCTAAGTGGGATGAAAGATGTTTGATGATATGTATGTAGTTAGTACACTCCTATGCATTACTCCTTTGCATTAATTCTTGCTTTGTATCTTGCATGTACCATCACCGCTTGTCAGATTTGGCTACCTGCTGATGGATTCTGCGCTTAAAACACAGTTCTGCCACCGACTCTGTCTACACATGACAAACCATATATAACAATATTTTCGTTAATCAATGGATCGCCATCGATCGTTATAGTGATCGATGGTCGATCAACAATCTCGTAACACAGGAATTAAGCCATCATCGCATATATATATGGATAACACGAAAAGGTATTATTACATATACACACATAGAAATCCACACAATATCAACACTGAACACACTTTATATTAAACACGATATGATTACAGATCTAAGGAATTTTAGCCTTGGGAGCAAATTCCCCTTCAACTGCATTTTGATCACTCTATTCTCACAAATTTACTTTGTTCTCACTCTTTCCTATAGAACACGCAGGTTCATCATTTATAAACACATTGGATCAGATCACTGCAAGGATCCAATCAAATCCTCTCCATGAATCACTCAACTATCCCTAATTCTCTCTACATGCATACATACATATGGCAGATTACATTAAATAATTCTTCTAGAGACTTTATCCATTCCATCAGACTAGCTCTATTTTAATAGAAATGTCCCATGTTTACTCCAATGGTCCACGTCCTCCTCCTTGCTCTACTTTGGATTCCTTGTTTGATTAAGAGTGTCGAATGCTCCTGCATTAGGTTCAAGGATGTCATGTTTGTTCTACGCCTAAAGAAAAATCTCATCTTTGTTGCAATTTTGGAAGACCATGGTTGTGAAGTGATATTAATCAAAGGAAAGTCATTCCTAAGACACATAGCCACGGGACAGGTGAAGCAGATTGGGGTTCGTGTGAAGAACTTGTATAATCTAGATGTGGAAGACTATGTTGCATTAAGCACTAACGCGGAGAAAGTGTAGGTCGCGATGTCGATGAACTTTGGCACAAAATACTTGGCCATTTGCATCATGACACCTCGAATATTATACAACAAATAACCACTAGCCTCCCTAAAGGCGCACTTAAGTAGTATGATGTATGTGTAGGTTTTAATCCAGTATAAAAATTACCTGCATACGAATTCTAAAACGCCGAAAATAAACAATGCGAGAGCATAACACATAAAACACATATACACAGAGATTTTCCCCTGGACCCCGAAACCGGGACTACCAGCTTGAATTTTTCATTATGTTCCTTTCAATGTTATAATACATATTTATACATGCCGAAGCATCCAATACCATGGACCAAAAACCATCTCATCTAATATCATGGACTGAAAACCATCACGTCCAAAAACATGTGCGAAAATCATGCACAAAACCATAGGTGGGTCCGCCCATCCTAACATAGGGTCCAAAACCAAAATTTTCTGGGGCGCTGCCCCAGACCCCATAAATTGGGGTTACAGGTACGCCTCAAACCCTCTATGACCCCCCTGCTACACAATTGGTGCAACAAAGGCGGGCTCCTCTCTCCCTCTAACCCCCCGGTAACTACGTGGGCTAGTCGTGGAAAGAATATAACACAACCCAACAATATGCAAAGGATGCATGTTGCGGAAGTACATAAAATCCACATTCCATGATTGGGACAACAAAGCACATGTAGTCCTAGAAAGGATCCACTATCATGTTTATGGACCTTTCTCGACAACCTCCACTGCCATATACAAATATTTTGTCATTTTTATTGATGACTTCTCATGGAAGTGTTGGATCTTCTTCATGTGGAAGAAAGATGACACATTATCCAAGTTTGTATAATTCAAGGTACTACCCAGTCTACCTTGCATCCTGAAACTATGTAGATGTGTCCTCCTAGGGCCTCATCCCATAGCAGTGGCTTGCATTCTAAAACTATGTAAATGTGTCCCCCTAGGGCCTCATCCCACAACAGGCATTGCCCACTGAAACTACACAATTATGTCTCTCAGGGGCCATGAAGAATGATGACATGATACATGACTCTCAAGGAGCTAAGGAGAAAAATAAGAAGACTGAGAAACCGAAGGTATGAGAGAATATCAATACCGCATGAAGAATCCATCTGATACATAACCCTTTGGAGGATAGGTATGGAAAACAAAGCACATCTTTTGAAATACGCCTCTTAGTGTAGCTTAAAATATTTCTTATCATTGTTGAATCATTCTATCTTCAATGACATGCATGGTTGCAAGAACTAAAATTCATTCCATGTGTTTCCTCTTCATGTCTTGCTCCCTTTCACTTGTTTATTACATAACTTAGAAGATGAAGAGTATTACCATTTGTTTATTTAAGCTACGGAGGTTGTGACCAACATGATCTTATGACTAACTAGGATGGAGGACCATATTTCTTCAACGCAGCAGGGCTATACCTAAAAGGATGGATCAAGCGCTTTAACCCAGACAAAGAAGATCTGAGCTCGGCCCTGGTGTGGTTGCGCCTTTATTCTCTCCCTCTGGAATATTGGGACGAAGACTCTTTGCGAGACATTGGGAATGGTTTAGGCGAATTCATCAAAGTGGCCTCAACGGAAAATGAGCTTCTTTAAGTTCCCAGCTAGGTGGTCTCCCTTATAATGTTGAGGCAGAGAATTTTGAGCCTTTAACAGGTACACATACACAACTCACAACTATCGTGTGTACTCTCCATCTCTCAAGATGACAATGGTCACAAGAGATGTGAAGTTTGATGAGGAGAATGCAATGAGGCGTTATCCTGAGAGGGAGCTTCAATTGCAGCCTGATCAGGATCTTTTGGCTCAAAAGGAAGAACCTCAGGAAGTTGTGGAGTAGCCACAAGCAAAGGAGCAAAGAGTGGAGACATCCAGAGAAGGAAGGAAGCAGACCAGGGAAGCTAACAAATTATTGCAGGATTCTCGAGAGAATGTGGGAGCACCCACATCACAGTGCAAGCAAAGGAGGTCACAGGATCAGTACACTGGGTACATGGCTTTGATGAGTGAGCTAGTTGATACATAAGAATCTTCATTCGAGGAAGTAGTGCAATAACCAATTTGGGTTGATGCTATGGTAGAGGAATATGATTCCATTGTCAGAAACAGTGTTTTGGAATTGGTCCAAAGACCAAAAAACACATCAGTGGTTGGTTTGAGATGGCTTTATAAGATAAAGCATGCAGAAGACGGGAGCATAGAGAAACACAAGGCCTAATTTGTGGCCAAGGGGTTCTCTCGGGTGGAGGGAATTGACTATGAGGAGGCCTTTGCTCCAGTAGCAAGGTACTCATCCATCAAGTCAATTCTAGCACTGTTAGCACAGATGAGGTGGAAGATCCACCAAATTGATGTGAAGATAACATTTCTCACTGGATTTATTGAGGAGGAGGTGTTTATTGAGCAATTGAAGGGGTTTGAGACCTTCAACAGAGAGTCACATGTGTGCAAACTCAAGCGAGCGTTGTATGGACTCAAACAAGCACCCCATGCTTGGTATACTAGGATCGATAACTATCTCACTAGTTTGGGCTTCACCAAAATAGAGAGCCATAGAATCCCATGGATTTGAAGAACCTGCAAGGATTCTAATTCCATTATCTCTAATAAGGAAATGAGCTTATTATTTCTCTTTGCTAAATTTCCAACCCATGAGTATACCTTGTTTGTTATTGTCTCAAAATACAAATACTCAGGTATCATTTTCAAAGCATATGATGCTACAAGTGCTTCAATATGTGAAACGAAATGAGTGCCAATAAAATTTACTAAATCATTCTTTAGCAGTGTGACAAATCCATTTTCACATCCAACCATAGATGAAGCACCATCAGTCGAAACCGCTATTAGTTTCTCATTTTCCTATTACCTTGTTTCCTTTAAATTAACAATGGTATCATATATAGTCTTTCGTTTTCCACTAGGAACAATAATCATTTTCATAATTGTGTGACTAGAGGGCCCAAACCTTTTAAATCTAGATATGTAGAATACATAACAAGGTGTTGTTCCAAACCATTCTCTATACTTTCATCTAACATTATAGAGTAAAAGGGATTTTCTAACACTTTTCTAGTTTGCACCTCTTCAAGATAATTTCATATAGAGTGAATGAATTTAGCAGCTTCTTTTCTATTTATGTAGGAAGAATACTCCACTCGAGAAGACATATTAGGTGTTGGTAGATGCATTTGAATATGACAAAGATATTCATAAGTAAAAATTGAAATATCTTTTTTTGCAATAAAATATGCTAACTAAATGGTAGTTCTGACCATTTCCTTATTAGCCTCACTTATAGCCACTATGTTTTCTTTAATGGGATTTTCAAACCTTTCAGTGCCATACAAATTTCTCTGAGTTGATGTTTGATGAATAATGGATTTTGCATGAGTTCTCACAACATCATATTGAATCGTATTAAATCCATCTCCAATACCCCATGGACCTTGAGCCTTGTATTTCTCACAAATTTTACACTTCATATGAGTCTTGTGATATTCAACATTGATACTATACACCCAAGGATGTTTTATCATCCACTCTTCTCGGAATTCACGTTTTGAGAAGGCCTTCCTCCTCGAACTACTAGATCCACCATCGTGTCCTTCCTTTTTATTGCCAAGAATTTCTATATCAACAAAATACTCTTCATTCGTATCTTCATTAGCATCATCATTCAAATGAGGTATATATGGAATATCTTTAACATTATAAGTCTTTGATGTTTTAAAATATACATAAAAAAAAATTAGTTGATTGACCCTTCCTTTTTGGAGGCATTTCTATTTAAATAATTTACCTACATGCAAAACAATTACAATAAATCACAATAATCAAATAAAGAGTGAAGGATTGATAGTCATTACATAAGTAAATATGCCAAGATAATATGGTGTAATTACTAAAGAATAGCACATTCCACCTTGAAATGTTTATGAATGTGGAATGAATTTTTTTATCTATTTGTAATAGTAGAATTTTATTAGTCATCAAAATACATTTTGGTAATTTATGATGATAAAATCCCTTCAGTAAATATGATATTTATTATGGTTCATTAGATTTCTTTGTTTTGATGAATGCTCCTTAAAAAATTACTGGACACTACCTATAGTACAATGATTACTTACTATAAAATAGATACACTACCTATAGTACAACAAGTAGATCAATAATAAGTCAATTCAAAAAAGAAACTTCAAACGGAACCTTAACCTATGTAAAATAACATAACATTTTAAAATTCTTATGGAATTTAACATTCTTAAACCTATAAGAAATCAAATTAAGTTAAATATATGTTTTTTATTAATAAATTTAACATAAAAGATTTAAATTAAAATATATTAAGTATTAAGAGACTTGGTTTATGCATGGTTCGACTGCCAAGGAGCCTCCAGTTGGTACCCTGGTTGTTGTATGCCTAGGGTTATGCATGGTTCGACTGCCAAGGAGCCTCCAGTTGGAATCATTCCGTGGGAATATGGATCGGTTCTATGGTGCACATGCCTCTTCCAAATGCAACGGTCGTGGTGTTAGATCCTAGTACATTGTGTGTCTTAAGGTGATCTCCCAGGGTTGTCGAGCCGGGAGTGTTAGTCTGTCGAGTCCTCAAATGGTTTACTTCTGTCTTTCTCTGTTATGGTTCTCTACCCGCTGCTTTACCTCACCACAGTTTGCCTTTGATCAAGTTGCCCACTTCTGGTTTCCTTCGAAATTGGTTCTTTTCAGTGGTATAACACGATGTGCGCTGAGACACAGTCTCTGTTTTCAGAAAGGGTTTCCAGCTTGGATAGTCTCTTCAGGTAAGCACATATTCATTTTAGGCATTAAACTTAAATAGTTTCTAAGTTTTATAGCTTTTCTCTTGTTTTGTCATCACATACTCATCTTGTTTTCTACTTGAATGTGTAGCCCTGGTTGGCTATAGTGTGGGTCTTCGGAGTCATGCTGAATTGCAGTTGGGTCTACCAGTTTCTTGGCGCCCACTACCAGGTATGTGTTTGTTTGTCGAACTAGGCTCGGGATATTAGCTAACATCCTTCATCTGCGAACTCGACGGAATACTATCCCTGTAATGTATTTTTAAAAGGTTTCTTTGGCCTAAGGCTGAGGGTTTTGTTATAATAACTCAGAGGGACCGGTCCGAACTCAGAGGAATAATTCCTCATTTTCAAACTTTTGGTTTTGGTTATGAAATTACAGTCTTGTTTCCAAGAATGCACTTGTGTTAAGTTATTGATCTATTAAAACCACGAGACTAGGGTTTGTGTGATGGGCATCAAGGGCACGGGTCCCAATGGCCGCAGAGTACATACTCATTTATTCATGGGTGGCGGGAGATAGATATTAAGACCCTAATTCTTATGAAAATTGGGAGACATACGAGGGGAATATCAGGAAACAACGGGCTAGGCCATCTTAAAATGGAAACAAGACCGTTGAAACCACCAAAACTTTTTTTGTGTAGAGACCGGAAATCTTTTTGGTGCTAAATTGTTTTAGTTTTTATATGCTGGGGCTTTCACTGTTATTTTGCAAAGGAGCTCAAAGCTGAGCTAGAAGTTTCAAGGAAGACAACAAAGGGTTTATTTTCCACAGGTATTTTATGTTCAATTTGATGTATTTCCCTTGCAAAGATGTTGGCCTTAAGAAGTATTCTCTGCCACGAATTTAAAGAGTTTTTAGCTGTACTATCTCTAACTTCAAATAAAAAGCATGATTTGTGATAATATGATTTCTTCATATTGAAGAAATGTTTTGCAAAAGTTGTCTTTCCTACGCTACCTAACCCCACTATCCGCAATATCTGATATTTCCCCCTTTGCTGTTGTTGCAACAGGACTTCTCTTCAAAATATTGAAGCTTAAAATTCAAGCTTGTTGGATAGTCGGCCACGTGAGACTCTGGCTTTTTCACTATTTCCGACAGACATTTAACCCTTTCATCCTGAATTTGAGTGTAAACATAGGGAAATAATGTTTATTAGGGAATAATGTTGTTTCTCTTTGTAAATTTATTAAATAACCTGGTGTTATATGGAATCTCGTTACATATAAAATAGTTTTGAGCACTCATTGTTAGGTTGGACATGGAAGCCTGGTTTGATATGCTAAAAACCATCTACGAGGTTGAGATGACACTGAGTACATTGACTTTTAATCATTTAATGATGGCCCATTTTACGCTCAATAGGTATAAAGAGATCATGAGGATTTTCAGGTAAATGTTAGAGAAATTCCACGGCTTTGATCCACCTAATAAGTATGAGGAGGTCATGAAACGTTTCAGGGAAATGTTAGAAAAATGTCACGAGGTTGATCCTCCTACATATGCTACTACAGACCTCCAAAGCAGCACCCCCCAAAATCCCGCGTGTCCTCTTGAAAGGTTTCGATGAAGTTGGTTGTTTTTGGATGTGTTTTGTTCATCTTACCTTATTGTTGAGTCAACAAGTTCTTTCTCATGTTTCAAGCAGTACTCGATTTATTTCCATGGAAGAAACTTATAATTTGCTACAGTTGAATCGTGGATTACGAGACAAATTTGTGATAATCCAATTTACTATATCAATCTAAATTTTCGGTGGCTTTTCTACATTATTATTGGCCCCTAGAAGGGTATTGAGGTTTCATTTTGTTTATCAATGGGAACCTTGTATTCTGGGGACCTTTATACTTACATAACTACTCATTCTCAATCTGTTGTGGGTTTTTTTGTAGTTTGCTCATAAACCCATTTTAAAAATTTAGGTTGCACCAATTTTGTGGCCTCTCGGTCTTCCATGAGTTCAACACAAAATGGGCAGAATTGAAGTTGGTAGTAAATGGAAGGTCTATTCCCATCTTTATTGTTCTCTCTCAGGATGGTTATGTATAGATGGAAAAAATGGTTTATGAAGTTTTCTGGAAAATGGAAAGGAGAAGAGCTTCAAAGATTCAACAATCTGCACGCAGTGGTTTCTGAGAAAAGAATTGTTTTAAATGATGTCGTATTTCCCTCTTTCAAGCCTCTTCCCACACTTCTCATGCAAGATATGCTTGTAAGTTCCTTTATATGTTCAAAATAAACAACATAGAATTTTATATTTAAGTATTGTAACCATGATTTGGGTTTTCAATTTTATGTCATCAACCCCTCTCTAGGCACTTGGGTTTTCTTTGAAGTACATTTCTATAAATTAACATATACATTAGCCAAATCTATTTAAATTTAGGTTGGATATTTAGAGTTACAATAATGCATACATCGACGATTTGTGTGAACTCAAGATAGATATTCATCCTTGAGTTTCCTATGTCTAGGTGCATTCTAGATCTTGATTTACATGAGATTTTGTTAGTTTCCTTATTTAATGTGCCATGAAAGAGATGATGGTTCATCTCATTTCCATGAATGTTGTAGAAGGAACCTAGGCTCTTTTGGTGCAAACATCATACTGGTTAGATGTATCTGAGTTTACAAATTTTCTAACATGGATATGAAATTTCACTTGGGAATTGGAAAATTGTAAATTTATCTCAACCTGAAGATAGTGTTAATCCACAAATACAAGGAAGGAATTGGATTGTGTTTTTTATTCTTAGGACTATTGGATTTTGTCTCTTGAAATTGATTTCTGAAACTAGTTCTGATCTCAAAACGTTTTATTAAATTCCTTAGAATATTATGAAGGATATTTATAAAAACATGTGAGTACAATGAGAGTAAATTTATTAGTGACATTCATATTGGAAGATTACCAACACTAATTCTACTACAAGTTTCCCTCTCTCATTTTTCTAACATATGGGTTCACAATATTCTCCATACTTTTACCCATGTTATCATCTAGTTTTTTCTTAAAACATTTGGCCTCAAAGTACCTATTTCTCTATCTATCATTGGGTAGTGAATTTAGGTCATCTAGTCTAGATTTGGGGGACATATATTTCAATAGTATGGAAATATTGATTGAGTTAGGTGCTTTTCTTTTCATTGTATCTATTTTCAATGTTTAGAACTTAGTGACATCAACATTATCATTTTGGTACTAGTTGTTTTGTATGCAATAGTCTTGATATATACTCTTTTCCATTGCTAGTAGAGTAGTGCAAAGGTTTCAGCATGTTTACACCAAATATAATTGTCAATTTTAAAAGGTATGGGGCCACATGAAAAATAGGGTTAAAATCACATCTTTTTTCAATGTTTTGCAAAAGTTGTCTTTCCTATGCCACCTAACCCCACTATCCCCAATATCTGAGATTTCCCCCTTTGTTGTTGCTGCAACAGGACTGTCTCTTCAACATCTTGAAGCTTAAAATTCAAGCCTGTTGGATAGTCGGCCACGGGCAACTCTGGCTTTTTCACTATTTCTGACAGACATTTAACCACCTTATCTAGCAACTCCATCTCCAGCTCCTTGCTATTTATTCAAAAGAAAATAAATATAACAGTGAGAAACAAACGTCTATGTTTATTTATCAAACATAAAATACTATCATTGGTAGTTAAGGTTGAGTTTTCACCCAGTATTGCATGCCTCCAGCTCGAAACCACTAATGTTTGCAACACGAAAAAGTGAATTTCTCCAATCTTCAATAGTCTTGGAGTCAAATTGTGGCTTCTCTTCATTAGTTTGAGTCACTTGATATCCACCATTCTAGGAGATTCACTGGGATGATCTTTTGCTTGGATATGTGATCATGTGTTTGGCACTAGACTCTAATTCGTTAGCATGAAATAGGTTCGAGAGGGGTGTTATGGAAATATGATTGATTCTCCTCTGAACATCTCAAATCTGCATATATCTACCCATAGGTATAATACCAAGCCATGATATTTGTAGCTTGGAACTTTGAGAAGTATGAGGCATGAAATTGGCATTATTTGGTTTAATTCCACACCAAAATTTACTCATGAATTGATGAAACCAGAGATCATGGGCATTCACTGCATTGTCATTCATTTGAATTCACTTATTCCATGTGTGGTTAACTATATTGGAGGGTTAAACATAATTATGAGTTTTTATACCCTCTCTGCCACTAGTGCTCTACATTATTTTATGTCTTTTCATTTTCCAAGCATATTTCAGGGTTCTTTATTGCATATTGGTGCTCTTCTAAGGCAACACACCATATCGCTTCATCTACCATAATAATTCTTTGGACTCTGATTAGTAGTTTCCATGCATGCTTAATATGCTTCATATGCATTGATTTTCAAATGTTGATTTTACAGGTTAATATAAACTGGTGATAATTTATTTAAATATTTTATATACAAAATGATGCTTGTTTGTTAGGAACACTGTTTATTTTTTGAGCACCATATATGGAACCTCATTGGTTTCAATCCATAATTGCAGAGAGTCAACCAAGCAGACTTTCATTTAATTTTCTAAAATCTCTCACTTTAATCCAACTTCTGAATGTTGTTATATAAATGATCGAATAGACACTAACTATGGCAACAAACTATCTTGAAGCATTATCTGGGCAGTGAATCATCCCTTAGACATTATCTGAGGCATTGGCCTATCTCTAAGGCATTATCTATAGCAGCACATTAAATCTGAGGCTTCACTGTGGCAGTAATATGTCTATGAAGCAATTCTGGGATAGAAAGATACCTCTGAGGCACTGTTGATGACAACAGATCATCCCTGAGGTATCAATTGTGGCAGCGAACCACCTATAAGGGATTGTTTGTGGCAACGAATCACCCCTAAGGTTTTTATGTGGCAGCAAATCATCCTGAGGTATGGTATGGGGTTTTGAGGCAAGTAAGGTCTGGTTTGGAGTTGATTGTGGCTGCAGTAAGATAGTGAAGTAATGTTTATAGGAAACAAGGAGATATTCTATAGAGATTACTTTGCATTATGCGACAACAATTTAAGACAGTGCATTACCCTTTGTAATATAATCCAGAGAAATCCTCAATGAAATTATTACTACATGCATAGAAGTTTAAACCAACATATTTTAGAATAATTTTATCATTTTACACGTTGTCATATATTTCAACATTTATTTATGTAATGATCCTAACAAGTGTCCACAAACTTTTCTTCGTAGATTTCTATTACATTATTCTATACAAAATGGCAGACCAGGTATTTATGTTGCTTTTGGTATTTGTATTATTTATGTTGTTGATTTAGTTAGAGGTTGGATTTGTTTTTAGAAATAACTTTAAAATGATACTTCAAAATTTTGTTTGTGACTAGTTAAATGCTTGTCAGAACACTCTAATAAGCTTGCCTCAAAGTGTTGGACAGATCTTCAACGCTCACTCAACAGATATTTGGTGTTACCGATTCTATTTTCTTATCGGTTTCTTGATCAAGGTTTTCTTATTTTTATGTTATTATGTGCTTTTTTAAGAATGTACCCATGGGTGTTACTGATGCTACTGTGGGGGGTTCAATGATATTCACTACTTTCATGGAAATGTTAACAAATGCACGAGGGCAAGACGCTGCTATGATGATGTATGAGGTAAGCTTGAATATTGTCTTTTATATGTTCAATTATCTTATATTCCTTATTATATTATGCTAATTTATGTTTGTGGAATGCAGGTAATTGCTAAAGTCATTCCAACCCCTATAACACCTTATAAAACATCTAAGGTAATGATAGTGGTAAAACTTGTTCAATATTTTTGTGCATTTAGTTAACTTATTTCACTATATATATTTATTAATATTTGTGTTTTTACTAAGCGTGCATTTTGTTGGCATGCAGGATTCATTTATGCCCCTCAATACAACCAATGTTGGCATGCAGGGATCATTAATGCCCCCATATACATCTAATGTTATGCAAGATGTAAGATTCAACCATTTATTTATGTGAGTTTGATTATGTTATTTGTTGAGAAATCTAGGGCATATATTTAACAAAGATTTTGCACAATGACTCCATGATTTATGAGGTGTTACGAAGAGCTACATCATGCCTTCAAATGGATCACCCCATCTATTTTTTTCTTCTTGTACATACAATACTATTTTAACAAGTAACCCAAGCAATATGTTATTCCAAAACATGATGTCAAGTTACTTTATTAGGGTTTTTATGTAATCAAGAGGCCTTTTTAGGATTTCTTAAATTCAAACATTAGATCATACTCTTTTCCCTTTATGTCATTCTAGAGTTTATCCCATGCCCTAGAAATCAAATCATAGGGAACAAATAACTTAAGATTAAGGTTTTCAGATACTAGGGTATTTCTTAAAATATAAACCCATAAATTCAACCCTACTACATCTTATGACGGACCCTATAAAAGAAAATTATTATACATACCTCATGGACACCTATCTGTACTGATTAGTATTTTGGTTGTCATGATTATTTGCATCTTTACACTACATTTCATTGATCATTTGCCACCTTCATGACCTTCTTTTAAAGAGTCTTCCAGGATATTGTCATTCTATAATGGGACTTGCTTCTTCATGTGTTCATGAAACCCATGCCTTAGTCATAACAAAAATAATCTTCTTTTTCCTTTTTTTTACATAAATTACATAGAATTCTGATTAGATATGTCATTATGAAGACTGAATCTAGTTACATATTTCAACATTATTCATCTGTTATTCCATCTTATTATTTGTATTTGTGCCTTGCAGGATGTTTCTAGGGTGACTCCAACAAGTACACAATTTGTTAGTATAGAGGGTCATGTTATGCCATCTACACCTAGACCAGAACCCCATAACATGCCCTTTACACAATCTGTTGGTATAGAGGGTCATGTTATGCCATCTACACCTAGACTAGAACCCCATAACATGCCCTTTACACATTCTGTTGGTATAGAGGGTCATGTTATGCCATCTACACCTAGACCAGAACCCCATAACATGCCCTTTACATAATTTGTTGGTATAGAGGGTCATGTTATGCCATCTACACCTAGACCAGAACCCCATAACATGCCCTTTACACAATCTGTTGGTATAGAGATTCATGTTATGCCATCTACACCTAGACCAAAACCCCATAACATGCCCTCTACATCAAATGTGGGTCCAGTCAGCATTCTCCCACCAGGACCAGAACAAGTTTCTTTGAGGAGTCTTATAGACTCACAAACAAAGAATGTTAAGGCTCCTACCAGATATTCCTACAAATGTTCAAATCAGACAAGAAATAATTGAAAAAATTTAGTTATGGGAAATGTCATTGTTGGAGAGTGTAGCTCATGCAAGAGATCAACAGGTAAAATTATTTTATTTTTTTATAATTTCATTTGTTATGTTTAGGATCATTATTTTAGATATGAAAAATAGCTTCATATTTTGGTTGGGTTCTTAATAGTTCCATAATTTCATTCTAAATGCAGGAAGTAAGTGACACAGTGCCTAATGTATCTATAAGGGAACCTTCCTCAATCCCCAAGACTACAACAATATCATCGGTGACCACAAAAGGAATGCAAGAAGTTACAATCTTGCTCACTTCAGAAGGAAATGTCTTGAAGGATGAAACAGGGCTGAAATTTTATCACTTTGTTTTTCGTCGTGCAGAAGAATTATTTGGAAATACCATCCAAATGGATTGGAGGAAACAAGCCAATGCCAAAAAAGAGGAACTATTCAAAGATGTAGTAATAGCATTTGGTAATCCTGGTTTTGATAAGGAACTTATTTTACAGATTGCAAGTAAATACATGCTCTCAAAGAGGTCCAATTTAAGGACAAAGTTGACAAAAAACTTGATGTATCCACGTCCAGCTTGGATCACCGACCAAGTGACGTGGGATGAACTTATGAAAGATGCCAAGTTTAAGAGGAAAGTCCTCATAAATCCAAACTATACGCCATCTGCACAAGGAGGAGCTAAGAGACGCCTACGAGATACAAGAAAAGCAACCCAAGCTAGGGTGTCAAAAATTGGATCTCACAAATTAGGCTCTGGTGGATATAATAGTATTCATGGTGGTATGGTAAGTGATATTTCCATCTATTATATTTTCTATTTTAGGCAAAGTAACCATGGTCACGTTGAGTTAATTGTATCTTATTAGTTATTTTACCTTATAGATATGATTATCTTTGTTAATGTAGGTTCAGCAGTTTCAAAAGGAAGCTTCAGAGGAAGACCTAAAATATGTTGTATTACATGGTTCCCAAGGTCTTCACCAACACATGATAAATCGAGGGGAAAAAATAATTACTGGTTATGGATCCGAGGTTAGTTGTTTATAATATTATATGAATAATGCAATAAATCAATTGGAGGTTTTAATGTTATTATAACAAGTTAAAGTGTGTTGTGTATAGGAATCAGGTGAAACATCTAGGAGTGAGCATGGGGAGGAGATACAAGCACATGATGATTTCCTTGTTGCACAAAATCATCCAATAGTCATTCCTGAACCTTGGAAAGAAACCATTGTTGAATTTCAGCGAATGGGAGACATAAATAATGAGGAGGGTGTTCAATGTGATGAGCATTCCACACCCACAATTAATGTAACGCCTCCCAAAAAGAGGACAAAAAGGATTGATATGTGTTAAATTTTAATAACTTGAACATGCATCGCTCTAGCTTCTAAGGAGCGTACTAGGTTGTGAGGGTCCAAACATAAACTAATTATGTTTGCAACAAAACAAATTTTGAAGATACTTTGTTTTTTTGATGAGTACTTACATATTAAGGGCATCACTAAGACTGTTGCGGGTCCTAACTTGTATTATTTGTTTGATTATGATCAATTTGATATGCTTATATTTTTGTTGTATGTAGGTGACCTGGTCCTAAAAGTTAGTTAAAAAAATTCTATCCCATGGTGCAAGAAGAAACTGGCAAGTGAAGTTGACATGAAGGATATACACCTCATATGTCATTTCTTGGTCTTAGAGGTTTGGCTGAGTTGAGGTGAGGTGGTCCTCAAATAGGGGTAAGTAAGCAATTGAGATTATGAAGAAGTTTCGAATAATAGACAATAAATCATAGGCTAATTTTATGATACAATTTTGAAGTTATCAGTAGATTAAGGTTCAAGTTTGGTTGATTCATCATCATACAAAAAGTATATAGCTTCCCTAACATATTTGGTAGAATTTAGCAGTCAAATTGTTGTGTGCATGAGATCCCTTATCTCACAAACAAGGGGGGCTCAGACACCAATTTATTGTCCAACTTGGCTGCTAATATATGGTTGAGCTGAGGTTGTTGCAAATATGCTCCATGGTCTGAGGTATGCAAGGTACTTAAAGGGCACTCTGGCACAGTGCTTTGAGCTGCTGCATGCTTTAGTGGATTTTGACAGGGCCAAAGATGCAGGTGGCAGGAAGAGTGATTCATGGTTTTGTTTCAGCTTGGGTTCAAATATAATATCTTTGTTAGGATGGGATACCCATGTGTGCAAGTTGAAGAAGTCCCTTTCTGGGCTAAAGTAGCCTCTTGTGCTTGGTACTCATGGATTTATGAGTACTTATAGATTATGGGCATCACTAAGACCATTGCAGGTCCTAAATTTTATTATTTTTTTGATTATGATAAATTTGATATGCTTGTATTTGTGTTGTATGTAGATTACCTGGTCCTAACAGTTAGTTTAAAAACACTATCTCATGGTGCAATAAGAAACTGGAAAGTGAAGTTGACATGTATTATTTCTTGGTCTTGGAGGTTTGGCTGAGTTGAGATGAGCTGGTCCTCGAACACGGGTAAGTAATCAATTGAGATTCTGAAAAAGTTTTGGATAATGGACAATAAACCCTAGGCTACTTTTATGATACATATTTTGAAGTTTTCAGTAGATTCAGATTCAGATTTTGTTGATTCGTCAATGTACAAAAAGTAGATAGGTTCCCTAACATGTATGGTAGACCTTAGCAGTCAAATTGCTATGTGGATGAGATCCCAATACACTATCCTAGTCAGCCCAGCTGTATAATGTACAGTTGTACCATTGTAACACTAACATAGGCACCATAAGCTATGCTACTAGAAATGATTAAAAGTAAAGTAGGATGCTAAGACCTTAATGTCTTTACATGTCAAACACTACACTGATACTTATTTCATTATTTACCTTTTAACCATCATATGCTGACCATTTTCGATGATGCTAAATTGAATGCTCTTTTTCCTGTTTCCTAGGACATATTACCAGAGATCCTAGAAGAGTTACTGGCTACCAAGAAAAGAGCCAAGGCAGACCTAAAGGTGGTGAAGTAAGTGCTTCCTATGTTCATGTTACATGCTTATATTTTTTCCACTTAGCATCTCAGTTTTTAACTTCCTGTAATCTTGTTTAGGAGGCTAAAGATCCTTTTGAAAAGGCTGTCTTGGATGGCCGACAATTGGCTTTGAAGGTAATTACAGCTTTATCAAGTCTGTATTAATTATGGCTTGGACATGGAATAAAAGTAAAACTAGGTATGCTCGTGAAACGCATAAAATAGTTTTGATTGTGTGCACTTGCAGATAAGTGTGAATTCAGTTTATGGATTTACTGGTGCCACTGTTGGGCAATTGCCCTGTTTGGAGATTTCATCGAGTGTGACGAGCTATGGTAATTTCACAGTTCTTCCATGGAAAAAAAAACATTAAATCCATGGACACCTTGATTCTCCCCTTGTTTTTCCTAGTTGTAATGTTATTGGTGCTTCTTTTACTTACAAGATAGCGATGCTTGCAGTCCTCTCTTATTCTATATATGCATGCATCAGCCATTCACATTGATTATTTTTGGGGCATCAATTATATCCATGTAATTATTTTCTTCCTCCTGGCATAATGTTTTGGGTATGAACTGTAATTGACAATCTTGTACAAATAAGATCGAGTTCTTGAATTGCATTAATTAGTCATGTGTACTTGTACAACTAAGATGATATGCTTAGGCCCTCTTATTATATTTTGATTACAAGTCCAGTTTGATCTTTTGACACATTCTCTGTTCCATCAGACAATATCGATTTTATGTATTGTTTTAAAATTTCATATCATTAATCATCTCATTTTTTTCCACCTGTCAGGTCGTCAAATGATAGAGCATACAAAGTGGCTAGTTGAAGAAAGGTTCACAATAGTTGGTGGTTACCAGTACAATGCTGAGGTGGGCTATTATTTAGCAACTAAAGGCATTTGTAATCTTTGAACTGGATCAGTAATGACAGGAAGTACACTTGTTGTATTGGTGATAGTCCAAGTTCTTGAAATCATAATGGGTGATCTGATCCTAACCAAGATTTCTACTGTAAATCTTGATATTATTTTTTTATATTTGAATCTAGGTTGTATATGGAGATATAGATTTAGTTATGATACAGTTTGGTGTACCAAATATAGAAGAGGCCATGACGCTAGGGAGGGAAACCTCAGATTATATTAGTGGTACATTTACAAAGGTACAGTGTCAAGAATTTTAAATATCCATGAAGCCTCTAGAGTTGTTAATGATGTTTTTGTAGGGATGAATGTTTTAATATCACCTTTCTTTTTAAAACTAATCTTCTTTTGACATTCCACTTCCATGAGATCTTTGTAAATATGCACATGACAAGATGATTAGTTATGCTTTTCTGTGGCTTATCTTCATCTGTTTGGTGCATCTTTGGCATCTAATCAGTGTGTTATTTAACATATGCTTTTATGCAGCCTATTAAACTAGAAATTGAAAAAATATACTACCCATTCTTGTTGATCAGCAAGAAAAGATATGTTGGGTTGTTGTGGACAAAGCCAGATGCTTATGATAGAATGGATACTAAAGGTGACAAACCTGATCTTTTTTTTTCAAAGACAGGCCTTAGTGTTTGTGAAGGCTCAAAATGCTCTTAGAAAAATAATATATTTGATACCTTCTTAATTATTAAATATCCCAGATCTTTTAAATATTCCATATCAATAGGCATTGAAATACTGTGAAGGGACAATTTTCTGCTGGTGAAGAACTTGGTTACAGAGGGCCTTCACAAAATACTCATTGATTGTGACATACCTGGTGCAGTGCAGTATGTCAAGAATACTATTTCTGACTTGTTAATGAATAGAATGGATTTGTCACTTTTGGTGATAACTAAGGTGAGAAAAATGAATCCTTCTGCATTTTTATGACCAAATTTGTTTGACCATTTGTTACTTTTGAAATGGATAAAATATGATAGGGGGAAGAGGAGATTTACATTGCGAGCAAGTCACTTATTACATATTCCTGGTTTCAAGTGTTAGAAGTATATACTATATACCTAGTTGGGGTAGGCCATGGAAGTTTTGTTTCTAAGTCTGTCATGTTTCTTCTCCCTACATTCTGTACTTGGAAGGGATTCAGTCAATATTTACTGCTAGCAATGGGAGGAAGAAGTGTCAAGGGAGGCTCTTATACAATTGAAGAGAATCAAAACATGAAAATATATAATATATCTGCATTTTTAATCTCATGCTGAGAAAAATTTATTACTGTTTAGCTGTGGCAGAAACAAATGTTTGCAGGTCATATCCTTTATCAAGGCTATCAGCATATTCTTAAGGGAATTGTTGTTTGCCTGTGCTAACAATCTCTTTGTTGAGTCAGGGTCTGACAGAGACTGGAGATGACTATGCAGTCAAGGCAGCACACGTGGAACTAGCTGAGTGCATGCGGAAGGTAAATACTGGAAATAACTTCTCAGAACAAGTGTAATGAATGGTGCAATGCCTTCTACTTCCATTTCAATCCTATCTCTCTATTTTTATTACTGCAGTGCATCTAAAGACTCTTGTAATATTTTGCTTTTTATTGACAATGAGTCCATTGTTGGATTTTTTAAATTGATGTCGTGTTTTAAAGCCAAGTTGCCGCTGGTTTACAGAGGGATGCTGCAAATGCTCCAACTGTGGGTGATCATGTTCCATATGTCATCATAAAGGCTGCAAAAGGTGCCAAGGTAATAATTAACCCCTTCTGTGCTCAGCATAAGTCTCGATATTGCACTAAAAAATGGTTATTTTAATTATTTTGTTATGTTTTAAAGCCAAGTTGCCCCTGGTTTACAGAGGATGCTGCAACTGCTCCAACTATGGGTGATCATGTTCCATATGTCATCATAAAGGTTGCAAAAGGTGCCAAGGTAATAATTAACCCCTTCTGTGTTCAGCATAAGTCTCGATATTGCACTAAAAAATGATTATTTTAATTATTTTGTTCTATTTTATTTGGAGGCATAATTTACAGAGGGATTATGGATATAATGACTAATGTGTTTACTTGGGCTCAGGAATATGAGAAATTTGAGGATCCAATTTACGTACTGGAGAATAAAATCCCTATTGATCCACAATATTATCTGGAGAATCAACTGAGAAAGGTGAAATACCAAAGCATCATCACTTACTGTTTATGCTCTTTTTGAAAATTTCGCCCGTGTTTCAAATAGATCTTGATAGATAGTAATTCTTTCCAGCTAAGTGTTTTTTATTAGTGCCCATTTTTTCTCTGTAGCCGCTATTGAGAATATTTGAGCCCATTTTGAAGAATGCAAGCAAGGAGCTTCTTCATGTTAGTCACACACGAGCAGTTTCCATATCAACTCCTTCAAATAGTGGAATTATGAAATTTGTCAAGAAACAATTCAGTTGTATTGGTTGTAAAACACCTATCAGGTATTTAGTTAATACAAGTAGAGGGTTTCATGCATGTGGTTTCCTTTCTTATAGTAGTGCACAATTTAGAGTAACTACTATTTCAGTTTGCTTCTTTAGAAACTACTAGGGTTCATCTTTTTGATGTGGAAAAATCTATGAGGTTGCATGATTCCATGCATGCTCTCCTTGTAAGAAATTGTCTAGCTTTCTTATAATAAGAATGTCTGGTTAGGTTGCTTCATACTGAAATTCATGATGTTACCTAATTTCATGTTGCCATTGCAGCAAAGAAGATCAGACACTTTGTTCACATTGCAAAGGAAGAGAAGCAGAATTGTATCAGAAAACAATTGCAAATGGTAAGCTGATATTCTAATACCATTACTCTTTATTTGGAGAATTTAAAGTAGGCCTTGTGTCTATTGTTCTCACCTAGATTTTCTATCATATGACACTAATATTTGATCAATGTCAGTGAGGGAATTGGAAATGCTCTTTGGTAAACTGTGGAGACAATGTCAGCAGTGCCAAGGCTCTCTGCACCAAGATGTTCTTTGCACAAGGTTTTTGAATGCTATATTTCAAGTATTACATTTTCATAACATGATTTAAATTTACATTATGGATGTATTTTATAACATTTGTGTGATCATGTATTTGTTTTTAATTAATAGGATGTTTTTATTTTTATTTTTACTATTACTATCTATTTTATAATTACATTGATGTCCTATCCTTATTGCAGTCGTGACTGCCCAATATTTTATCGTAGGAAGAAAGCTCAGAAAGACCTAACTGAAGCAGAGGTGCAACTAGAGCGCTGGCAGTTTTGAGGGTGCTGCCTGTGTAGCTTGTAATTTTTTGTATTATCGGATATTTTTGTTTTGCTGAATTTTCTCTCGAGTATGTTTTTCTGATTTAATGGACCAGGGAATTTATTTGGTCCCTGAATCAGGATGAAATTTTTTGTATTATTGAATATTTTGCACTGGCAGTTTTGAGGATGTTGCATGTGTAGCTTGTAATTTTTTGTATTATCGAATATTTTTGTTTTCCTGAATTTTCTCTAGTGTTTGTTTCTCTGATTTAATGGACCAGGGAATTTATTTGGTCCCTGAATCAGGATGAGCATGGTTTATTTATTGTATAGTAATTGTCAAGTCCTTGTTATTTAATGTTAACCAGTTCGATATATCTTTTCTCCTTGTAAACGAGATGGAGAGAAAGTCAAAATGGATACATACTTCCCAAGGCACACCCTATAAATGCAATGTGCACGCATATCCCAAATTTTAGGAGAGCACACACTATAAAACATAGATCTGCAGGCTTACATATGTATATCCAGACATTCATATAGTTGAATGGATGGATGGATGGATAGGTAGATAGAGATGGATACACAGATAGATTGGCAGGAGCAAATCCGAGACAATAGTTTGAGAATTTTTTTTTTTTTTAAATAATTTTTGGCAGGAGCAAATCTGAGACAATAGTTTGAGCAGATTTATTTTTTTTAAATAATTTTTTTTATTGTCTCTAGAGAGACAATAGTTTGAATTATGGACATTTATTTATTTTTAAATAATTTTTTATATTGTCTCTAGAGAGACAATAGTTTGAATTATGGACATTTATTCTTTTTTTTAAATAAATTTTTATATTGTCTCTAGAGAGACAATAGTTTGAATTATGGACATTTATTTTTTTTTTTAAATAATTTTTTTTCTTATCTCTGGAGAGACAATAGTTTGAATTATGGACATTTATTTTTTTTAAATAATTTTTTATATTGTCTCTAGAGATACAATAGTTTGAAGTATGGAATTGTCTCTAAAAAGACAAAAATGTAATTGTCTCTAAAGAGACACAAATGAAATTGTCTCTAGAGAGACAAATCAAATTGTCTTTATAGAGACAATAATAATATGTGTTTTATATTGTCTTTATAGAGACAAAGTTTTGAGACATTATATTTTGAGACACCCGCTTAGAGACAATATTTAAGACAATATTTGAGTTTCTTTTTGTTTCAAGTTAAGACAATTGACTCAAATATTGTCTTAAAACCCCCCTACATGTAGTAGTGTGTGCAGAACGATATGAAACTGTAGTGAACATTGGCATATGTTGTCTAGTTCCCAGGTTGATGACCTTTTCTTCTTGATTGCTTTTCAATTACATCAGTTTACAACGGGAAGAGTTACTATTACTGTACCCTTGACTGATGAAGTACTGCAGTTTCTTCATTGAATGATTTAGTTACAAACATTTCCAGTTCTTCCAATTATATTTAGAAGTTTGTTTTTAGTATTTAGTTATTTTTGCAAAAGCACTATACTACTAGCATTACTCTGACAAATGGCAGCCTCACACTGAGTACACTCTTTGAGATAACAAATCATTCCTGGATTGATAATTAATGTAGGGTAAATAGAGGTGAAAAAGACCCTTTTTACTGCTCGACATTTTGGCGACGTTGTCGGGGATGAGTGTAGCCATCTGTTTCTTTCAGAGTATTGTGAGTACATGCTAGGAGAGAATTGGGTTTTAAAAACGGGAGGTAAGAACCTGCGTACGGAGCATGTAACAACCCTAATCCCTTGCCCACTTTCCTGCAGATTTATTGTTGTTTTTTAGTAGAAATTAGCATTTGATTTGTGTGCATGACTAAATGGAAAAAGCCTGAGAAGAATCCTAAACCACTACCCAAGCCTGATAAAGCTAAGGGGTCGGTGATCCTTGGCCGATCAACCTTTATAGACAAAATCCTTAAGAAAGTAGAATCTCAGCCTTTGGTAGGACTTAGAAAAGTTGCTTCTAGACAACCTACTAGTTCCCTTCAGGCCACAGGATCACCATCTGTAGCATTTGCTAAGGTGGATAACCAAACCAACGTGAAATATTACCAAGAAATTGAGAATTCTAGCCCAAAATCATTGCAAGAAGGGAACCTTAGCAACCTCTGCGAATGAACAGGAGAAACAGTGGAAACTGAAGAACTAAGATCTCCTCTTGGAGTAATACAGCCATTAAGTAGCCTAGATAAGGGAAGTGCTGCAAAAATCATCCATAACGAAGTTGATGAACCTCAAGAGTCGAAATCCCCCCATATATTAGGAACTCTCATCATCCCAGACAAAGGAAGTGTTGTTAAGGCTCTTCTTGTTAAGGCTATCCTTGCTCCATCTAGCCAACCTAAGAATACCCTCCTAGAAATCCTAGAAGGTTATTGGCACATATTTGACCAAATGGCCCAGAACCAGCCAAACACCCAAACCTCCACACTGCAATATCCCATTGTAGATACTGCAACCAATGCACCTATGAAAGCAATTCCTCTCCAACATATCCATACATTTCATGGCCTAACATCAGAAGATCTAGATGCATTTTTGTTTGAATTCAATGTACTATGCAAAGGATATGACCATACCACTGACCCTAAAAAGATGAAATTATTTCCCTCTACATTAAAAGGAGTTTCTTTACAATGGTTTATGGGATTGGGTGGAGGTGTTATAAATGATTGGTATCAAATGAAAGGTGTTTTCCTGAAGAAATATCAAGATTATTGTAGATCTAGAGAATTAAAAGATGAAATATTTTAGATGGTAGCTAGACCTAATGAAACCTTAGAAGAATATGTTGAACTTTTTTAGTATAATCTTCAAAGATCTCCTTATGCATCATTACCCTTACCTGACAATGTATTAAAAACAACATTAATTAAAGGTATGAAGGAACAATGGATTGAAACACTGAATATTATGGGAAAAGGAGATATCTATCAAAAAAATTTTGCTAACATCATTGATTTATGTATCAAGAGCTCACGAGGAAGTACAAGGCTAAGACCAGCAAAACATGACAGGTTTACAAGGGATAACAAGACTTCTGGAGAAGGAGTAACTCGTGCAGAAATTGGAAATTTATAAGAAAATTTCAAAACTGACATATTGGGGACTCTGACAATGCAGCTCGATATTCTGCAAGCCAAGCAGAAACAAGTAGAGGTAGAGCAGAATCTGGCAATATTCTGTCCTAGATGTAGAAAGAAACACAACCACAAAGAGTTCCCATTAGATGCGGTTCAAGTTTGCGCCATTTTTACAAAAGACCACTCTACAGAAAGTTGTCCCTCTCTTCATGGTTTGAAAGCAATATACAAAGAAGTGGAAGAAGAACTAGAACTGGTGTACCTACTTAATCAGCGCCGTCAATGGCAGTCACAACAATTAGGTATGTTCCCCAATCCAGCTTCTTATTTTTAGCCTCCACAATATCATGCTCAACAATATAATACAATGTGGCAAAATCAACCTCCTTTCTCAAATTGGCCACAACAACCATTTCCTTCATCATCACCATGGCCGAATCAAACAAGCCAATATAATTGGCCAAATTTTCCTTATGCCCCACCATATTGGCAAAACAATGCATATCCAACACAATGGTCCCCTCCTACTTCATAGAGTCAAGCCTGGCAGACAAAATGGAAAAGACCGATGAATCAGCCAGTGGCAACCATTTTGCTCCCTCAACTTACATTGCCAGCATTGCAACAAAACCCCCAGTCCAACTTAAGACCGCAACTCCTATCCCAACCCAACCCCAATCCAAATAATAGACCGGTTCAATCTATTCAAATAATTGAAACACCAAAGATAGAAACCGATCTAAGGGAGTGTAATGACCTTCAATTAAGATCTGGGCGAATTATAGAAACTGAGGGAGATAAAAATGTTCAAGTTGAAGATCAGTTACATGTAGAACAACCATTACAAGAAGAAGTTGTGGCTAGAAAGCAGACCCATAATCAAGCAACCAAATCTTCTCCCCCATTCCCAAAACGATTAATTATCCCATGACCTATAGAACATCCTGATTTTGACATTCTGGGAGAATTTAAAAACTTGTACATAAAAATCCTGCTCCTCCAAGCCATTCAAGACATCCCAATATATGCAAAAACCATCAAAGAGCTATGTATAAAGAAACCTAGGAGGAGAATAACAAATAACCCAACAGTCCAAGCAGTTGGCACCTTATCTGACCTGTTATCGGGAAAAGAAGCACCCGTCAAATATGAAGACCCAGGAAATCCAATAGTAACAGTACAAGTCAATGGACAAACCTTTTCGAATGCCTTAGTTGATTTAGGGGCTGCAATTAATATCTTAACAACTACCACTTGCCAAAAACTGGGCATTACATCAGTAGAACCAACTTCAACTTTATTAGAACTGGTTGACTGATCAGTGGTTAGGCCGTAAGGTACACTACATGATGTAATGGTATCCGTTGATTTCTGGGAATATCCTACTAACTTTCTGATAATAAACCCCAAAACTGACTAGATGGACACCCATTAATTTTAGGCAGACCTTGGCTTGCCACTGCTGATGCTTACATTTGCTGCCAACAAGGCAGTATGACCATAACTAGAGGGACTAATATTAAGAATCTAGCATTATACCCTCCAGCCCAGTCAAGTGTCACAATAATAAAAACTAACAAACATCCTGTATCATACCTTACCGAAAATATTAGATCCCCATTAACTATAGAAGATGCCCTCAATTTCAAAGATCAAACAGAGGATGATGTTATTAACAACTTTATTAATCAGGCTAAATCTAGACCCCACATACAATGTCACATGATAGAGGCAGCATTTGATAATGATTTAGAAGAAGATCCTCTCAAAGACACTCATGACCAAACAATACCTACTACCTCTGTTTCAAATGGAAAAACTGTAGAGATTGAGCTGGGAAAAACTTTAAACATTAATAGTAACCTGACTCCCGAAAAAGAAGAAAAAATGATCCAACTACTGAGAAAATACAAGGAAGCATTTGCATGGGATTATGCAAATATGAAGGGAATCTATCCCCAGTTATGTACGCATCACATTTATATGGAAAAGGATGCAAGACCTATTCACCAACCCCAAAGAAGACTTAACCCTCATCTAAAAGACATCGTGAAAGCTGAACTACACAAAATTTTAGATGTAAAATTTATTTATCCTATCTCTGATAACAAATGGGTCTCTCCACTTGTAGTGGTGCCAAAAAAGAATGGGAAGTGGAGGATTTGTGTAGGCTATAGAGAATTAAATAAAGCAACACAAAAAGACCACTTTCCTCTGCCATTCATTGACCAGGTATTAGATACATTAGCAAGAAGAAATTCTTTTCTTTCCTGGATGGCTTCAGTGGATATAATCAAATTTAGATTGCCCCTGAAGACCAAGACAAAACTACTTTTACCTGTCCTTCGGGAATGTTTGCCTACAGAGTTTTAACTTTTGGCCTCTGTAATGCCCCTGCCACATTTCAAAGGGCTATCCTTAGCATCTTTTTAGATTTAATAAATGAAGGGCTCGAAGTATATATGGATGGTTTCACACCATATGGAGATGATTTCGACCCAGCATTAGACACATTGGAAAAGGTGCTACAACGATGTATCGCTACCAGGCTCTGCCTGAGCCATGAAAAATGTTATATCCTAGGTCATTATATCTTAGCAGCTAGAATACAAGTAGATCCGGCCAAAATTCAAATAATTTTGTTAATACCTACTCCCACCACACCGATAGAGGTACGCAGTTTTCTTGGATTTTTTGGTTATTATAGAAGATTTATATAACATTTTTCTCACATTTCTGCACCTCTATACGCACTAACAGGGAATGTTGACTTTGTTTGGACAGATAAATGTGACCGTGCTTTTGAGGATCTGAAAAATATTATGTCAACAGCCCCAGTACTCAGAGTTCCAAATTGGGACCTCCCATTTCAAATTTCATCAGATGCTTCAGATACAACTATTGGAGCAGTCCTTGGGCAGGAAGAAGACAAAAAACCATATGAAATTTATTATATTAGCAATAATTTTTCTCCTGCTGAGTTGAACTATATTGTTACTATTTTAGTACCCAAAGGAACAACATTTCCATCATTTCATTGTTCCTTTCTAAACTTAGGAACAACACTTTCACATTTTGTTGTTCCTTTCCGAAGGAACAACACTTCTGCATTTTTACTGTTCCTTTCCGAAGGAACAATACTTTCATTTTCTGTTGTTCCTTTCCGAAGGAACAACACTTTCATTTTTCTGTTGTTCCTTTCCGAAGGAATAGAACCTTCATTTTTATGTTGTTCCTTTTTTAAGGAACAACATTTTCACATTTTTTTGTTTACGCTTGTTTTCTTTGCTATTCCAATTAACGGGTAGCTGTTGTTCCTCTCAATAAACAATAGTTTCGAGTATATTTTTCCTTTTTCTTACGATTTTGTGTATAGTAGTTTTTCTATCTTTTTAGAGTGCATTTTCTTCTTTGTGTGTTTTACCATTTAGATCATTTTTTAGAGTCATGGTCATTTAGAGCACAACTACACATTTATGCAATAAATACAAAAACTAGAGGATACTGAAATCAACAAATTACATAAAAATCGTTATCTTTAGAGGAAAGTGGTTTGAATTGATAAGAGGAAAGAGGAAAGGATGCAACTATTGATCACCTTGCTGTCATTATTCTACTAATACTGATATGATTGATTATTTTTATCATGATGGTTTTTTCTAAATCCCCATAATTCTCTTTGATCATTATTATTGAATAAGAATAAGGGCATATTTTTCTCTATTGAGATGTTAAGACTTCTACCACCATTCCCACTCTTAAGGAGTGTTGAACCACCCTTTGTATATAAATAGGAAAAGTGCTATATAAATGAAAAATGAAGAAATGTTTATATGATTGCTAACATGATTTGTTAGATGAAGGATAGGGGGTCTCATCAAGAGCCAACCTACCATGATCATAAGGAAGAAAGTGAAGTGGCATTCCCACTATGGCCAGCACACCAGGGATATGATCCAAGAGGCACATTAGAAAAAAATAAAGAGTCCTTGGAACAGGAGGTCTCATCACGAGCCGGCCTGCCCACCTTTCACTCCTTCATGGTGAATGGCATTATGATTCATCTGGTTACCAAGCCAGCATAATGGCCTCCATTCTGACACTACACAGCACTTTCCTAGGCATACATAAATGACAATGGTTCCAAGGGTGAAATAAACAACTCTGTCAAGGTTATGGACACCTGTGGGCAATAGAGCTCTGTTGATGGTATTGAAGTCATATTTCTTATACACCAATAACAATTATAAAACCCTTCTTCTTATATCCTTATAAATCGTTTAAATGAGATTATGTATATAACCCTTCTAAACCTTTGATACATGAAAACCAATTACAAATAAATTATGACGGTAAAAGTTGATAATGACCGCATAGGACCTTTTTTGCATGTCAGTTGTCCTATCCTCCAATTCTCGCATCATATCATGGAATTTCCTTATTTATTAAGCGATTCTATTATAACGCCTCGATTTCGGCAATCTGCTCGCCGTTTTAAACATGGCATTTCTACATACGCTGTTCCTTTATGACTCCATACTATGGCAGTTCAACATGTTGCTTCTTCATTTGACGACCGAGGTCGACCTATCACATTGCGGGGGGCGCGAAGGTGACCAGGTGATCCCCATAATTCGCTGGCAAATTTTTCAGCTTATCATTCGGAGAATTAATGACTCGGGAATAGCAAAGCTTAAAAGTATTTTGTTTCCCAATGTGCATGGCTTACTCTTCTGAAGCTATTTTCGTGTTTTTCTCTGCAAAAATTAGCAATAAGTTTGAAATTTGAACAACCGTTGTTCCATTATCATCTCTGCGTTTTTACAATGTGCCAAGCATGGGAGGTAGATCAATTTGCAGTAAGCCACAGGTGTTGATGGTCTCCGATGCCACACGAGAGATCCTAGCAAGGGTAGGATGGATAGTTTATCTTAACTGTCTACAACAATCCAACGAGACAATGGCAATTGAGTTTTTATAGAACCTGCAAGAATATCATTCCATGGTGAGAGGGAGATAGATTGTAGTCACTGACGATATAATTGCAGAGGTTTTAGGACTACCAGCCACTGGACCTGTGTGGACTCTGAGAAAGGTGAGACTACAAGACGCCATGAAAATCTTCCAGGATGAAGGGTAAAACCTGACTCTAAAAGGAAAGGGAGTTTTACCGACAACCTTGGGAGAGCCGTGGGCGGAATTGGCAAGAATCATCTAGAGCTACATCACTTGTGATGGAAGGAAAGACATGGTAAGACCACGACATCTTAAACTTCTAGCTGTGTTAAAGCAAAAGTGTGCTATGAATTTGCTTGTGTTTTTAAATTCTTTATTACTTGATGTTGCTCGAAGCATGAATAAATCTCGCCATTTAGAGTTAGTAGTAAGTCACCATGGATTAATACAATTGATAGTCAACCACGACCTTGCCAAATAATAGACCAGTTGGGAAGAACTGATTTTCGCAATAGACGGGGGACTGGCTTTGCCAGCCCCAAAATCAAAACATGTTGCTTGTACATCGAATAGATCTATGAAGTGAAGGAATCTATTAGACTGGCAAGGATGAGGGGAATGCTGAGAAATTGCCAGGAAGACAGTAGTCAGCCTGTGGAGATACACGATTCAGGTGACGAAGAACCCCCACAATTGGAAGGTGGGGAAAATGAAAAACAAGTGGAGGAAAATGATGAAGGAGAACCGGAGGAACAGACCGAGTAATCCGGTCAGGAGGAAGAGGAAGCAGAGCAACGCATTGAAAGGCCACTGCAAAACCCGCTACAAGGAGATGAGTTGGCACAAATTATGGCCAATATGGGCTAATATGCCCAAGTTCATGGCCCACTTAACCCCCACACCGAAGAAGGACCGCAAGAGCACTCTGTACATGAAAAAAGTGCATCTGAAGAACTGTGTGTTGAATAAGAAGGAGCACGAGAGCACTCTGTTCATGACAAAAGTGCATCCGAAGAACTGTGCGACAAAGAGGAAGGAGAAGAGGATCACTCTGCTCATGATGAGAATGTATCCGGGAAGAAGGGCGATGAGAATGAAGAAGAGGAACAATCCATTCCTAGTCAGAATACACTAGAAGAATTTCATGATGAAGAGGAGGTAGAGGAAGAACCTGCTCAGGAAACAGCATAGCAAGCTAGGGTTTCTACCCATGAACAACCGGAATAGCATAACACTGAAGAAGCACCCCGAGAACAAAATAAGGAAATTGGCCGAGATGAAGGCACAACACTTAACATACAAAGCCTAGGCCCTAGTAAACAAATGACTATTCCTTCCAAGAAAACAGAAGAAATTAAAAGATTGTGAAAGGAACAACAGAGATTGCTTAACATGATTAAGAAACTTCGGCAATAGATAATGGTTTTGAAAATGGTGAAGAATTCAAAAGGAACCTCTGTGGTAAAGCATGCAACCACTCAAACAAAACCCCTTAAGAAAATGATCAAGAGGACACAAGTCCAACCTACCATTCAAAACCGAAAGGAACAACATCTAGTTGTTGTCCATGTTGAAGTGCAAACAGATAACATATCGGCCTGTGACAAGGAAATTCAGACTGAGGCATCGTCCTCCAAAAAAATTCTGACCATAAAAATGAGATGCTATGATAAGAAGATCCAAGTATATCTCCTGCCTACAACTACTATGTTGGAAAATGACCTGAGGACAGTAACTTTGCGAAAGGATTTGGTACAAGCCCAACAAACAATAGATAAACTTACAGAGCAGATTGTCTCTCGAGAAAAATATGAGAAATTACAACAGCAGTTGAAGAATGTTAACTTATCTGAAAGCCAGGACTTTGAAGGATGGCGAAAGGCAGAAGAAAGAGTCAAAAAGGTAACTCGAGGACTAGACATAGTCATCAAACAATTAAATACCTTATGCTCTTTGTATACTAACGTTCTAGCGTGTAGGGCACCTGCTAGGAACTATGCTTTATATTTAATGGAAATATATTTACAATTGAAAATTAAAGCTGTCAAAGCAGGAGTACCTATAGAGATAAACACCATTGCTGACTTCATAAATTGTTGTAAGCATTACGGAGTAAAAGTTCAGCAACTGTTATGTGAATTTTATTTGCAAAATATTGTATTAGATGGAGAAACATATCAGAACCCCAACCCTTTTGTGGGTAATGTCCAACTACGTGCATTTATTTCTTTTGGTGTTAATCAAATAAAGTGGCTCATAGCCTAGAATGTCTTTCAAAGACAGGAGAATGGATTAGATTTATGGGTGAGAGGAGAACCTAGAGACCCACAACAATTATGGAATAAACATAGGAGCCTAATGAGAACTTAGGGAGTGATCGAAGCATTGGGACCTATCCACACAACAGTCATACAACAAGGGGTAGAATACTTCTTTACTATCAAAGACCTTGCCATAGCAGCAGCCAAATTTCGATACCAGACTCCTAATCCGAACATCCAAAACCGAGAACCATTCAATTATGATAACTTTAAGCTAGCTGTTGACTGCTTGGGTATCTACGATGACCTCGTTTTGGGAGAAAGCCTGTCTTGGTTAGGCTTTAGGTTCAGAAGCCCAATTATTTGGCACCTTGCACCAGGATATCAAGCCTTATATGAAATGCCTGAAGGACAGATAGGACATTTCTTGGAATTACTAGCTAGCAATCATGGTTGTAGACCACCTCATGAGATCCCTTCTCTAGCCTATTCCCTAACTGCCTTGCATGTCAATTATAATGTTTTCATGAGGGCATGAAAAAGGGTAAGCAGGGGGGTGTGTTGAGCACTAGAGAAGGTATGTAATTACTACTTATTTTGTATATGGTGAAAGATTATGATAAAGTCTAGAAGATTTGTGTGCAATGTAAAATGACTAATAATTACCCTTTTCCTATGCAGAAAAAGGAGAAAATGGAAGATCGCCATTCTAGAGGAAAAGACAAGACAAGGGTAACTAATGTCCCTTTGACAAGGAACCACATCCAAACAAGGCAATCCAAATTGGAGCATATAAGCCAGGATAACGAAGAGGAGATACCAAATCGACGCAAGAGAACAAGAAGACAACTAAAACTAACAGTATGGAAAATCCCTCACAATCCTTTGATCTTGAGGGATCGCTACTTTAACGATTCTCTGTATCATTGATATCTCCGCTCCGCTATTATAAGAAGGGGAAACATTGCTAGCCAAAGGAGGACTGTTGTTGTTTTTATGAAATTCATTGTTGTAATTGGAACTTTGATCATCGTCTCTCTCTAAAAGAGCATTTACTGTAACTCTGTTTTGATGTTTAATATATAGAATTTGTTGTCGTTACATATTTGATTCTGGAGTAATCTTAAGTAGTGCGTCCATGGAGGCTAAGGGCCCGTCCTTGGTGGCTCACTTGCTCCTGTACCATTATTTTCTGATTCTAAGTCACATGTGGTTTGACTTCTATTACTCGCTTTGTTCAGTAATTTGTTGTTCTTTATTATTTCACATATTGGTTCTGTTACATTTCATTTCCATTTGAATAGGTAATGTTATTCTCTGCAACAGGAATGTTATGCTGAATTTATATTGCATCGCTATTCCTTTAACAAACTGATATTATCATATAACATTTTTGTTCCTTACAGATTACCATTACTGTGATTACAGAGTGACAGTGCTGTATATCTCTAAATCGGTATTACTGTGTGTTTATCTGTGGTTTACTTCTAAATGTGATTGCTGTTCATTTGGGATTGTTGTTCCATCGTGATCACAATTGCTGTTTCGTCATAACCGTGATTCATACCATTGTATCAACCTTCAGATCATTGTTCCCTTTCAATATAGAAGTGCCATGTGTAATATTTGATCTGGTTTGCTGTGCATTTTCATTTGATTCAGGTTGTTGTTCAATATTTCATTTCCTTTAGTTTGTTGTCCCATTTCAGTTTACTGTTTAAATTATTTCCGAAGTGAGGATTGTTGCTTAATTCCTGTAGATTACGATTACTGCTTCATAGGTTAAAGCTTTGCTGCTCAAACTTGTTAAATGGATTAGTTGTTGTTCCTTTTTTTGTTATTCGAATTATCATTGCTTTGGTGTGCAGAACGATCTGAAACTGTAGTGAACATTGGCATATGTTGTCCAGTTCCCAAGTTGATGATCTTTTCTTTGATTGCTTTTCAATTACATCAGTTTACAAAGGGAAGAGTTATTATTACTGTACCCTTGACTGATGAAGTACTCCAGTTTCTTCATTGAATGATTTAGTTACAAGCATTTCCAATTCTTGCAATTACATTTAGAAGTTTGTTTTCAGTATTTAGTTATCTTTGCAAAAGCACTATACTACAAGCATTACTTTGACAAATGACCGCCTCACACTGAGTACACTCTTTGAGATAACAAATCGTTCCTAGATTGATAATTAATGTAGGGAAAATAGAGGTGAAAAAGACCCTTTTTACTGCTCGACAGTCAGTATCATTCTTGAGATCCACAAATTCCTCTCTTAACAATTTAGGTTCCTGGTGCCATTTATCCTCCCAAAACCATGCTAGGTCTCCCGCTCTAATTTCCCAGAAGCTATTCTTTTGAACTATGCCTCTATTCTCCCAAGCTTTATTCTAGATATGAGAGCCTTTTATGGTACCAGACATCCTTATGTGGTCACTTTTGTGCTAATTACTAGAGTATTTCTCTTTCCAAATATGAGCCCACAGAGCATCGGAATCTTTTATCCATCTCCACCATAATTTTGCACCTAAAACGTTTTTTAACTCTTCAGGATCATCCAGTCCAAGACCTCCATGGTTTTTAGGTTTGAAAATAGTTTCCCATGCTACCAAGTCCCATTTCTTCCTGACCTCTCCTTTACCCCAAAGAAAGTCTCTTTGAATATTTCTACATTGTTGCATGACTCCTTTTGGAGCTGGAAGGGCTGAAAACATGAATATGGGGATTGTTTGAAGGATAGCTTTTGTAAGCACCAGTCGGCCTGCCAAGTTCAAAGATTTGATTGTCCATTTTCAGGTCTTGTCCTACAACTTATTAATCACCGGTTCCCAAACAATCTTGTTCAGAGGTTTGTCTATAAGCGGTACTCCCAAATATTTGGAAGGTAGAATATCTCTTTGAAAGCCCATAATTCTAGAGATATTCCACTGAATAGCTATGTTAGTATTAAAAAGGAAAATCTTAGATTTGTAGAGGCTTACCTCTGTACCGGTCGCCATAGCAAAGTCACTCAGGATTTTTTTATAAGATAGTTCTTCTTTGACCGTGGGGATGCCCTGTAGCATGGTATCATCTAAAAATTGTTGATGGGTCAAAGCCTGCCCATTCTTGAAGGGTTTGAGGCCCTGGATTTTACCTAATTCTTTAGCGGACTTGATGGTTCATCCAGGTCCTTCCATCATGAGGATAAAGAGAAAGGGGTAGAGAGGATCTCCCTGCCTGAGGCCTCTTGAAGGTTTAAAAGTCTTAGATGGAGAACCATTAACCTGAATTGAAAAACTAGGTGAAGTCACCAGGGCCATTACCCACCTTACCCAGTTGTGGTCAAATCCAAAGGCTAGAAGGACCTTCCTAATATAGGTCCAATTTAACTTATCATAAGCTTTTGCTAGGTACAATTGCATAATCAATCCCGCCTTCCTATTACTCATCATTGAATGAACCACCTCATGCACTTGAATGATATTATTGAGATTTTGTCTGCCCTTGACATATCCTATTTGCTCCAAGGTGTCTAAGTCTGCTGGCTATTATTTTGGATATTATCTTATACACCACATTGCACAAAGCTATAGGTATGAATATGTTTGGAGTCATAGAATTGTCCTGTTTGGGAATCAAGGAGATGAAGGATGTATTGAGCACCTTCAATATGGTTCTATTATTCCTGGAGTCCTCCACTACATTCAGAATATCTTGCTTGACAATATTCCAGCATGCTTTAAAGAAATCTACATTGAAACCATCAGGCCCTGGCGCTTTCCCATTCTGCATTTCTTTGATGAAATCACTAACCTCCTCTTCATTCACTTACCTATTAAGATTGTAATTATCTTCTCTTGTTACTAGCTTAGGAATGTGCTTTGTGAAGTCCCTGATAAATTGTGTTCTATCTAAGATGGGTTCCTATGCTATGCTTTGAAAATGTTGAACCAACAAAGCTTCTATATCTTCATGAGTGTTGAGTAGTTGGCCTCCAGAGTCCTTGATCGTTGAGATCCTGTTGTGAGACCTATTCTCCATTGTAGATCTGTGGAAAAATATTGTGTTTCTCTCCCCTTCTTTTAGCCATTGAACTCTTGATTTTTGTCTCCAAAATATTTCCTCTTGTTTACATAAATCCTCCCAATCCTATTGATGCTTGATCGCTTGTTCGTGTCTTTCCCCGTCAAAGCCATCTGTGATAAGGGCTTGATTGAGTTCGTGCATTTTACCTTCAACAACTTTTTTTGCTTCAAAAATATTGCCAAACTCATTCTTATTCCAATCTTTGAGCCTGAGCTTGATGTGTTTCAATCTTTTGTGTAATAGAAACATTCTCCTTCCCTGGATCTGTAGATATGTTTTCCATCATTTTTTAATGTTGCTAATAAATTCTGGATGGGTAGGCCAGATATTCTCAAATCTAAAAGGTCTATTCTTTGGGGATCCAATGACATTAACCTCAAATTGAACATGCCAATGGTCCGAGCCACCAAAGGGGAGAATTCTCACTGTCATATCAAGGCCTGTGAGCATAAGGTCCTCTAAGATTATGAGCCTGTCTAGCTTTGAGGCTACTTGAGACTCTCCTCCTCTTTTTTTTTCCAGGTAAAGAGACCATTACTTGTATCTGTGTCAACTAGCTTCATGTTGTCTATAAAATTCTGAAATGCTATAGAGTCTCTGCTTATAGTTTTGGTCCCACCTTTTTTTTTCTGAAAGGGATTTGATCATGTTAAAGTTCCTACCCAGAATCCACAGTATTCCTAAACGTATTTCTCTTAGATCCTCAAGAGAAGCAAGAATCCTGAGTTTATCATCAGGTCTCTGAGGGCCATAAACGTTTGTGATTAGATAAATCTCCCTGTCTCCCACAGGCTGAATAACCACTGATAAATAATTCCTAGATGCCTCTCCATCTACTATGCCAATCTTTTGGGGGTTCCAAAGTGTGAGAATGCCTCTTGCTATTTTATCTACCTTGACTTCTAGAAAATCATATCTGTTGAGCCATTTACTGTGTATTTATCTTAATTTTTGAATGGAACATTTAGTTTCCTGGATAAAAATCATATCAGGAGATTCTTGTTTCATTTTATTGTTAAGAATCCTCTTTTTCCTTTTACTTCCTAGACCTCTAATATTCCAAGATGTGAACTTCATTATGCAATATTTGTAAAGGAGTAGCTGGTTAGATCTTTCATCTTACCTGAGTCTATCATCAGTTTTCCACACTCCATCAATAACTCATTTTGTTTTATTCTGCCCCTTTTCCTTCCTGGGTTTCTAGGAGCGAGTCCTGGTGTGGTTTTCATGGTTTTCACCCCTTCATTTTCTTTCCTTTCAAGGTTTATTTTCCCTCCCAACCCTTTAGCCTGAGTTCTCCATATAAATAACTCTGCACTCTATTAAACTCCTCTTGAGGTAGTGAGTCCACCCCTCCCATGGTCCCTTGTTTCAAGAATCTTTGCAGATCTAGGTGTTCTCTTTCCAGATGATCCTTCATTTCCACCTCACTCGGGGTCATTTCTTGGTCCATTTCCAGTTCCATGTTGCTCAACATAGTCCCATTTTGTTGGTTAATGTCCTACGCCTTCTCACTATTTTCTTTCGTTTCCTTCTCCCCTGGGTTGCCCTCTATGACTTGATCTACCTTTGTTGCCTCTTCCTCTTCTTCTAGTACTTGGTACTTGTTCGGACTTGCATGTTGCCCCTCTGTGTGGTTTTTCTTTTGCAACCTTTTACCCCCCTTTCCTCTATATCCCACTTTATGAAAGCTCTCAGTGTCTTTCACTGCTTTTGCTCTCTATTTTTTTGAGAGGGAAATCTCTGAATAGATGCCCATGTTCATGGCATTTGCGACATCTAAAAGGAATATGTTCATAATCCACTGTTTGCACCAATTCTTCATTGAAAACTTCTAGGATTATCTTATCCGATAGAGCTCCAGAGAGATCCATCTCCACACATATACAGGCGAAGGAGGTGTAATTTCCTCTTCTGGTTGTCTCAGATATTTCAACAAAACGCCCTAATTTATTTCCTATTGCTGATAAAGATTCTGGTTGCCAGTAATCTAGAGGTAAGGAGTAGAGTCTCATGCTCCGGGACAAAATTCATCATCCAAGGCCGCATATAGAGGCCTGCAGCTAAATAGAAGTAGGGCCCTCCTTCAAACACCTTGTCTTTATCCTCGACATTAGTAAAAACTACAGTGAATAAACCCTTTGACCCAAGATGTAGGTCTATATCCCCTTTAGGTTTCCAGTTATATTTAATTCGCGCCTCTAGCGCCTTCTCTGTGGGCCATAACCCCATGAATTTACAAATGATAGCATAAGTTCTCATGTGATCCCTATGCACCTGCAGTGCTGGATCACTTAATACCACTCTTGGTGCGACCACAATCTTAGGCTTACATGGACCCTTTTGCTTTTTGTTTGTTGCTTACTGTTTCTTGTCCTCTTCCTCTTTTTCTTTTAATCTGTCTTCATCCCTTTTACTGGTCTGCTCTTGTGCATCGTCGATGTTCCCTTTCCCTCCTCCTGAAAGACCTCTTTCAACCTCCAGCGATTTCTTGCCTCGGCTAGAGACTGCCTAACTGTAGGAGGGAGTGGAGCTCCCCCCTTTGCACCCCTCCATGGCATTCAACACCTGAATAATTTTAGTAAACCCTAGCTCTTACTAGTCCCCTCATCGCCTCCTCCAAAATCGCAGAATAAATTTAATTATTTTTATTTATATAAAAAATATATAGTGGTGTAAATCTTTTAACACATAAACCATCGTGAACAAATCCAATAAAAAACTATACATGGCCATGGCCATCGAAGATCTTGTAGGATAAGCTTCTCTTTGTGAAAGCCCACACATGAAAAGTAAAATATATGCTCTAATCATCATAATAATATAAATGACAATGATGGTGGAAGATATAAAGATCTTGAAGGAATATGTTCTGATCATGTGGATATATATTAGTTTAATATAGTACATCATATATAAAAATATGGAACATTCATTGGGTGTAGTAATGCTAGCAAATGAAAATTGGAAATGGAAAGGATACATCCATCATCCACAACATATCTACAAATAAAACATCTTTTAATTATAACCTAGCTTCAGAACATGTCACTATTTTATATAAACAAATATTTTGCATCATGGCATGTGAAATGACTGTAGAGAATATCATGTACGATGATTTTTCTTACCTACTAAGTGTAATTGTAATAACTCCCATATATCTTTCTTTTTCACCTTAAGGAATTTGACAAAAAATATACTAGAAATTTTTTTATGAGTTTTTGGGCATTTTTCTGTGTAGAAGAAGGTGGACTTGCACTAGACTTCTATGATGAGGCTTGTCGCAAAGTGGTCGAATTGCAGTGAACTTCTATGACAAGGCATGCCCAAAAGGTTATGTTGCAATAGAAACCGTAGTTGAATAGTGTTGGATCCCTCAGTTCAACTAACCTACAACAAATTCCATTTCTAGAAAAAAAAATTGCTTTGATAGATCATGATTCCTTGGAATATTGTGGCCTAATAACTCAACCCACAAGTTGTTAAAATTAAAGAAAAAGAAAAGAAAAGAAGGAAGATAGGAATAAGATGTAAATACTAGAAGTTACTTCCCAACATTATTTATGTAGGAATAACATTATAAATGTGTAAACATCTCAATTTATTAGTTGGTTCCAAATCAAGACTATAGGAATTGATTTTCCTATTAGCCACTATTAATTTAGCATTAACCAATGAAATTTATAATTTTTTATGCAATTTTTTCTAGAGCATAATTTCTAATTTGAGTGGTCAGGGAATACTTCCCTTCAAAGCTTGGTTTATATGAATTGTTAATTTTGCATTCAATACATTTACATATAATAAAAAATAACCTCCTTCTCTTCCTCTTCGTCTTTGGTGTTCCTTTCCCCTGCTTCTTGGATATGCTAGTATTTTAATGAGTGGTTTATACATGATATCTTTTGCCTTTTGGTTTGGTGGCCAACATATGTAAAATTCATTCTTATTTATGGTCTCTTAATTAATGTTTCATAATTGCACTCTTATATTCTTGGCTATCAGTTAACATTGTATACTAGTCTTTAATTTCGACTAAAATGTTGCAGCTTGTCAATGAAATTATGATCTTGATACAAGTTTTTGTAAACCATATGTGGAAACGCCACCCAATAAATTTTGTTTCACTCGCTTATACTAAGAAGTGATAGGCTATTCCTCTTCATCCAAGACGTATACCATGGAAAAATCTATTTGTGCCAGTTATTCAAAGGGAGACCCATGGGCCATGACACACTGCGGAAAGCATATAAGGAATATGAGATGACAAAGTAATCAATCTTGTTTTCTTCTCTATATACTATGAATATTTTTCTCTATCACTAAGAGTTTCTTCAAGGTTATTTAACCTAATCTTCTTATATACAGCTCTGGAATAATTTCCATAATGATAGCTTGGCTACATGAATTTAATTAATCAAATAATGTTACATATAAATACATGTAGTGTTGTCTCAAGATAGGTGGACTATCTTGGACACACAATCACTTGGTAAAGATAATATCTCAACCAGGCACCAATGTAAGAAACATTTACATCTAAACAACTCCTAAGGAATATGAACAAACTCCTTTACATATAAAGAATCAGAACTGAGACAAGTAGGAGTTATATTTTCCAAGTCACCCCCTTAATGATTACTTGTCTTGATCTCAATATGGAAAGTCTATTTGTGGTCATGGTGTTTACAAACATGATAAAAAATATGTCGATGTCCATATAAAGGAACAACCATCTACCAAAATGCATGGGTACCAACTACTACAAACACCAGTGTACTAGGATGTTCTTCGTGTACATCATCCAACCAACCATTATCTGCATTCTTGTACCTATACCTACAAATCCCCATCCACCATCATCATCATGGGTTTTCTCGGAATACCCATAACCATGCTCTAGGTTTTATCGGCTAACCCTAAACCATGCCCAGGATTTTGTCGGTTGAGCCTAAACCATGCAGAGGGATTTCTGGATTGACCCTAAACCATGCCTACATGAATCCCTCACCATTTCACTCTCACACGTGTTTTCTGGCTTACCAAAAACCTATACTGCAATGTGGTTTATGGCTTAATACAAACTTGCACTTGCATACACTATCACAAGTGGTTTCTGGCTTACCACAAACCTACACTTCCAAAGTGATTTCTAGCTTACCACAAACCTGAAATTACAAAGTGGTTTTAAGATTACCATGAACTTCATGGGGGTATACATGGCTCATCAGACTTACTTTGCACACTCCAACTCTAGAAGCTACTAGGTACATACTTTACAAGGACAACTATAAAACATCCTAGGCATGCTTACTAATAAATGTATGTGACACATAATACACCATCATCATGAGTCTATTTGAAAAACTCACACAAACTTTACCTTAGCTTTCCATCATCCTTTAGTCTCCAATGTAGCTCCTGTGATGCCATCTTCAGTGTCATGTCTTCATCATATCCTGCAAATTTGTGTATTGTTGGAGATACTAGTTCCAAAACACTCATAATTGTGACAATAGTTGGTCAGACCAATGTTACTTCAATAACATGCAGAAATACCATGACACTACATACTAATACACACAAAAATGCTTTACAACTTGCATAATCTAGTGAGACGTTCACATTAATGGTTTTTCACCCGAATAAGCCAGCATCCTAAGGCATATACCAACAACAAAAAAACTCATTTTCCTTCTCCACCCTTTGCATAAATCGTTTTAGAGCAATAACACCCGTCTTCTTCTTCTCAGAGTTGATCTGAGTGAAGAGACCTACCAGAAGGTTTTCCTCTGCTTCCACCATTGTGGCCATAATACTCCAACAAATGCTCTCTAAATGGAGGGTAGAAATATATATCCTAAAAAACGTTATTACAGTAGCAGGTTTTGCCGAAATTATCCAAGCCAAAATACCTCCCGACCTCGGGGAAGTGATCGCCTAGGCCCTTCTCCAATTTTGGATCGGATTTACCTATTTATCATAAGCCACCCATGCCACTTTTTTTTGTATATGGAAACTCATATGGATCCTTGCTCGAATATGTTGCCTGATTTTACGCAAATACATGCCAATATGTTCAGCGGTTTGTTTTCAAATAATCTATTGAGCTCGGTGTTCCAAACACTAAGTTTGAAAATTTGGATATGATGTGTAGACTCAGAGCGCCAAATAGGTAGCCTCCCACTTTAAATAAGAGAAATGTTCTCCCTTTCTTTCAACATGCCCAGCTTCTGCAGGAGTGAAAAGGCATTTGAAAACGTCTCCTCAACATGACTCACACACAGATTCACGTCCATGCTCACCGGAGGCTCGACTCCAAGCAGTGATGTTTTTCATTGATTTTCCCCATTTTTTCCCAGTATTTAGGTTGCAAAGGTGAAGAAAGCCACCAATCCAAGTCACCTTATCCGCCGAGTTCTTGCCTCACGACAGGTGAAACACAACTTGCCTTCTAGTGCTCAGAACAACAAAATTATCAGAGATTCAGTGAATATAACCATGCAACAGGCTAAAAACTTGTCAGCACAGAGTTAACAGTTCCACGACTTTGAAAATTAAATGCACAAACACGGATACTCTGCATCCTCTTCAATAAGAGTTTTGAATTTAGATCCACCAAATTCAGCACATACACAAATACCATAAATTGCAGCTTGCGACACAAAGTACTCTAACTCTCCAAATCTCGGATAGATAGAATTAAGATTGAAACCCTCTTTAATGGCAGAAATAAGAGTTACAACGAGGTCTGTAAAATCCAGCGTGATTTTGAATCACTCTTTGCATGATTAATAGATTTCATCTACACAGGTCCTCTCTGCACGAACCTTTACACCTAATCAATGCTTGTTTTTCACAACTGCAAATCAACCAAATCATTGGTAGAAATCAACTGCACTTTTACATCTCCAACAATTGCACAAATGATTTATCGCTCGTAGCATAACTTCATCGTCTCCGCAGAATCTTCAATTGATAGTTGGTCCTTGTCCAGTCAACACACCACATACACACCACATAGGGACACTCCACTCATAGGTTGTTGTCTCTTTCAGATCTGACGGAGACATCGAGAGCTTCTTCTTCAAACCGCTCCAAAACTAGAGCTTAGTATTTCCCTTCACATAGAATCAACCTTCTCATGGCCTCTAAGTAGGATGTTAGAAAATATGAGGGAGAGCCATTACAAACAACATGAATCACAATTATCATTTATTATTGATATTAAGGATTAGATATTTATAGTATTTAGATCACTAACAATGGCATATCTAGATAGCTATTACAACTCACACATAGGAAACTCACTACTTGTAGACTGACACCTAGGGACTCACAATGACAACTCACAGGTTATATGGAAGAATTACTTACAACACCCTCCCATAATGGTTAAATGTAGAAAATATAAAAAAACTTACATTACAACAATAAAAATATTAAAAACCCACATTACAACAATAAGTAAATCTTTGTCAGATTTGTCTGATATGGTTACTACTAGCACTCATATCCACTCTGAAATCTCACAATTTCGCTCTTTTCTTCACCACACTTTCTAGCTTCCCACTTGATCCATTTAAGACATAACCACTTCAGAGCATCATTGACATGCTTTGTAGAATTGATGCTTCTCAACCTCCCAAAGCGCAAAGAGTCAGTCTCTATAGTGAACCATCCTATAGAATTGCCAATGTCTGTGAATCCATGGCCCTTCACAACCTTCACAAGTTATTTAGGATAACATTCTGGATACAGAATGTGTTCACACCAGCTTGACTTTATTAACAACTACCTGTGATTAATGCTCCAAGAACATGATGAGTCACATCAATCTATTAATTAATTGAATTATTCTTTGTAATTCTGAATTGTCATTTTCTTTTCAATTTTTTTAATACACAGCTGCTCCAATTTCACACATGACCCGCATGAGTAAACGGTGAGGTGCGACCATTGGCTCAGCAATTAGATTATCACCGTCCATGAATGCCTTTTGGTGATTTGAAACGTCTCTTATGGAAAGTTCTAAGTACGATGATCCCTGGTTGAGGATCTCGTGATTCCTAACTAGTGCCTCCGCGACAACACATGCATCACATTTAACATGGTTGGGTTTATCATTCAGAAAGGTAGAGTGGACCAGAGGATATTACGCTCCTGAAACTCAACGGATAAAAAAAAAAACTTGATGATGTTATCAACTGCTTTTGCAGCAGCGTAGAAGAGCACGAATTTTCTTCATTCATAGTAATGAACTTGCGTTGCACCTTTGAAGCGCTGCCACTCTCGGAATTCACACGCAACAACACACAGCCATATTTCACTGCGTAGCTCACATCCTCGTGACACTTCAAGTCGGCTTCAAGAGCCACGTCCTAACACTTCTGATAAATTGTGTATTCCTCTGCTGCGGCCTCCAGTAGATGACTGAAGTACAGATGATATTGGCGTCTTTTCTTCTCACATGGTCTAACATAGAATTGCATAGATCCATCCACGTCAGCAGAGTGACCCTGCGACAAATCAACGATTGAGAATCCTTTCAGCCTCCCTAATCGATGCGACAAGTTGAACCAAAAAATAAACCATTTTGTTGCAAGCTTTGTACTTCTGCTGCATTCTGGGGAAGGCCATATCCATGGTTTGAGATATTTTATTACAAAATAACAATTCATGAGCTCTTTGTTTCTAAACAGCGGTGAATATCTTGCCTTAGTATTTTCCTCATCGGATGAAGCTATAGGAATTATCCATGGCAGGCACGCCATATAGACTGAGCCATAATGACTAGACCATCTGCCCCAACTAGTCCATCTCGATCCACTGCAAAACTTACTGGCAACTTTTGCAAATCCAGAAAAAAACACCCAAGCACTGATCAACAGCGGGAAATTTTTACAATTGCAAAAAAAAAATGGGGGCTCTGATCGAACGAGGATTTGATCACAACACATGTACAATACTTTGGACAGCGATTTCATACTCTTGGTGTTTTGTTTTCCATAATCATGCCCAACAATTTGTTAAAAATTCAGATCCATATCAGAAATAATCTACACACAAACAAAATCTAAATTTACATACAAAAGATTAGTTTTCACAACTCTCACATCTTCTTGGCTTTCCCTAGGGAGTCAAGCCAGATCTGGCTCTGATACTATGTTTAAAAATATGAGGGAGAGTCATTACACACAACACCAATCACACTTATTGTCTATTATTGATCTCAAGGGTTACATATTTATAATATCTAGATCACTCATCTAGATAGCTATTGCAACTCACACATAAGAAACTCACTACTTCTAGATTGACATGCAATGACAACTCACACATTACATGGAAGCATTACTTCTAACACAACAGTGACAAGCATGCTCTCAACCTCGTCATAGTGAGACCTCACCAGAGGAGTCAAGGCAACTATTATGATCTTCCACAAAATACACAGTGGAAACACTTATCCACACTTAGCCAAGCTAGGCCCCAAGGAATGGGCAAACCAAAAAAATGAATGGGGAAAAACTGATCACTACTTGAATTAATCAAATAATGTTAGATATAAATACGAGTAGTGTTGTCTCAAGATAGATAGACTATATTGGACACACAATCACTTAGTTAAGAAAATATCTCAACTACACACAAATCTAAGAAACATCTAGATCTAAACAACTCCTAAAAAATATGAACAAACTCCTTTACATAAAAAGAGTCACAAATGAGATAAATAAGAATTATATTTTCCAAGTCATAATGAGTGAATCTCAATGATAATATGTTACATAGATTTGTGCTATTGTCTATGAGAAAGACTTTGGACATTGTATGTTCGTATTTACTGTATGTTATCAGTTATATGTATTAACAAGGATATAGCCTTTGAATTGAACATTGTTTACAGAATAACATAGCTCGCTTAAACACCTAATTTTGATTTTTAGTTTAGGTTTCAAATTCCTTTATTTTGTCTCATGAATACTCATTTCATCTAGTACAAGATGAAAGTAGATCTGGAGGGCTTAGTTACCGACAATTTCATAGCTATCATTTTCATAATAAATAATTTCTGTATTAGAAAAATAATTAGGTTAAAAACATTAATGTCTATGCTGCTTGGAGAAGGAAGAGAAATAAAAGTAAATACACCCAAGGCAATCATATATTCTCATTTTATGAAAGACATTGCTTACTATATAGATACTCCTTCCAGTGTATTCTCTTCATTTACAATTTGTGCACCAGCTATTTAAGTTTCTATACGGTAAAAGATAAGAATGTTATATCAGTTTGAATGAGTTTCCATGCCTCTGCTGGATTTACTAAAATTATATTGATGGTCACAGATTTTTGGTTCGAATTTACTTGTTAGGGCAAGTCACATAATATTATACGTTACTCCAGATAACATTATAGCTACAACTTATTGCAAATAATCACAGAGTTAATTAAATAATTAAGAAATACTCTTGATAATCGTAAGGATAGCTCAAAATTTTGCAATATTTTTGCAACCTGAACTAATATTCTACCGATCTTCGATAATAGAGTCGTAATTTTTTGAAATGTTATTCGAGGTTCATGGTGGTTGATGATGTTTAAATCAACGACTTCGATAATATATTTATGTATATAAGCACATACTGGAATGAACATGTGGAGAAATAGGTTATGATTATCATTGATAGGTTTCATTTGCAATCGTTATTGTTTCAGTGGTTAAGCGGTAGTTCAGATGGTATAGACTTCTCTTAACTAAAAGATTGTAGTTCAGATGGTATAGACTTCTCTTAACTAAAAGATTACTTAATTGTGACCTTTTTCATTCGTCAATTGTCAATATTAAATTTATATAGAATAATGAAACTTAGAAACATAATAAAAAATTTAATAATTTATAATAATAGTGTATGGGTCAAGGAATTTCCTTGACCCATACATTATCCCCCTTTCATCTTGTACATGTGCACATCCTAAACCTTTCATGAATCACTACATACCAGAAAGTCAGGCTTTTTGTTAGGTATTTTTAAGCTTAGTGCAATCATTTATTTCCTTTAGCTTTATAAAGCCATATTCACACTTCCATCCAAATAAATTTTTATTTTTCTTTTTCATTTTTGATAATCTTTCAAGAAATTTATGATAATATCCCACCATCCCAATAAAACTGCATATTTCATTAACATTTTTTGGGTTGTCCAATCTATAATAGTCTCAATATTCGCAAGATTCACTACAATCATTTCTCTTGAGATGATGTGTCTTAAATAATGAATCTTGAACACTTGGAAATTTCCCATATAACTAGTTTTCTTTATGATATTACAAGATGAGTCTTAAATGTTTATTATTCTAATCTAAGTTTCTCGAGTAGATAAAGATATCATCAATAAATAATTGCACAAACACATTTAGACATTGTCATAAGATTATGCTAATCATGCTCATAAACACACATGGGGCATTCCCAAATCCAAATGATAATACTATGAACACAAAATGCCCAAATCTTGTCTTAAAAGATGCCTTTCGGATATCTTCTTCTTTAATTCTCCACTAATCATATCTATATCTCATGTATACCTTATACAACATAGTCTCTCCCTTATCTGATCACATAAATCTTTTATCATTCACAAAGGATATTTATTTTGATCATCACATTATATAATTGATGATAGTCTATACATAAAATTTATGATCCATCCTTCTTTTTAACAAAAGTCACAAGTTCTTCCCACAAAATTACATTGGGTCTTATGAATCCAAAATATAACAATTCCTTTAACTAAATCTATAATTCCTTAAATTTGGGCGTTGACATACAATATAGTGTTTTAGTGATAGGTTTTGTGCTAGATTTAATATTGATAGTGAAAACGATCTCCCTCTGAGGTGGTATCCTCTAAAGATATTCTAAGAACATATCATTGGGTACAACAGCAATTGGACACCTTTCGAGATCCCTAACAACATTTTTTATTCAATGATGCAATTGGTCCTTCCCCACCAAGGACTTCCTCTGATTATCATCATCAATAATATGCAACACCTTATCCTTATAGTCTAGAAATTCCTAATGTTGTTCTGATAAATAAGTTCCTATGAATGTTACATGGTAACCTAGGAAAATAATGTATACATATAATTTAGTCTTACACACACTTAACTTGACCTCACAATCTCTTTCTTACTGACTTGCCTACCTTATATTTCATCCCATATTCCATTTCTACATGCCTAAATTTTTATAATGCTACACGTGAAATAAAGGATTCAATAGCACTTAGATATATTAAAAATATAAAACTTACATCCTCAATAGCACATGTTCCATTAAGAATAGTGAATTGGTGCTTAGCTTAGTGATTCTTTACTATTGCACATAATTGATGAGCCCTTCCTATGTCTCCCATTGTGGTTTTTCACTATGCTCAATTAGGATTCCCTTATCATTGATGGAAATCTCTTTGGAAACGTGGACCTCCACAAGTCCAACACCCTCTCTTAGGTTCACAAGTACCACTCTTAGATATATTTAATGCTAGCTTGGCACTCTACTAGTAGGAACCACAAAACTATGACCTTTGTTGTTGTGGTGTGGAATGGAATTGTTGAGAAGTGAAATATTTCTATGTGAGGCATCATTGCTATGTTATAGGCCATGACTGCTATGTTGTAGGTTGATATGGTGGCCTTTGGTTCCCTCTTGATTGTCTTTAATTATTGTAGACTAGTCCGTTCAGATGGTTTATGCACTTTAAGCTTTTCCCACCTCCTTAAACTGTAATTCTTAGTGGTATCTACCCACTACTCACAATATCTTCTTCAAAAACGATGGCTCATTGAATCACCTTATCTGAAGTATTAGGCATAATAACTTAACTTGCCCCGAATGTTGAAGTTCAACCCTTCAACAAATGTGTTTACTCTAATATTTTATGTATTTAAATGCAAAGCATATCTAAGTATCTTCTTGAACCAACCTTAATATTTAAGTATAAACCCACCACTATGTTTTAAGGCATTGAACTTTTTTAATATTCATTCAATGAATTCCTCTTATAAGTAGGCATTCTCTAAATTTTTCCTCGAACAATTCCCAAGTTACTTCCAAAAAGTACATATCCAACTGAGGTAAGTTGTCTTCCACTAAAGTAAAGCATTTTGTTTAAGTTGAAACACCCTCATCCTCACATTTATATTATAGTTGTAGTATCTCAATGTGAAACATGTAACACGTTTCGTAGCCAACCTTCAATGACTTATCCTTGTCTAGACCCCCAAAATTCCAAATTGTTTACCTTTTGCTAGTTCTTGAAGCATATTGTTTCTTGCAAGATTTTGGAAACCTTCAGATGAAGTGAAGTGTCCTCCATGTTCTTGCTTCAACTAGTTCATTGAAATTTCATACATTCGTTTAAAATATCTCATTAATTTTAAAAATTCTCTAAAGATAAATTTTTTCGGCATTGTAATATGCTCCCCTTCATTAGGTGGTGTGCTTGGAGTTGGTTGCAAGAGTGGTTCCATGATGTACCTTCTTGCAACCCCATTCCTGGCTTCTCTTCTAGCCATAATACCTACATGAGTCAAAAGATAATTTAGATTACTTCATCATTAATAATAACAAGTATAGATCCATCTTAAGCATAGATCTAACATGAGTTGAGAGGGATAAAATTTCTTTAGGTGCAAACTTCTTTTAGAGTGAAAAATACAATGTGTACTTTTCATTATTTAAATTGTATTTTTGAATGTGATATAGAGTACATAATAAAATTTTAAGTCCAAAATATCTTTGTTAGACTTGGAAAAAATGCATATACCTAAAAATTGACGAAAGTTTAAAATAATGAGACCATTTCAAATGTTTTAACTATAAAAACTTATTTTTTTAGTAACTTTATATGATATATACATAATTATTTTTAAATAATATATTATAAATACGTAGTTGACATTAAAATATTATACATAACATGTGCATCAGCACATTAAAATTGTCCTTTTGTTATTAATATATTTGTCAATATTAATTTGTATTAATAAAATATTTTATTGATAACCCAAATTGAATATTTTATTACATACATCATTAAAATATTTTATTTTAACATTTTTCTTTTATATATAAATATATATGAACTTTATATTGACACAAATTACTTAACATAGATCTTCAAATAGTTTATTTAAATCCAGTGTTGAAATATTTTTTAAAATTATAAGGTTAAAACATCTTACTCACACATTTTTTTACTTCTAATTAGTTTACGAGTGAAATCATGAAGAAGGGTTACACGTTTTGGTGAAAGAGGGCATGTCTGGGTGGAAAGAATAATGTCTCGATCGAATTCCTTGGGCGCTTAAAAGGTAGCTCAATCCAAGGTTAAAAACTAACCCTTGATCCAACTATAGTGTTCGATTGAGTTATAACGCTTGATCGAGCCTTAGGGCTTGATTGAACCCTTTTTTAATATATACCTCTCCCATGGTCTACGTGCACCATTTGCACAAACCATGGGAGATCAACCGAGAGTATTGGAGCTCGATCAAGAAATGAAACATTCAAATCAATCTTGCCAACCACCCTCCCAATGTTGTAGAGGCTCAAACAAAGGTAGGTGTTCTATCCTTTGTCTTTCTTATTTAAATTTTTTTTGCAAAATGAAAAAAATTAATTAAAAAAAATAACCATGTACAAAAACCATGAAAACTAGTTAATTAAAGAAAAAAATAACCATACAAAAACCATGAAAACCACAAAAATACCTTAAAAAAGGCTTAGAAAATCACAAAACGAGCCAATAAACCATAAAAAAAAAACCATTCAAAACTACTTAGAGAACCAAAAATCCAACCTAGAAAACCATCTGAAAAAACCATTCAAAACAACCTAGAAAACACTTCGAAACCACTAAAAAAACTATAAACTAGGTTTTAAATTTGTTTTGTACTTGTAATGTTTTGTTTATTAAATGCCTATTTTCTGATTTTGAATGGTACAAACATTTTTTTTGCTAATTCTTTTAGGTTTTAAAATTTTTCTTTAGGAATTTTGTGAAATAAATTTTCATTTTTTTTGTAATTTTTTGTTATTTACAATGCATTTTAAATTTTTAGAAAATTCGACCAAAATAGAAAACAACCAAACTATAACCAATAAATAAGTAAATTAAGAGCTTAATATTGACATGATGAATATGGTTTCTCATAATGAACTTTATAAAATAAGGAATTTTATTTTATTTTATTATTTTAAATTTAAATTAATTTATATTTCAAATATTGTTTTAATAATCAATATCATACGATTCTAATTTTAAAAATAAAATATTAATCTTTAAAGTTAAAAAAATAAAAAAATGATATATATATATATATAATCATGTCATTGTATATAATTATAGCGTTTTACATAATACATATATGACTATATAACATAACATGTGACTATTAACTAACTATAACATCACATAGTTATATATTATAGTTACATGTTATGTTATATAGTCATATATGTATTATGTAAAATGTGATAATTATATACAATGACATGATTATATATATATATATATATATATATATATATATATATATATATATAAAATCATGTCATTGTATATAACTATAGCATTTTACATAATACATATATGACTATATAACATAACATGTAACTATTAACTAACTATAACATCACATAGTTATATATTATAGTTCTATATATATTGTTTATAATAGAACATAAAAAAAATTATAACTATTTAACATAACATAATAACATAATATGAAATTATATAACATATATATTTATATATATAACATCTAACTATAACTAGATAGTTCATAACATAATTATATAACTAGATATATAATTTAACTATTATACTATAACGCACGCGTGCGCGCACACACACATATCATAATGTTATTTCACATAACATATGTGACACACATACATATAGAGTGTAACATAACATGGTGTAGCATGTACATTGTGCATAACTCTAACATAATATAATTATAGCATTTAACGTAATATCTATATCTATATCTATATCTATATCTATATCTATATCTATATCTATATCTATATATATATATATATATATATATATATATATATATATATATATATATATATATATATATATATATATATATATATATATATATATATATATATATAAGTTCGTGTTTCAGCAATGCATCATTGATAGATACATTAAATTCGTCATGAAAAGTGTGTTTGGTCTAGTGAATAAAAGCATTTAGGCTCTTTTCTAATTTGTATGATATTGTTCATTATGTAGTGTGTTGTACAAGAAATATTGTCTTCATGTGCTTGCACCTAGTACATGTCATGTGTCAAAGTCAAACATTAAGAACTTAAAGTCTATTCTAGTATTTCGTTCGCATGAAATTTTAGTAGTTTTGTTAATAGGTTTATTTCAATTTTTTACATATATATTTACATATTTATGCACTATGAATAAAATGCATTATTTAGAAATGAGAAAAATTTTGAGGGTAGATTTGATCACTTATTTCTATTTTGTTTACATGGAATTCAATATACTTTGGTTAATAAATTATCAAAAAATGGACTCTAAAGTTTAGGACTTCAAGCTAGATTATTCTGCTTGAGTTTAGAAATGTTTTTTTTCAACATTGTTTTCTTGGATTAGTTTATACGTATTATATGTATTATATGTAATATACTAAGGCATCCCATATAGACGCCTCAACTGCAAGCCATCGTAGAGAGAGAGGTTATGTTATACATGGTCGGGCTCATGATAGATCACATAGCCCACAGAGAGTTCATGTTCCCCTCGTATATCCTGCCTCTGATGCTAGTGATAGTGTCATAGGCTATTTTTCTATCTCTATTGATGACCTTGCTACATCTAGTGGACCATCTTCGGCCATTTTAGGTACATCTCCTGCATTTTTAAATCCTCTTTAAAATTTATGTGTTTATGTCTTGAAATTGTCTTTAGTTTTAAATTGTCTCCAACTTATGTGTTTGAATTTAATGTATATGTTATTATGCTTCTAGGTTGTTAATTATATATATGTTAAATTATGTTTATGATTTGCACATCCCTAGTAGGTTGAGGTTGAATATTAAATTGCAACATTGATCCCTCCATGCGATGATACTATAACTTAGATCACATTAGATGATGTTACGACCCATCATACATGGATCACAACAAAGATAAAGGTGATTGTTTCCAATTCATCGACTCACCTTGCATTGTATTTGATGTTGGATAACATGACTAGGTTATTTGAGACATATGGAGGTCGGGCCCACATAGCCGCATATTACAATTCACATATAGGGTTAGGGGGCATGAGGTTAGATGCACAAATTCTTGGGAGGTGGTGAAAGAGGCCACCAAGGACATTGATGTCTATGGGGAGTTGTTCAACATCCCTCCAAATCTCCCTGATAGATATAAAGGTTTGATTCCATTGAAATATTTGAGTAATGTTCATGCAACCCCTTTCGTGTATGATAGATTCATTGGAGCTTGTGGCAAGTTCCCCAACAATGACCAGGTCTCCGTTATTTTTCTAATAATTTATATGTAGATTTTGTGTTACAAATGAGGCCGGATTACACTAATACTATATCTTGTTATTATGAAACCATCTTGGGATGTACATAGGAGCACGAGGGGATCGTAAGGACCTTGGGCATGTACCACCACCTTCGAGATTATTTCCACTACCGTCTCAGGGCTTAGTATTACTGATAGAGCTAGAGGAGTTGTCACAACTCAGTGGTGAGACACAATGGACTATTTCAAACAACATGCGAGTTCCTTTGCCTAGTGCACACGTTGCATTGGATGGAGAGATTAGGAAACTACCACCAATGCCTTGTGATCTACCAGTTTCCTTATATGATGATGCATTTCTTGCGAGTTTTCCCTTTGAACAACTTTTGATACATACATGAATGCATCGTGATGCCATTCATGAGACTTGGAGGTTGCACGACCTGCATGAAATAAAATAGGTAAATATATATGTGAAACGTTTGACTCTTATTGTCAAATTATGTATAATTATTTATATTATAATTTCTAGTTCGTATTAGATTGAATTTATATTAATATATTCATTGTAACATGTAGACACGTCCCAACTACATGGATGAGATTATGAGGTCATTCGAGGTGGTGGTTGATTAGCCAAACCATCCTCGACCGCAACATGTTTCTATGGATTCTCCTCCACCTCCACCTCCACCTTATGTGTCCATTAATGTGGAGGAGAGTAAGTATGTGCAACCACATGAACCAATAGTTCAGGTAAACTTTTTTATTCCTAAGATTTTAACATTTTATTTTTTAAGTTACATAAATATGCTAATTAATTTGTAGACTAATTATAATTTATCCTTGTCATTATGTACACAACCCCATATGCAAAGTTTCGTCGATGCTAATGTTATGTGGAGACATGAGTGGGATGTTTGGTTTAGAGGCACTAATGATGTCGGTCCATCGATGTAGGCCCCAATCATCGAGCGATAGGCAGCGTAGCACCGAACCTAGATTCATGATCATACCCCCATCCTATATGACCTATATTTTGATTCGACCGAGGTTAGTACATTGCTGTATACGTAATTAAAAATGTGGTTCAATATAACTTCAATCCATATAGTTTATTATGTATAAACAATGATCTAATTAGTTTGAATTTGAATGTGTTATATTGCAGTACCAACTTATGGACACTTACTTTACACGACATAACTCACATAGGAGTTCTGGTGGTACTTAGAGTGTCATAGTTTGTATATTATTAGGCTCATTTCATAGGGCATATTCACATGTGTGATACAAACTTTGTATATTTTCATACATGGACAGTTTATGGATGCACATCATGTACATTATTTTAGTTTATGGGTGCGTATTATTCAAATTTATGGATTTCTATTAATCATGTTTATGGATGCTCATTAATTTTTGAAGTTTATGGATTTGTTAAAATCATTTCACTAATTTAATCATTTCTCTATATACTATAACTTTTATTAGTAAAATATATGTTCAATTTTCATTTCCAGATTCATAGAATAAGAAAATAAGTACAATCTTAAGTTGTGATGCAGGTCACTTTGATACTTAAAATGAACTAAAATATATCATGTGTCAATTTAATATTGAACACGGAAAGAATTCCAATCATGCTTCACATTGGCTTGTAGAAAGTGTCTTTTAGCACAATTAACATGTATGTTATTGCAATTCAATTTTTTAAATAAATGATTTGAATTATAATGTCATCGATATTGTTATTATTACACACACACACACACACACACACACACACATATTTTTGTGACCTACCCATATACCATTGCATAGATAACTTTTTAAAGTATTTTAATCAATTCCCTATGATGGAAATTTAAGTTTTATTCAGTTTTTAAAAAATAAAATATGATTGAAATAAGTTATATATTCAATTTTAAAATATATCGAGATATAAAAGTTACAAATACAAGTTTTATTCTATTTTATTTTGTTTGAGGTTATGTACAAAATCTTAGTCATAATGCACGTCGCCAACTTCTTTTTTTTTTGTGTTTACACTGAAATCAATACACAATATTAAACTAATTACCTTGAAATAAATGTACACCATATATCTAGTTACATCATTTATTAGAAATCAACATCTTCATTCAAAGCGATGCATCTATTACAAACAATCAAATAGGAAGATAAATCAACATCTACACTCAATGCATCTAATGCAAATAATCAAATAAGATTAGAAATCAAAATCTACACTAAAATCAATGCATATAATGCTGCAAGAAATTGAATAGGATTAGCAATCAACATCTACACTAAAATTTATGCATCTAGTGCTAGCAATCAAATAGGTTTAGGTATCAACATCTACACTAAAATCAATGCATCTAATGCAATCTCAATCAAACAAGATTATAAATTAACATATTTAATGAAATGAATGCATCTAATGCAAGCAATGAAATAGAATTAGAAATCAACATCTACACATAAATCAATGTATATAATTTGCATGAAATCAAATAGGATTAGAAATGAGCATATGGACACTGAAATTAATGCATCTACTACAAGACATTTTCTTCCCTTCCTCTCCCCCTCCATCTATGTCAATATATCCCTCTATCTCTCCTTCTTTGTCTCTTTATCTAACGCTCAAGAAACTTACACTCTCTCTCTTCATATATATCTATCTCTCTTGTTGGATTGTTGGCAATGTCTGGATGGCTAGTGGCCTAGTGAAGTCATCTGCAAGTGTGTTGGCATTCATGTCAATAGTCATGCTGGGGAGATGTGTTGGGCAGTTGGCATTGCCTAATTGTTGGTAGAAGTGTTGGCATTGATGTCAACCAAACTAGCTTGGATGATTGTTGTAGTATATGTTGGTAGTGATGGCCCAGGAGGAATCCCATGGTTGTTCATGGCTCAGAAGGATTCCTATGATAGTTGCAGGCTTTAAGTAGAGAATCATCATAGTAGCAGGATTATTAGAGAAGCCATAAAATCATGATCATAGTGATGGACTAGATGGAAGTCCATGATATCTATGGGCTTCATGAAGAGGATCATCATGGTGGTTGTGAGATCCTATGTCTGGAGAGTCAAGGAGAAGAAGAGTGGTAGATATTTTGGAGACATATTAGATGTAACAGATGGGATCAAATCCGACATTGAATCCTCTCGATTGAAAAGTTCTCTTGAAGAGCTTTTCAACGATATATAGATGTCCAACAATGGATTCCTGATTCAAACGGTATCGCCTGCTGAAGTTTAGGGATTTGAATCCTTAAGTAGAAGGGATTATTTTCATATCAAATATCAACGATCCATCATATCAAAGATTGACACATTGGTGTATCAGCAATTGGAAATCATAACACTGGTGTATCAGCAATCAGAGATCAACACATTGGTGGATCAACAATTGGAGAATTAGAACTTCTTCATGTGAACCCTTCAAAAAGTTGTGATATGGGTGAACTGCGGATATCATTAAAAGCACCAGGGACACTGATAAATAATTAAAAAGGGATTTCATTGCAAAACCAAAGGTCGTGTGGGCCGTTTTTTTCTCTCCTCTAGCAAGACACGTGGTCGCATATGATTGTCTCCGATAAGGACACATGGCAGCATGTGATTGGCTCTGATAAGGACATATGGCAACATCTGATTGGCTCTGATAAGGGACAAATGGAAGCTGACATCAACATGACATGGAAATATGACATGACACATGCTAGGCATATTCAACCATATTAGGTGGTTTAATGGGCCATATCTGGCTGAGAGGAGTCACCACTCAAGATTTTCCATGTGGCAATGATGATGTAATATTGGAAGTCGACGATCAAAGGATTGATGATGTCGACACTTTATAACAGTTAGCAATTGGAAACTTCTAATAAGGGGACTCAGATGTGTTGGCACTTGGTCAATGAAACTAATATATCCAATGCCATAGGATGAGGCTTAACACCTAAGTGTTGTGGAGCATATCAGAGGTTGGAGATTTCAGAACTCTGCTTTAAATGAATTTTGGAGAAAGTTAAAATATATGAAGCTTTTGATGTTGTTGGCGCCTGGTCATGGAGTCCATAAAACCAAGTGATCAAAGAAATAACACGAGGAAAAAGGCCCTTGATAGCATGCTAAAGGACTTAGCACCTATGTTCTATACCGTCGGTCACAGGAAGTGGTCTTATGATGTTGTTGATGGTGTTGAACCTGCCAACATTCAGGGGATCTTCCCAATATGATGTCCCAACCAGACCTCACATTGTTTGGTGTAGGAGTCCCATCCGGTATGATGGCCCTAATGCCATTATCTTAAAGATATGCCTTATCTCTTGCTTTTCAGCACATGAGAGTGGTTTTCTTTGTCTTTGAACATCGAGGTTCATGTGCTTGGTGAGTGCTAGTGTTACTTGTGTCAAGGTTCTTTCACTGCAAAGGGAGAGGGTGGAGGTGAGTCTCAAGTTGAAAGGGATGAAGTCCCAACTCTATGAAAGACACACAACACAACAAGACATGCACAACTTCTGGAGGAGCAATCCACATGGATGCAAAAGTCACAACACATAAGGGAAGATAGCACGTATGACACCCAACAGAAATTCCATGCGAGTGTGACGATCATTCTAATAAGTTTATGTGAAAGGTTATGTTTGATGTTTGGGGAGTTAACTAACATGGGCATGACATCGTTAACAACTTATACAACACATTTTCATAAAAATATGTATTAGAACAACTAAATGAGTTCAATTTTTTAACACATGTTAAAGAAACATGTATTACAAGTGTTTAAGATTAATCTTACAAATAGTTACAACACATGTGTGAAAATGTGCTAGCCAGTTAGCAAGCTTCTAAAATAAGAAAAATTTCCAAGACACATCGGTACACCATTACATCACTAACCCTAATGGTGGAATGTTGGACCCACTTCTCACTCAAAGAAAATATTACAGACTCTCAAGGCTATGTGGGAGGAGCTAAGGTGAAAAAGTCCTTTGGATGTACAAATGAGGGCTATTTATAGCCAAGGGTAAAACTGGCCCTTGAGCTCATTATACTTCCCTCATGACTTTTCAACTTTACATGACTCTTCAGATTACAAGTGGGTCCCTTGGACTTCCAGGTTTCATTACATTGATTTACAAATGTATGGCCCATGGTAGTGATGTGGCCAACACGACTCGACATGAAAATTCCCGTACGTTCATGCTAGTGGTGGTGTGCATGTAGAGATGTAGTGCTGCTAAGTGATGAATGTCCTCTTGCTGTATCACAGCTTCAACTCTGCATGGAAAGGTGTGCAAATTCCTCAATGGTCATGGTGTTCACTTGACGTTGGATGTGCACATTGCTCCTTTTATTGTAATTTGACATGCTTGATGTGTTCGTTCATTCGCGAAGAATTATCCTCCTATATTCATCCATTTGTGAAAAATTCTTGCCGCATGCATAATTTGTCTGTTCATCTATTCGTGAACACATTCCTGCATGTTTGTCTATTCATTCATTTGTGAACACATCCTTTTTCATGTAATCTCCTTGTTCATCCCATCCGTCATCGCATCATATCTATTCAATTACCTATATCTGTCATCACTCATGACGCAATGACATCAAATCCATAAACCTCGATGTCTACCATGATGCATGATCACTCTCTTTCAGATGCAGGTGACCGGGAGGGAGGACAAGGCTGTGAAACTACGCGGGGCAAGCTTCAAGCTGGGATGTGGGCTCTAGGCACTACTGGTGAAAATTACACAGAGGTCACTGGGAGAATGAGATGGACAATTCAGATCAATAGTGACTATCCACGGGATTTGGCTTAGTTGGAGGGTAGATCTGTGAAATTTTTGGAGGGAAAGCAATGCACGTAGCAGAGGCTCTTGGCAGCAAATATTGCACAATTTATGGAGTGATCTAGCTATGGGCTGTAGAAGGCATGGCAGCAAAAACTATGAAATTCCAGGAGAGAGTTGACAATGGGTTGTGGAATGGCTTGGCAAAAAAAATACACATTGGGTGTTTACGCACATGCATGTTATTTAGGACAAAGTGATATGACTATGACAAGTCCCGCAAACTCAAATAAGAAGTGTACTTCAAAAGCTGATCCATACTTACCATACTTACTGTCTAGTCAATTTAACGTCTTAAATTGCTCTACATAAATTATCAATCCGGGTATCGTAAACTGATGAAGTGTGGTGCACTATATGTGCTTAGTTAACCTCTTTCTTACTTCGTTGTTTTATAAAGTTATAATGTTCAACTCTTCCTAACCCTCTGCTTCCAACATATAGTACTATGTTAAGCACGATTAAGAAGTAGTCAGAAATAAGTCCAAAAAGTAATCAAGCTCTAAGGTGACAAATAAGAAAAACCACTTTAAAGACCAGTTATAATGTTCAACTCTTCCTAACTCTCTGCTTCCAACATATAGTACTATGTGAGACACGATTAAGAAGTAGTTAGAAATAAGTCTAAAAAGTAATCAAACTTTAAACTTGCAAAGAAAGAGCTTGAAAGAAATAACTTGAAATGAAACTGAAAGCAAAGCATAAAAACCACTTTCTAATGGCACTAGACACCATTCATGCTGCTGCAAATAAAAGGGTAAGAAAATCACTTTAAAAACCAATGATAATGTTTATCTCTTCCTAACTCTCTACTTCCAACATATAGTACTATGTAAAACACGATTAGGAAGTAGCTAGAGATGAGTTTAAAAAGTGATCAAAAATGAGAAAAATCCACTTTAAAGACTAGTTATAATATTCAGCTCTTTCTAACTCTCTGCTTCTAACATATGGTACTATGTAAAGCACGATTAGAAAGTAGTTAAAGATTAGTCTAAAAAGTACTCAAAGCCAGCTGTAATTTATTAGTATTTTGATCTCTAAAAGATAAACAATTTATGATAAAGAGACCATCAATATGTTAATATACAACTTTGAGAAACTAAACTAGAAGTAAGCTAGAAAATCAAAGTAAAGGCAGCAAATTTGAATCTATCAACTGAAAATACCATCAGATATAAAGCAAATACAACAAAGACACACAATCCCGGGAGAAAATAAAATGCAGTAATTCAAACTGTACAAGTCAGGGGCCCCCTACCACCTATGAAATCAAAGCAAAATTAAACACACTTGCATAAATTAAAATTGCATGAATAAAAATCTAATCTACCTTACATTCTACAAAGCAATATTTACAAAATGAAATCTACTCTACTTACATCCTAATATGCTCCATGACATCTACTTCACATCTCCTTCCATGTTGAGAACATCAAAGCTTTATTCAATTTCTTCAAAAGTACAAAGTACAAAATCTTTCAAAAGCCATGGGACTAACAAGCTAAAAGGACTAAGAAAAGACTAAAGGAAAGACTAGAAGGGAAGACTAGCAATTGAAGGAGAGAGATCTCCTATTTATACAAAAAGATGAGAGCCATCTCATTAATGATAGTCCATGAATCTCTCCCTCTACCTCCAGAGTCCTAATCAAAATAGGAACTAATAAGACACATGTCTTTTTAGAGTTACAATACAATTAGGAGATGTGACACATATCCTCACGATCCCATGATTCTTTCCAACCAAATTCGAATTTGGCCTTAGAGTACCACATAAGGGTCTTCTAGAAGCCTCCTTTCAACCTACACATGTCAACAATCTCAACCCATTTGTTAGGTATAAGCATATGCACATTATTTTCTAATGTTTAACCACAAATTCACTTAAAAGGCTTAGAAATAACAAATATTGGAAAAACATAAAGGTGGCCCAATGATAATGAAAGTGGGATGAATGTGGTGACATAGTAGTGAAATGGAGGTGAAATGGAGGTGATATAATGGACATAATAGTGAGAGTATAATGCAAATGAATGACATTTTCAAGACTCAACATACCCCCCAACTGAAGCTATTGCATGTCCTCATGCAATATATATTACATTAACTCTTTTGATCCTTGAGCTTTGGCTTAACTTTGCATGATATCATTTGATAACTTCATATTTATGCAAAGTGTTTCACTTGAATTGCAACATGGATGGTTCTTGTGTTACAACCATTTTTTTGTTGTTGCCTTCTATTTTGATCTTTGAACTTTGCATAATGATATTTTGATTATTTTTGCAAAGTATATCTTTATTGGATTGCATGATGGTTGGTTCTTGTGTGACAACCATGATTTTGTTTGTATCCAATTTATCCTTTAAGCACTTTTTCAAAAGCCATTGTATGCTCATAATAGCAATGTAATAATTAATATATGTTGGAAGTATGTGAGCTCTTGAATATGATATGGACATGGCAAGATATGAATATGAATGTATTCCCCCCCCCAACTGATGGTATTGGCAATTTTATGAAATGAGGAAGATAAATGTTTTTCCAACAATTATCATTCTAGTTTTTTATGGAATTCTATGGTTAAAAGTTAGAAAATGTCGTACCTTCACTTATCCTTTGGAATGGATGAGTTGTATGTGTAGTGGCTGAAAACTTCTGATCATTTTCTTCTTCAAGTGGCTGATCAAGAGGAGTCATGGATAGAGAGATAAGATGACTTTTTATTGCTTCTACTAAAACTTGCTGAACCTGCTCCAAAATGCTGAAAATAATAGTCTTCATGTCTTCAAAACTCATTGGCACAATTCCTACTATGTGAAAAGATGTTCTGATGTCGAACATAGTAGGAAAATGTTGGCTTAGTGGCCATTAATGGATGCCACTAGTCAACACGAGCACTCTCACCATTGATGTCAATGAGAGTCAAGATGCCCAAACACATCTTGCTAGGTACGAATGAATTTGCTGATGTCGAGTCACCTAGAAGATCTAACGAACAAGGGACATTAATGTATTCCCATTGTTTGTCAGCATGAGGACTTGCCATTAAGGCATGCAAGCCTCAAGGTGTTTTTACAAAGAAATTAGACTCAAAGGACTATGGACTCAATAATTTGCATTGAAGCAGGGCTTATTTGCGGAATGAAAATGACAAGGAATGGAAAATGAAAATGGAAAATGGCAATGGAGAACAGAAATGACAATGGCAATAAGCATGTGAATGAGCCTCTTGCTTTTATTTGTGGGTTATGAATGGAAAAAAAGAGATGGAAAGTGTATGTGAATGAAAATGGAAGATATGGAAGAAAGTGAGATGAATGGTTTATTATGAAGTATGGATGTGATGGAGACAATAGTATCTGAAAGTTTTTCAAGTGTCTGGATCTAATTTTACATCAGCATATTTCCTCTTTGTTGTTGATCATCCTCTTATGAAACAAATTCGTCTCTTAGAGAGACACCATTCCCTTGTAGTCATTTGTCCTTCCTCCTGGAACCTGCAAAAAAACTAATACTTCTTCTGCAATGGAATGTAAAATTATCAAAGGAGAGAGGTGGCCAATCTCTCTAGTTATGATATTTACACACAAAACTAAGAATTTGTATTAATGAAACAAGTTCTCAAAGGAAAAATCAAAAGAATTTATACCTGCTTTGGAATTAGTGCCTCAAGTTGATGTTGCTTCTTTTCAGCAATTTATTTCATTATTTTCCATTTCCAACTCTAATGATATATTTCTCACTGTATAGATCTTGTTGAGATCTTTCCAATGGTGCTTAAATCATCAAAATCTGATTTTGTATGAGAAAGATAGGCTGATTTGAACAATGAGGTTTTTCTGGCTGCGGAATTGGGGAACAGCTCTGTAGCTAAAAATCTTGAATAAAAAGTTATCCATTCATCTTTCATTATCAGTCCAAAATTAATCAATACCTTCAGAACAGTGAGAAAATAACTTTTTCATTTGATTGATTCAAAATTATTATTTTTTCTTGACATGCAGCGACTCAGTGTGGCGACTTTGTGATAACACCCAATTTGACTTCCCTTTGACCAGGGTCTTTTTTCATCAAATTTGACCGAATGAATAGGACACCATCCATGTACTGACATTTCCCTATCTACCCATGTGACCTGTTTTGCCTGATGACACCTGCAACCTAGAGTTTAACAAAACAACTGCGGAATCTGGGATTGGCTGCAGAATCAGAGAACAGCGGCGGAGTTGGACTTTAGCTGCGGAATGTGCAGAGTGTAGAAAGTGCTGTGAAATGGAGTGACTGTGTGCATGGAAGAGAAAAAAAATGTGCAGGAGTGAAGGCTGTAACAAGTTGATCTTCCATATAGCCTTTTCCATTCTTGTTGCCTATATCAGTTCATACACCTATGTTGTAAGGTCCATGATCATACTAACAATATCTCCACTAACAACTTTTTAGAGGTTTAACTGCCTTAATTCTCGATACTCCAGCTTGGGTCATTACCAGTTTAATGTCTTTGGGCTCTACTCCAGCGTCATCTACTTCCTCATCTTCCTCCTGTGCAGTTGTAGATGTTCCTTTAGCATTACATGACTCATATCAGGCGCCTTGAACTTCTCAGCTACTTTTGTCGGAACCATAACCTTGGTTCTGGATGCCTTTCACCATCAATCAAGCAAGCTAAACATGTACACTGATATCGGGCTTTATAATATGTTTGTAGATGAAAACCCTGCAACAATGGTTAAAACTATAATAGGTATCGGGAGTTATGCGGTGGCAGTGAGAGAGAGTCGTGTTCAATTGAAACTGTTGTTTTAATAGGGAGTCGTGTTCAATTGAAACTGTTGTTTTAATAGGGAGTCGTGTTCAATTGAAACTGTTGTTTAGCGGTCTTAAATGAATTGAAATCGGTGGCATCTGGTCAAAGAGAGGTGGCAACATAGAACCGAATTTGAATTCCCTTTCTTCAGGTACGCCGAACACATCAAACTATCAGTTAACTCACGTTTTTCTTCACACGGCGGCAAAAAAAGAGGCTCCAAACAACCGAAAATTTCTCCCAGACCGCCACGAATTTCTTCAAACGGTTTTTGGGTTATCTAACTAACCCACCTAGCAAAAAAACCCATGTTTTATTTTTTTTAAATTCACCTACATTTGGGAAAATCGAGCGTTTTAAATTTGACGTTTTTTCTGTGTTTACGTTTTCTGAGTTTTACTGTTCTCTGTTCTGCATTCGGCTGTTTATGAATTTGCATTTGTTTTTCTTGTTCTGCTGGAGGTCTCAAGTATAAGGTCTTGTTCAGAGTTCTGGGATCGTCCACTGCCCTGATTGCGTATGTTCCCATGTCTTCCTCCTTCACATATACAGCTTTAACATTTCCATCTCCAAAAATGACTACTTTATCCCTTGGAGGAGCTGTAAGGCCATCTTGTGACAGTGTCGGAAGGAAATAACCAGCAAAAATAATTGTTGGAGACATATGTATAAGGGATGCCCGCTGCCTCAATTGCCCTACGGATTTTGACTTTCAGCTCAAATGCACTCTTGGCAGGATCCACTGCATGGACGTTATCAACATCATTCCCAAACTCAGATGGAAAAAACCTCTTGATGGTTCCAACTTCTTTAATTGCTTGGATAATATTCAACTGATTGACTGTCTGTTTTCCTCCTACTGTGGAGATTACCACATCCACCTTCTTCAATGCCTCATTAACATTCTCTCCACAGTACTTGGGCTTGCTCCCTTCTCTCTTTTTCTTTGAAAGCCATATCAGCAAGAGTCCAACCAAATCCTAAAAACACAGAGTTTTTATTTTAACACAGCAGTCCATGCATTTTGACCCTTTTTTTTTTTTTTTTTTTAAATGTTCTTCCAGGTTTGTTTCAGGCCAAAGCTTGAACAAGGAGGCAGATTTTTTTTTTATTGAAGCCACAATGAAAACTAGGAATGGAGACAGCCATAGATTGCTTTTCTCTTTTCTTCTTCTCTGAAATTGTAAAATTTTATAAAAAGGATTAATGATTTTCAATTTCAGGGAGCAAATACTTCAAGAAAAACATGTTAAAAACAAGACTTTGACTGAGGTCCTAGGCTGGTTTTTCATCGATCTGAGCTGAGTGACTAGGATAGGATCCATGTCGGGACAATTCTGGAGACGCCCATGTGGTCGGTTTTTTCATTGGATGCCTGTAACCTGCTAAACCTTGAAACAACTGCGGAATTGTCAGCTAGCTGCGGAATTGTCAGATAGCTGCGGAATCAAGGCAGTTTCTGCAGCTAAGTTGCAAAACCTTATTTGAACAAGATACAGTGTTTTGAAGACCACTACAAAGCATAACCAGACAATTTTGGACAATTTGAACCTATCAAAGCAGTTGAGTTTCATTTTTTCATTTTTTTTTATTTTTTTTTATTGAATCAATTGAAATGTTTGAAGTTTATTTTGTCTCCTATTTTTTTTTCTTTTAACAATTCTTTTTCTGATCCTCCAGATCACACAGAGTGTAGGAGGAGAGCATACTCAAGAATTATTATTTTGTCTTTTTTTTACTTAACAATCCCTTTTCTGATCCTCCATATCACACAAAGTGCAAGAGGAGAGCATACTCAAGGATTATTAATTTTTTTTTTAGATGTAAGAAATAAGGTCTCCTAATTACACTTCCCCGGCAACGGCGCCAAAATGTCTAGTCAATTTAACGTCTTAAATTGCTCTACATAAATTATCAATCCGGGTATCGTAAACTGATGAAGTGTGGTGCACTATATGTGCTTAGTTAACCTCTTTCTTACTTCGTTGTTTTATAAAGTTATAATGTTCAACTCTTCCTAACCCTCTGCTTCCAACATATAGTACTATGTTAAGCACGATTAAGAAGTAGTCAGAAATAAGTCCAAAAAGTAATCAAGCTCTAAGGTGACAAGTAAGAAAAACCACTTTAAAGACCATTTATAATGTTCAACTCTTCCTAACTCTCTGCTTCCAACATATAGTACTATGTGAAACACGATTAAGAAGTAGTTAGAAATAAGTCTAAAAAGTAATCAAACTTTAAACTTGCAAAGAAAGAGCTTGAAAGAAATAACTTGAAATGAAACTGAAAGCAAAGCATAAAAACCACTTTCTAATGGCACTAGACACCATTCATGTTGCTGCAAATAAAAAGGTAAGAAAATCACTTTAAAAACCAATGATAATGTTTATCTCTTCCTAACTCTCTCCTTCCAACACATGGTACTATGTAAAACACGATTAGGAAGTAGCTAGAGATGAGTTTAAAAAGTGATCAAAAATGAGAAAAATCCACTTTAAAGACTAGTTATAATATTCAGCTCTTTCTAACTCTCTGCTTCTAACATATGGTACTATGTAAAGAACGATTGGAAAGTAGTTAAAGATTAGTCTAAAAAGTACTCAAAGCCAGCTGTAATTTATTAGTATTCTGATCTCTAAAAGATAAACAATTTATGATAAAGAGACCATCAATATGTTAACATACAACTTTGAGAAACTAAACTAGAAGTAAGCTAGAAAATCAAAGTAAAGGCAGCAACTTTGAATCTGTCAACTAAAAATACCATCAGATATAAAGAAAATACAACAAAGACATACAATCCTGGGAGAAAATAAAATGCAGTAATTCAAACTGTACAAGGCAGGGGCCCCCTACCACCTATGAAATCAAAGCAAAATTAAACACACTTGCATAAATTAAAATTGCATGAATGAAAATCTAATCTACCTTACATTCTACAAAGCAATATTTACAAAATGAAATCTACTCTACTTACATCCTAATATGCTCCATGACATCTACTTCACATCTCCTTCCATGTTGAGAACATCAAAGCTTTATTCAATTTCTTCAAAAGTACAAAGTACAAAAGCTTTCAAAAGCCATGGGACTAACAAGCTAAAAGGACTAAGAAAAGACTAAAGGAAAGACTAGAAGGGAAGACTAGCAAATGAAGGAGAGAGATCTCCTATTTATACAAAAAGATGAGAGCCATCTCATTAATGATAGTCCATGAATCTCTCCCTCTACCTCTAGAGTCCTAATCAAAATAGGAACTAATAAGACACATGTCTTTTTAGAGTTACAATACAATTAGGAGATGTGACACATATCCTCATGATCCCATGATTCTTTCCAACCAAATTCGAATTTGGCCTTAGAGTGCCACATAAGGGTCTTCTAGAAGCCTCCTTTCAACCTACACATGTCAACAATCTCAACCCATTTGTTAGGTATAAGCATATGCACATTATTTTCTAATGTTTAACCACAAATTCACTTAAAAGGCTTAGAAATAACAAATATTGGAAAAACATAAAGGTGGCCCAATGATAATGAAAGTGGGATGAATGTGGTGACATAGTAGTGAAATGGAGGTGAAATGGAGGTGATATAATGGACATAATAGTGAAAGTATAATGCAAATGAATGACATTTTCAAGACTCAACATACCCCCCAATTGAAGCTATTGCATGTCCTCATGCAATATATATTACATTAACTCTTTTGATCCTTGAGCTTTGGCTTAACTTTGCATGATATCATTTGATAACTTCATATTTATGCAAAGTGTTTCACTTGAATTGCAACATGGATGGTTCTTGTGTTACAACCATTTTTTTGTTGTTGCCTTCTATTTTGATCTTTGAACTTTGCATAATGATATTTTGATTATTTTTGCAAAGTATATCTTTATTGGATTGCATGATGGTTGGTTCTTGTGTGACAACCATGATTTTGTGTGTATCCAATTTATTCTTTAAGCACTTTTTCAAAAGCCATTGTATGCTCATAAGAGCAATGTAATAATTAATATATGTTGGAAGTATGTGAGCTCTTGAATATGTTGAAACAACCTTCGTGATGTGAGTGCATGAGGTGAGTGTGAAACAGGTCTATGTGATGACAACCACTCATACGCACACAATTCCTCTCAAGCGAGACAATATCCCCTTTGCATGAAAAAAAACAACCCTTGTGCCCAAATATGACACACAATGCATGAAGATGAGAATGCGGACAACGCTTAAGATCAAGGAGGGGAGCGTGAAATCATCAACTTACCGATCAAGTGACCAAGGATAATCAATCGCAGGATTTGAAGTAGGCTCCAAAATTTTGATGTGAGCCAAAATTTTGGAGGGTAGTTATAGCCGCTACAACACTTGGTGACACACTGGTAGAACTCCAGCTCCTTGTATCGACCTTGTTTCATTGAAAGTGAGTCTAACCCTTCTAAAAGTATTATTTGGTTCTTTGATCATCATAGTTCCCACACGAGCTTGGTTGAAAGATGTGGCCCCTGCCATTATCTTGATCGGTCAACACATATTCCAAGCCAAGTCAACCTAATTGTTTTGATTGGGGATGAGGGGTATATTGGTGCACAAGTAATATGACAGTCGGAGTTTAAGTTTCATCTCTGGTGTTTTTTTATTACTAGCAGGCCTGGACAGTACCCTGGCAGAGACATGCATGAACACAAGCATCGCTCCACTTTCAGCGAGCCTGGTCAATACACTGACGGTGTTACTTGCATCACCTCTTTGTGCAAGAAGCCTTTCTCTTCTTTCGTCTTATTCAGTTTTTCAAAATTTTCATATTTTCATAGAAATATACATAGGCACTTATTTATTTCAGGGGAAGAAGAGGGATCTCGACTTATTGAGAGCAGAAGAGGTTGTTCCTTTAGATAAGTATGTTATGTATATATATGACATACTTTTTAAGGTTTTCCCCCTCACCTTACTCTACCTGATGTCGAGTAGTAAAAAGGGTCTTTTTCACCTCTATTTACCCTACATTAATTGTCAATCCAGGAACGATTTGTTCTTTCAAAGAGTGTACTCAGTATGAGGTGGTCATTTTTCAGAGTAATGCTAGTAGTATAGTGCTTGAAATATAAGAGTAAATGGATGCTTGGAATAAAATCTACTTTCAGAAAAAAACTTAAAACTCAAATCATGCACTCAGAAAACTACAAAAATTTATCAGTCAAGGGTACAGTAATAGTAACTCTTCTGTTTGTAAATTGATACAATAAAAAAGCATTTAAGGAAAAGATCATCAATCTAGGAACTGGACAACATATGTCAATGTTCACTATAGTTTCAGATCATCCTTCACACCAAAGAAATGATAATTCAACTGACAAGAAATGGAAGAACACTAATCTATTGAACAACAAAACCTTAACCTACATGAATGAATGAAGAAGTAACTATATCCTACAGAAATTGAGTAACAATATTTACTAAATGATCTGAATAGCAACTGGAAATAGGACAACAAACTAACGGGAATGAAATATTGAACAACACTTTAACCGAATGTAAATACACAGCAAAACCTGATCGAATATTACACACAACACTCCTATATTAAAAGGAACAACAATCTGAGCTCCGATATAACAAGTATGAATCACAGTTATAAAGAAAAAACAATTGCGATCACAATGGAACAACAATCCCAAATGAACAACAATCACGTTTAAGAGTAAACCATAGATAAATATAGTAATACTAATTTATGAATATACAGCACTGTTACTCTGTAATTGAACAACAATGGTAATTTGTAAGGAACAACAATGTTATATGGTAATATCAATTGTGAAAGGAACAACAATGCGATATACAGTTAGGATGAATAGCATAAAATTCATGTTATAGAGAATAACATTACTTATCCAAGTAGAAATGAAATATAACAGAACTGATATGTAAAATAGTATGGAACATCAGATTACTAAATAGAGCGGGTAAAAGAAATCAAACCACACACGAATAAGAAATAATGGTACAGGAGCAAGTGTTCCACCAAGGCTGGGCCCTTAGCCTCCAGGGACACACTGCTTAAGATTACTCCAGAATCAAAGATAGAACAACAACCAAAGTTTATATATTACGCATCAAAACAGAGTTACAATAATCGCTCTTAGAGAGAGTCGATGATCAAAGTTTCAATTACAACAGTAAATTTCATAAAAACCACAATAGTTATGTCCCATGGGCTAGCAATGTTACCTCCTCTTATAGTAGTTGAGCGGAGATATCAATGATACAGTGAACCGTTAAGGTAGAAATCCCTCAAGGTCAAAGGATCCTGAGGGATTCGCCAAACTGTTAATTCTCAGTTATCTTCTTGTTCTTTTATGTCGATTTGGTACCTCCTCTTCCTTTTCTTGGCTTATAAGCTCCAGTTTAGATTTCCTTGTTTGGATACAGTTCCCTGTCAAAGGGACCTCAGTTAACCTTGTCTTGTCTTTTCCTTTAGAACGACGATATTCCGTTTTCTCCTTTTTCTGCATAGGAAAAGGCTAATTATTAGTCATTTTATGTTGCATACAATTCTTCTAGATTCCATCATAATCTTTTTCCATATACCTATTTCATAATGTAAAGGAGTTATGAATTCAAGGAAAGGATGACAAAGTGAGTGGTAATTACATACCTTTTCTAGGGCTCAACACACCCCCCATGCTTACCCTTTTTCATGCCCTCATGAAAAAATTATAATTAACATGCAAGGCAGTGAGGGAATAGGCTGGAGAAGGGATCTCATGAGGTGGTCTACAACCATGATTGCTAGCTAGGAATTCAAAGAAATGTCATATATGTCCTTCAGGCTTTTCATATAAGGCTTGATATCCTGGTGCAGAGTGCCAAATAATTGGACTTCTGACTCTATAGCCTAACTAGGATGGTCCTTCTCTCAAAACGAGGTCACCATAGAGACTTAGGCAGTTAGTAGCTAGCTTAAAGTTGTCATAATTAAATGGTTCTCAGTTTTGGATGTTCGGATTAAACGTCTGATATCGAGACTTAGCTACTGCTATGGCAAGGTCTTTGATGGTAAAGAAATATTCTATCCCTTGCTGTATGACTACTGTGTGGATAGGTCCCGATGCTTCGATTACTCCCTTAGTTCTCATTAGGCTCCTATGTTTATTCTATAATTGCTGTGGGTCTCTAGGTTCTCCTCTCACCCATAAGTCTAATCCATTTTCGTGTCTTTCAAAGACATTATAGGCTTTAAGACACTTTATTTGATTAACAGCAAAAGAAATAAATGCCTGTAGTTGGACATCTCCCATAAAAGGTCCAGGGTTTTGATCTGTTTCTCCATCTAATACTAGATTGTGCAAATAGAATTCACATAATAGGCGCTGAAATTTCTCCCCATAGTGCTTACAACAGTTTATGAAGTCATCAATAGTGTTTATTTCTATAGGGACTCATGCTTTAACAACTTTAATTTTCAATTGTAAATATCGTTCCATTAAGAATAAATCATAATTCTTAGCAGGTGCCTTGCACGCTAGAACGTCAGTGTACAAAGATCTTAGGGTATCCATTTGTTTGATGACTATATATAATCTATGGGTTACCTTTTTGAATCTTTCTTCTTCTTTTCACCATCCTTCGAAGGCTTAGCTTTCGGATAAGTTAACGTCCCTCAGCTGCTGTTGCAATTTCTCATACTTTTCTCTAGAGACAATCTGCTCTGTAAGTTTCTCTATTGCCTGTTGGGTTTGCACCAAGTCCTTTCACAGAGTTACTGTCCTTGGGTCATTATCCCACATAGTAGTTGTGAGTGGGAGATTTACTTGAATCTTCTTATTACTTCGTCTTGTATTTATGGTTTGAATTTCCTCAGAGGACAGTGCCTCTGTCTAAATTTTCTTGTCACGGGCCAATATATCATCTATTTGTACTTCGACATGGGCAACAACCGAGTGTTGTTCCTTTTGGTTTTGAATGGCAAGGTGGTCATGAGTCTTCTTAATCTTTTTCTTAAGAGGTTTTTTCTGAGCAGTTGTTTTCCCTTTTATCTTCTTCCTCATTTTCAAAACCCTTATCTGCTGCCGAAGTTGCTTAATCACGCTAAGCAATCTTTGTTGTTCCTTTCACAATTTTTTGATCTCTTATGTTTCCCTAGAAGCAACAACCGTTTGTTTACTCGGGCCTAGACTTTGTTCCTCAAATTCCATGGCTTCTTCTTGGCCAATTTCTTTATTTTCTTCTCGGGGTACTTCTTCAGTGCTATGCTGATCAGGTTGTGCATGGGTAGAAACCCTAGCTTGCCCTGCTGCTTCCTGGGTAACCTCCTCTTCTACCCCTTCTTCATCATGAAATTCCTCTGGCATATTCTGACTAGGAACAAATTGTTCCTCTTCTTCCACATCATTCTCTCTCCCAGATATACTATGAGTAGAGTGACTCTCTTCTCCCTTATCTTCATCACACAGTTCTTTAGATGTACTTTCTCCATGAATAGAGTGCTCCTGCGGTTCTTCTTCGATGTGGGGGTTAAGTGGGCTATGAGCTTGGCATATCCGCCCATATTGGCTAGAATCTGCACCAACTCATCTTCTTGGAGTGGCTTTTGCAGTGGACTTCCACTGCATTTCTCTACTTCCTCTTCCTCCTGACTGGATTGTTTAGTTTCTTCCTATGGTTCTTTGTCATTCTCTTCCAATTAATTTTCATTCTCCCCACCTTCCAGCTGTGGGGATTCTTCATCTCTAGAATCATGTACTTCTACAGGTTGACCACTGTCTTCCTGGCGATTCCTCAGCATTCCCCTGATTCTTGCCAGTCTAACAGATTTCCTTTGTTTCAGAGGTCTGCTTGATGAACCGGTATCATGTTTCCGTTTTGGGGCTGGGAAGGCCAGCCCTCCATCTATTGCAAAAGTCAGTTCCTCCCAACTGTTTTGTTGTTGGGAAAGGCTGTGACTAACTATCAGCCGTATTAAGCCATGGTGGCTTACTACAGATTCTAAGTGGTGAGACTTCTTCATGCTTCGGGTGACATCATGCAATAAAGAATTTAAAAACACGGGAAAATTCACAATGCACTTTTGTTTTAACACAGCTAAAAGTTTAAGATGTCGTGGTCTTACCACGTCTTTCGTGCCATCACAAGTGATGTAGCTCTGGATAATATTTGCCAATTCTTCCCATGGCTCTCCTAAGGTTGCTGGTAAAATTCCCTTCCCTTTTATAGTCAAGTTCTACCCTTCATCTTGGAAGATTTTCATGGCGTTCCGCAATCTCACCTTTTTCAGAGTCCACACAGATCTCGTGGCCAGCAGTCCTGAAACTTCTACAATTATGTCGTCAGTGACTGTTATCTGTCTTCCTCTCACCATGGAATAATGTTCATGTAGGTTCTGTAAAAACTCAATTGCCACCGTTTCGTTGGATTGTTGTATGCGGTTAAGATAAACTAGCCATCCTGCTCTTGCTAGGATCTCTCGTGCGACATCAGAAACTATAAACACCTATGGCTCCCTACGAATTGATCTTCCTCCCATGGTTAGCACACTGTAAAAATGCAGAGACAATAATGGAACAATAGGTTGTTCAAATTTTAGCTGGGTATTAGAAAAGCACAGAGAAGATGTCGGAACAACAAGCTGTTCGAATTTCAAACTTACTGCTAATTTTGTAGAGCAATTCATGGAAATAACTTCAAAGTAACAAGCCATGCACATTGGAAAACAAAATACCGTTAAGCATTGCTATTCCCAAGTCATTAATTCTTCCAATTGATGAGCTGACATGTATGTCAGCGAATTATGGGTATTACCTATGCCCACCCCACATTGTGATAGGCCGACCTCAGCTGTCAAATGAGGGAGCAGCGTGCTGAACTGCCATAGTACAGAGTCATTAAGGAACACCGTATACAGAGATGCCATATTTACAACAATGAGGGGATTATCGAAATCGAGGCGTAAATAGAATCGCTTAATAAATAAGGAAGTGCCATGATATGATGCGAGAATTTGGAGGATAGGACAGCTAACATGCATAAAAGGTCTGATGCAGTCATTATCAAATTTTTCCGTCATAATTGATTTGTGATTGATTTTCATGTTTCAAAGTTTCAAAAGGGGTAAATACATAATCTCATTTGAATGATTTGTAAAGATATAAGAAGAAGGGTTATATAATTTCTATTGGTGTATAGGAAATCTGACTTCAATACCATCAACAGAGCTTTGTTTCCCACAGGTGTCCATAACCTTGACATAGTTGTTTATTTCACCCTTGGAATCATAATCCTTTGTGTATGCATAGGAAAGTGTTGTGTAATGTCAGAGTGGAGGCCATTATGCTGGCTTGGTAACCAGATGAATCACAATGCCATTCACGAGGAAGGAGTGAAAGGTGGGTAGGCCGGCTTGTGATGAGACCTCCTATTCCAAGGACTTTTTATTTTTCTGATGTGCCTCTTGGATCATGTCCCTAGTGTGGTGGCCATAGTGGGAAAGCCACTTCACTTTCTTCCTTATAATCATGGTAGGCTGGCTCTTGATGAGACCCCTTATCCTTCATCTGACAAATCATGTTAGCAATCATATAAACATTTTTTATTTATTTTTTTTTTTTTTTTATATAGCACTTTTCCTATTCATAGACAGAGGGTGGTTCAGCACTCCTTAAGAGTAGGGATGGTGGAAGAACTCTTAACATCTCATTGAATAAGAATAAGGGCATATTTTTTTCTATATAATCAAAGAGGATTATGGAGATTTAGAAAGAACCATCATGATAAAAATTAACCAATCATATCGGTATTAGTAGAATAATGAAAGCAAAGTGATCAATAGTTGTGTCCTTCCCTCTTTCCTTTCATCAATTCAAAGCACTTTCTTCTAAAGATAACGAATTTTTAAATAATTCGCTAATTTCGGTAACCTCTAGTTTTTGTATTCATTGCATAGATGTATAGTTGTGCTTTACATAACCATGACTTTCAAAAATGATTTAAATGATAAAAAACATAAAGGAGAAAATGCACTCTAAAAATATAGAACAAAGATTGCACACAAAATCGCAAAAAACCTTGAAAATGGTGTTCATTAGAACAACAGAGAAAACAAGTGCAAAATGCAAAAATGTTGAAGTGTTGTTCCTTCGGAAAGGAACAACAAAAAATGAAAGTGTTGTTCCTTTGGAAAGGAATAGTAGAAAAAGAAAGTGTTGTTCCTTCCGAAAGGAACAATAGAAAATGAAAGTGTTGTTCCTTCGGAAAGGAACAACAGAAAACAAAAGTGTTGTTCCTTTGGAAAGGAACATCAGAAAATGAAAGTGTTGTTCCTTCAAAAAAGAACAACAGAAAGTGTTGTTTCTTCGAAAAGGAACAACAAAAAATGGAAGTGTTGTTCCTTTGGAAAGGAACATCAGAAAACAAAAGTGTTGTTCCTTTGGAAAGGAACATCAGAAAATGAAAGTGTTGTTCCTTTGGAAAGGAACAACAGAAATGAAAGTGTTGTTCCTTTAGAAAGGAACAGTAGAAATGAAAGTGATGTTCCTTCAGAAAGGAACAGCAAAAACACATAAGTGATGTTCCTTTGGAAAGGAAAAACAAAAACACAGAAGTGTTGTTCCTTCAGAAAGGAACAACAAAACTGCAGAAGTGTTGTTCCTTCGGAAAATAACAACAAAAATGCAGAAGTGTTGTTCCTTCAAAAAGGAACAAAAAAGTGGTGAAAACATTGTTCCTTGAAAAAGGAACAACAATGTAGTGAAAACGTTGTTCCTTCCAAAAGGAACAGCAGAATGCAAAAGCTGCAGAAATGCAAAAATATGTACAAAGAATAAAAAAAGTTATGTACAAAATGTAAAAGCGATCAAATCACTTAATGAACCAAAGGTGGGGAAGATTTCTCTTCCTCAACTCGAATCTGCATATCAGAGTCTTCGCGGAATTGCTAGCAGAAGGATTCTCGAGTGACTAGTTTGTGGTATAATCAAACTGAATGGCCATTTGCTTTAAAGGTGTTTCCTGATCCATCAATGGTGGTTAACGTAATGGTACAATTATCATGTACTTTTTGGATCTCGTATGGTCCAAGCTAGTGAGTCTGGAGTTTCCCCGGAAAATCCTGGAACCTAGAATCGTATAGGAGCGCCCAATATCCTATGCAGAAGACTTTCTTTTTTATGAGGGCATCATGCCATTTGGTTCTCTGCTATTGGATCAGTGCGGTATGCTGTAGAGCAGAGAGCATGATTTCATCCAGCTTGTTAATCTGTTGTAATCTGTTAATCTGGGCCTCGTTCAAGTCTAGGCTGAATTCTTGTGTTGTTCTCAGGGTCTGTAGCCCAATCACGTCTATGTGACGCAATGGTTTTTGTCAGTATTGCTTCTATCACTTTGTTTGTACTCTCTATTTGGCCATTTTCTTGTGGGTGATATGGAGAGGTAATTTTGTGCTGAATATGATAGATTTTCAATGTTGCAGCAATTTTATTACCAGCAAACTGTGGTCGCCCATTCGTGATTATGTATCTTGGGAGGCCATATCGCACGAATATGTGGAACATGAACTGAATGACAAAATCCTCTGTAGCTCTTGACAATGCCTCTACTTCAAACCATTTGGTGACATATTCAGTGGCTACCAAAATATATGTTTTCTGATTTGATGATGGATTAATTGGGCCTACAAAATCGAGTGCCCAACGTTCAAATGGTTCAATAACTAGTTGTGGGTTTAGAGGCATCTCGTCGGACTATCTAGGGCATCCTGTTCTTTGACAACTGTCACATGCTTGAACAAATTTATTTGCATCTTTGAAGATTGTGGGCCAATAATATCCTGTTTGTAGAACTTTGTGACTAGCTCTTTGATCTGCAAAATGTTCTCCACACAGTCCGTCGTGACAGGCTTTCAGAATATCAAAAATTTCATCTTTACTGACGCATATCCTGATGTGCATATCTGCCCTTGTATGAAATAGGTAGCCTCCAATCCAAGAAAATTTGGTACTACGCTGAATAATCTGCTTCCGTTCATTGGGAGTTAGATGTTTTGGTAATTTTCCTACTGCTAGATAATTTGCAACATCAGCATACCAGGGTGTTTTGACGGTAACATCGAACAAATATTCATCTGGAAACTGATCCTCGACTACTGCTACGTCCACTAGTTTTGGCATTCGTGAGAGAAAGTCAGCTACAAGGTTTTCTTTTCCAGGTTGGGCTTTTATTGTGATATCAAATTCCTGTAATAAAATCAACCATCTTGTTACTCTACCATTTGTGATTGGTTTATTCGCTAAATATTTTATGGCAGAGTGATCTATGTATAAAACAACAGGATGTCCAGTGATGTAGTGCCTAAATTTATTTATAGCATGTATTACAGCTAAGAATCTTTTTCAGTAACAGTATAGTTCAACTCAGTAAGAGATAATTTCTTGCTAATATAGTAAATCGCATATGGTTTTTTTGTCTTCTTCTTGCCCAAGGACTGCTCCAATAGATGTGTCTGACGCATTTGATGAAATTTGAAATGGCAGGTCCCAATTTGGACCTCTGAGTACGGGTGTTGTTGACACAAGTTTTTTCAATTCCTCAAAAGCACGGTCACATTTTTCTGTCCATACAAAATCAGCGTTAGTGCGTATAGAGGTGCAGAAATGTGAGAAAAATGCTCTATAAATATTCTATAATAACTAGAAAATCCAAGGAAACTGTGTACCTCTGTCTGCGTGGTGGGAGTGGGTATTAAGAAGATTATTTGAATTTTGGTCGGATCTACCTGTATCCCAGTTGTTGAAATATAGTGGCCTAGGATGAGGCCTTCAGTCATCACGTTTTTCATGGCTTAGGCAGAGTCTGGTAGCTATACATAATTGGAGCACCTTTTTCAGTGTCTCTAGTGCTGGGTCGAAATCATCTCTGTATGGTGTGAAATCATCCATATATACTTCAAGCCCTTGATTTATTAAATCTGAAAAGATACTAAGGATAGCCTTTTGAAATGTGGCGAGTGAATTGCATAGACCAAAAGGTAGGACTCTGTAAGCAAACGTTCCCCAAGGACAGGTAAAAGTAGTTTTGTCTTGGTCTTCAGGGGCAATCTGAATTTGATTGTATCCACTGAAGCCATCTAGGAAAGAAAAGAATTTCTTTCCTGCTAATGTATCTAATACCTGGTCAATAAATGTATGGGGAAAGTGGTCTTTTTGGGTTGCTTTATTTAATTCTCTGTAATCTACAAAAATCCTCCACTTTCCATTCTTTTTCAGTACCACCACAAGCGGAGAGACCCATTTGGTATCGGAGATGGGATAGATAAAGTTTGCATCTAAGAGTTTTTGTAGTTCAATTTTCACAATGTCTTTTAGATGAGGGTTAAGTCTTCTTTCGGGTTGGTGAATAGGTGTTGCCTCTTTTTCTATATAAATGTGGTGTGTACATAAGTGGGGATTGATTCCCTTCATATCCAGATAATCCCATGCAAATGCTTCCTTATATTTTTTCAGTAGCTGGATCAATTTCTGTTCTTGTTCAAGAGTCAGGTTACTATTAATGTTTAAAGTTTTTCCTGGCTCAATCTCTACAGTTTTACTATTTGAAACAGAGGTAGTAGGTATTTTATGGTCATGAGTTTCTTTGAGAGGATCTTCTTCCAATTCATTATCAAATGCTGCCTCTATCATGTGACATTGTATATGAGATCTAGATTTAGGTTGGTTAATAAAATTGTTAATAATATCATCTTCTGTTTGATCTTTGAAATCAAGGGCATCTTCTATAGTTAAGGGGGATCTAATATTTTCGTTAAGGTATGATATAGGATGTTTGTTAGTTTTTATTGTCGTGACACTTGGCTAGGCTAGAGGATATAAGGCTAGATTTTTGATATTAGGCCCTCTAGTTATGGTCATACTGCCTTGTCGGCAGCCAATGTAAGCATCAGCGGTTGTAAGCCAAGGTCTGCCTAAAATTAATAGGTGTCCATCAAGTCGGTTTTTAGGGTTTATTATCAGAAAGTCGGCAGGATATTCCCAGGAATCAACAAATACCATGACATCATGTAGTGTACCTTCCGGCCTAACCACTAATCGGTCAACTAGTTCTAATAAAGTGGAGGTTGGTTCTACTGATGTAATGCCCAGTTTTCGAGAAGTGGTAGTTGTTAAGATATTGATTGCAGCCCCTAAATTGACTAAGGCATTTGAAAAGGTTTGTCCATTAATTTCTATTGTTACTATTGGATTTCCTGGGTCTTCATACTTGATGGTGTTTCTTTTCCTGATAATAGGTTAGTTAAGGTGCCAACTACCTGGACTGTTGGGTTATTTGTTATTCTCCTCCTTGGTTTTTTTATACATATCTCTTTGATAGTCTTTGCATATATTGGGATGTCTTGAATAGCTTGGAGGAGTGGGATTTTTATTTACAGGTTTTCAAGTTCTCCCAGAATGTCAAAATCAGGATGTTCTAAAGGTTGAGGTATAATTAATTGTTCTAGGAATGGAGGAGAAGATGTGGTTATTTGATCATGAGTTTGTTTTGTAGCCACATCTTTGTCTTGTAACGGTTGTTCTATAGGTAACTGATTTTCAATTTGAACTTTTTTTATCTCTCTTGGTTTCTATAATGCACCTAGATCTTAATTGAAAGTCATTGCATTCCCTTAGATTGGTTTCTATTTCTGGTGTTTCAATTATTTGAATAGATTTAATTGGTTTATTATTTGGATTAGGGTTGGGCTAGGAGTTGCGGTCTTAAGCTAGACTGGGGATTTTGTTGCAACGCTGGCAGTGAAGGTTGAGGGAGCGGAATGGTTCCTACTGGCTGATTCATCGGTCTTTTCCAGTTTGTTTGCCAGGCTTGACTCTATGAAGTAGGAGGGGACCATTGTACTGGATATGCATTGTTTTGCCAATATGGTGGGGCATATGGAAAATTTGGCCAATTAGATTGGCTTGTTTGATTTAGCCATGGTGAGGATGAAGGAAATGGTTGTTGTGGCCAGTTTGAGAAAGGAGGTTGATTTTGTCACATTGTATTATATTGTTGAGCATGATATTGTGGAGGCTGAAAAGAGGAAGCTGGATTAAGGAACATACCTGATTGTCGTGGTTTCCATTGACGGTGCTGATTAAGTAGGTACACTAGTTCTCGTTATTCTTTCGCTTCTTTGTATACTGCTTTCAAACCAAGAAGTGAGGGACAACTTTCTATAGAGTGGTCTTTCGTACAAATGGCGCAAGCTTGAACTGCATCTAATGGGCACTCTTTGTGGCTGTGTTTCTTTCTACATCTGGGACAGAAGATCGCCAGATTTTTCTCTGCCTTTGCTTGTTTCTGCTTAGCTTGCATAATATCGAGCTACGTTGTCAGAGTTCCCAATATATCAGTTTTGAATTTTTCTAATAAATTTCTGATTTCTGCATGAGTTACTCCTTCTCCAAAGATCTTGTTGTCCCTTGTAAACCTATCATGTTCTGCTGGTTTTAGCCTTGTGCTTCCTCGTAAGCTCCTGATACATAAATCAATGATGTTAGCAAAATCCTCTTGATAAATGTCTCCTTTTCCCATAATATTCAATTTTTCGATCCATTGGTCCTTCAAGCCTTTAATTAATATTGTTTCTGATACATTATCACGTAAGGGTAATGATGCATAAGGAGATCTTTGAAGATTATACTGAAAATGTTCAACATATTCTTCTAGTGTTTCATTAGGTCTAGCTACCATATGAAATATTTCATCTTTTAACTCTGTAGATCTACAATAATCTTGATATTTCTTTAGGAAAGCATCTTTCATTTGTTCCTAGTTATTTATAACACCTCCACCCAACCCCATAAACCATCATAAAGTGGCTCCTTTTAATGTAGAAAGAAATAATATCAGCTTTTGGGGATTGGTGTATAGTCATATCCTCTGCATAGCACATCGAATTCAAACAAAAATGCATCTGGATCTTCCGATGTTAGACCATGAAATGTAGGGATATGTTGGAGAGGAATTGCTTTCATTGGTGCATTAGCTGCAATATCTACAATGGGATATTGTAGTGTGGAAGTTTTGGTGTTTGGCTGGTTCTGGGCCATTTGGTCAAATATGTGCCAATAATCTTCCAGAATTTCTAGGAGGATGTTCCTAGGTTGGCTAGACAGAGGGGGGATGGCTTTAACAGTAATGGCCTTAACAACACTTCCTTTGTCTGGGATGATGAGAGTCCCTAATGTCTGGGGGGATTTTGATTCTTGAGGTTCTTCAACTTCGTTATGAATCATTTTTGCAGCACTTCCCTTATGTTGGCTGCTTAATGGCTGAATTATTTCAAGAGGAGATCTTAGTTCTTCAATTTCCCCTATTTCTCCTCTTCCTTCATAGAAGTTGCTAAGGTTCCCTTCTTGCAATGATTTTGGGCTAGAATTCTCAATTTCTTGAAAATCTTGCTCCTCGGTTTGACTATGCACCTCATCAAAGGCTACAGATCGTGATCCTATGGCCTGAAGGGAACTAGTACGTTGTCTAGAAGCAAATTTTCTAGGTCCTACTGAAGGCTGATATTTTGTGTTTTTAAGGATTTCTTCTATAAAGTTCGATCGGCATGTTACATTCGGTCTGGTCAGTCCTCTGTCAGAGATCAAAACTCTTTATGCATTTCATTATTAGGAGTCCCACTCCATTCACTCAGTTGCATTCCACTAGGGGCATGACATAATATGACGGAAAATGTCATGCTAGTCATTTCCCCTCATGTCTAGCTCCTGCTGGCTTAGCTCTTTTGTCAATGATTACCAAAGTCCATGACAGTCAAGGTTTGGTCCTTTAATGGACAAAAGTCATTTTCGATCATTAAGTCTAGGGATTAATCAGTTTGGTCTTTAAATATGTCCAGTAAAGCCATGCAGGCCAGAGTGAGGCCCTTACAAAGTAATGATTCAGAGAGTTTCATCGTCATATTGATAAACTTCGACTGTTCTTCAAAACTCTATTTTGAAGAAAGGCCAAACAGTATCATTGGTGATAAAATTTTCAAAAAAAGTCGTCAGTTGATTTCCTCAGATGCAGGCATAGTTTCCATGGCCAAATGTCCTGCCATGCAATCCCTGCAAAGAGTGCCTAAAATTTCATCGTTTGAGCTAAAATTTCAAAGGAAAAGTGAAAATCAGTGTTGCTTTAACTCAACGGAAAGTATGAAAACATAACATTAGAAAAATGGGTTTTTGAAGAAGCAAAAATTTAACCCATGACTTCCAAGTATTTATATACAAGTTTCCATCAAAATCAAAGTCATTGTGCAAATCAAGTGCATAGGGAAACATTGCAAAGCGTTTAAGTGTGCATCGTGCGTGTTTGGAGCAAGGTTGGAAGCAGTTTTTAGGGCGCGGCGCATATACACAGGGGCGCGGTGCACACAGAGGGCGCGGCACACACAGATCCACCCCTCAGTGTATTTTTTCAATGGGCGCAATGCACACCCAGGGTGCGGCGCACTGGGTTTTGCGCGCGGCGTACACCCACAAAGGGCCAAAACTATGCCAAATCACCTCAAATTTCTTGTGAAGCCCATCAAATTGAAAGATATCAAAAACGCACCCAACTTCACACCACCATAAAAGGGCAACCTAAATACAATACACACAGCAGTCATGGCATCACAACATTCATCAGAGCATGAGATGGAGACACAAAGTGACTCATCCTCGGAAGAGCAGGCTCCCAGGAGACATCACAAGAGTGGCAGACATGTTAGGGATGAGCCCACTACCCTCACTGAATTGCAGGCCTGCCCTCTTGCCATGTCATGCTTCCAGCACCTATCATGTTTTGAGTTTTGTGAAAGAGTGGCTAATGTTTGAGTTCATCATGAGTTGGCCCATCTTTTTGTGCTTCACCTACATGGGGATCACTCTAGCTTGGCTGGGGTCACCTTCACACTCACACCCAAAACTGTCTCATTAGCATCCGGTATACCGAATGTTGGAGAACCATGGCACAAGAAATAGAAGTTTGATCGACAGCATTATGAGCCTTACATTAAGGCTAGTTTCTTGAGGCATCTCACAAGAGTCTTTCCATTCATATATTTGAAAGATGAATATGCTCCACTAATGAAGTTGATCTTGAAGTACTTCAGTTGTGAGGGGAGGTTCTCTCGTCTATATGCCTATCGCATTAGGTTGCTCATGTACTTTACCAGGGTACGGATGATGAACATCCCATTTTTCATTTGCGGGAACATAGAGAGGATGAACACCTTCATGCAACACAAGACCCCTCAGCAGCAACTTAACAGTGTTTATCACTTTTCTCTTATTAAGATTTTGGTGGATCATCAGTTGAGATTGCAGGGAATTACTTGGGATGAATTCATCTCCCATGACCTCTTTAGCACTTTACAGGTAGAGTCAAAGGTTGAACATGAGATAGGTGGTCCTTCTCATCAGTATGAGTGCCATGAGACCACTACTATGCCAGTATTCATCACCTATCAGAGAGGCAGTAGGCATTTGTTTGCAGCAGCAAAGCGAGTGTTATCTCCACCCGGGGTGGAAGGGGCCTCACTTCCGACATCAGCACTACAGGTACAGGACAGAGGTAAGGAGCCAATGCATGATGAGGGGCCTTCAGGTGAGCCATCAGGTGAACGAGAGACCGAATTCGTTCTCCTTCATGATGATGATACAGATACAGAACCAACAAGTGCACAACTCAAAGAGATCATCCAGGAGCAGCAATTAGAGATCGAAGCCTTATCCCTTGACTTGGAGAGGGATAAGTGGAACATGAAATATCTGGAGCAGAGGAACAAACAGCTGGAGGATCAGCAAGCGATCATGGAGCTACAAAACATTCGTGAGCATCGCCAAGCTGCACAAAGGAGAAGAGTTGAGCTCACGTCATTGGAGCAAGAGATTAATGAGGATCGGGAGGCCAACCTCGATAGAGTTAACATGCACTTGGAGAGGTTTTTGGACAAGGCTGACAAGGACCATGCACTGCTGAGACACATGGCTTTCCACTACATGGTGCGAAACAAAGTATGCAAGGCTCGAATTAGGAATTTGAAGGCTAAATTAAGGAAAGCAATCAAGAGGAAAAAGAGGAAAAGGGAGCTCGATCGACTTCAGATATTGGTCAAAGCCTCTTTGGCCCAACATAGCACTTCATAGAGAACCTCCAACCCAAATTTCAAGAAATTTGGGGCAATTTTGGTCACATGGTAAATTTTTGGTCACAACACAGGTTTTTTCTCCATGTGGTGCGGCGATTAGGATTGGGAGCTCCAAATCATGAATGGTTTGAATTTTTGGATTTAGCATGAAAAATCACGACTACTTCTGCTTGGACAAGAAATTTGGGCATGATTTGAGTCTCCAGGAGGTCAAAAACACTCAAAAAATGACCTCTCTGCCCCTATTTTGACACACAGGAAGCAGTCTTGGGAGAATGAAGATTTGGAGGCGTAAATGAGAACCAAATTCAGAAATTCCACTTGGTTGGGAAAGTAGACAGGCTAGGATTTCCAAAAAGCACACTTGCGTACATTTTGGATTCCTGAAAGTGCCTAAAAACAGGCTCCAAAGTGGCACAGCGCGTATAGGGAAAAAGAAAATTTCGCCTCCGTTTCGCGAAATTTCGATTCGAGACTTTTCCAAGTGGGCCCATTCATCTACATTTCACTTTTTTGGCACCTAAGGTGGCATTTAAAGTATTTTCACTCCACATTGGCTTCTATCCAAGTGGCAAAGGAAGGCAAACAGTCACCCAAGCCATTTGTCATGTTTGTAACACTGCACCTGTAGCTAATGGTTGGCTTTCCACCTCCATTTTGTAATCATTCGAGTAACTCCCCAACCCTTGGTCGTTCTATCTCTTCATGGCACATTCTATATATTGTATGCAAACTATTTGCAAAAGGTTGGTTGGCTTGTAATTTCTGGGAGACTGTGGGAGAGAAACTCAGTTCTTCATTGTATATTTTGACAGAGGATTAATGAAAGGCAGCGACTCTGTTTCATGAGATTCATGTGGTTGTGAGTGTAGCAAATGTGTCTCTTATGTTTCATATGTATTTCGTAATGTTTCACAGTTCATTTCATATTCATTTCCAGTGAAATTTTCTAAGTTAGATAAGGTAGAATTCATTTTTATTGCTCTGCCTGTGGGAAAATTTCATGTTCAGTGTTCTTCTTCTGTTGAAAAGGATTCATGTACTTATGCCCTTTTCACCCTCCTAAGCAATTCCTCCATTCCGCGTTATTTCAAACTAAATTTCTAGACTTTCCGCCTATCTTACCTCACGAAATAATCTGTGCCTTTGTATTAAATTCTCTACTCATTGTTGTCCGTTGGTCCCATACCATCCCAGAAACTCAATCATCCATAAAAAATTGCTTCTTGTATCCATATTTACTTACTAGCCTAAGATCAATATTTCACTTTTAGTCATCTTAGACCATTCTGTTTACTTATTCGCTGAGCATGACTCGGAGAGAGCCCTCTCCTGTTCTAGTAGGTCTAGCTACCAGACTGAGTGTGCTTTGTGGTTACCCCGAATTTTGCCTTCCTTCAGCCTAAGTCAGATTTAGTTGCTAACACGGCCAAGGGTCATAGGCCCCTTAGCTTTATGAGGCTTGGGTAGTGGTTTGGGGTTCTTTTCAAGCTTTTTCTACTTATTCATGCACACAAATCAAATATTGATTTCTACCCAAAACAACAACAAATATGCAGGGAAGCGAGCAAAGGAGCAGGGTTGTTACATGCTTCATACGCAGGTTCTTACCTTTCGTTTTTAAAACCCAATTCTCTCCTAGTAGGTACTTACACTACTCTGGAAAAGAAACAAAATGCTACACTCTTCCCCGACAACGACGCCAAAATGTCAAGCATTGAAAAGGGTCTTTTTCACCTCTATTTACCCTACATTAATTGTCAATCCAGGAACGATTTGTTATTTCAAAGAGTGTACTCAGTCTGAGGCAGTCATTTGTCAGAGTAATGCTAGTAGTATAGTGCTTGAAATATAAGAATAAACAGATGCTTGGAATAAAATCTGCTTTTAGAAAGAAACTTAAAACTCAAATCATGCACTCAGAAAACTACAGAAATTTATCAGTCAAGGGTACAATAATAGTAACTCTTCCCTTTGTAAACTGATACAATCAAAAAGAATTTAAGGAAAATATCATCAATCTGGGAACTGGACAACATATGTCAATGTTCACTATAGTTTTAGATCGTCCTGCACACCAAAGAAATGATAATTCAACTGACAAGAAATGGAACAACCCTAATCTATTGAACAACAAAACCTTAACCTATAGGAATGAATGAAGCAGTAACTGTATCCTACAGGAATTGAGTAACAATCTTTAATAAATGATCTAAACAACAACTAGAAATAGGAAAACAAACTAATGGGAATGAAATATTGAACAACAACTTCAACAAAATGTAAATACACAACAAAACCCAATCGAATATTATACACAACACTCATATATTAAAAGGAATAGCAATCTGAGCTCCGATATAAAAAGTATGAATCACAGTTATAAAGAAACAGCAATTGCGATCACGATGGAATAACAATCCCAAATGAACAACAATCACATTTAATAGTAAACCATAGATAAATATAGTAATACCGATTTATGAATATACAACACTTTTACTCTGTGATTTAACATCAATGGTAATCTGTAAGGAACAACAATGTTATATGGTAATATCAATTGTTAAAGGAACAATGATGCGATATACAGTTAGGATGAATACCATAACATTCCTGTTATAGAGAATAACATTACTTATCCAAGTAGGAATGAAATATAACAGAACCGATATGTAAATTACTATGGAACATCAGATTACTGAACAGATTGGGTAAAAGAAATCAAACCACACATGAATTGGAAATAATGGTACAGGAGCAAGTGTTCCACCAAGGCCAGGCCCTTAGCCTCCAGGGACACACTTCTTAAGATTACTCCAGAATCAAATATAGAACAACAACCAAATTTTATATATTACACATCAAAACAGAGTTACAATAATCACTCTTAAAGAGAGTCGATGATCAAAGTTTCAATTACAACAGTAAATTTCATAAAAAACACAATAGTTCCTTCCCTTGGGCTATCATTTCTTCCTCCTCTTATAGTAGTCGAGTAGAGATATCAATGATACAGTGAACTGTTAAGGTAGCGATCCCTCAGGATCAAAGGATCCTGAGGGATTTGCCATACTGTTAATTCTCGGTTATATTCTTGTTCTTTTATGCCGATTTGGTACCTCCTCTTCCTTTTCCTGGCTTATACACTCCAGTTTAGATTGCCTTGTTTGGATACGGTTCCCTGTCAAAGGGACAACAATTAACCGTGTCTTGTCTTTTCCTTTAGAACGACAATCTTCCGTTTTCTCCTTTTTCTGCATGGGAAAAGGGTAATTATTAGTCATTTTACGTTGCATACAATTCTTCTAGATTCTATCATAATATTTTGCCATATACCTATTTCATAATGTAAAGGAGTTATGAATTCAAGGAAAAGATGACAAAGTGAGTGGTAATTACATACCTTTTCTAGGGCTCAACACCTGACTGAGCTGACAAGGGTTAACCAAAAACGACCAGCTAGAGTAGGTTGTGCTAGTTTGAGCATAAGCATTATGTTTTCACCTAGACTCACTCTGAACAGAATGTATTTTCCATCAAGGCATCATCAAATGAAGACAATAGGTTCTTCATAAAGAGAGAGGAAAACAGATAACCAAATGTTGATAACTATACAAGTCCTCTTAGATTGGTTGTACCTGTCTCGAGATCCAAACACAATTTCATGAGAGGCTAACCTACGAGTATAAGCAAGCAAAGAAAGAAAAAAGCAAAAGAAAAAGTAAAGTGAAAGTAAAACAAGTAATCAAAGCAAGCAAGCAAGCAAACCAAATAAAGTAAGCAAGCAAGCAATCATGCAAACTAGAATGCAAAGAAAAGAAACAAAAAGAATAAAACACTACTCCTACTCCTATGATAAAAAATTCATGGGCCTACTTACGTGAAGTGATATTTCCAATGCAGCCACTGGCACATTGGCTGGCCCATGTTGGTGAAGGCATGGTTCACGAGAAGCACAATCAATTGAACTAACAAACATAAAATATACAACAATGAAAACCAACACGCTCTAAGTTCTAAAACATCCACAAAAAATAAAAGAGTGAATGGACAAGACAAACATTCTGCGAACTTAACATGGTCCTATGACACACTGCGTGCAAATGATAAACGTGAACACTCTTTGTGTTGTGACAAATGAGAAACCTTAAGAAAGACCAATAGCTTATTTTTTGCAAGTGCACTTGCTGTGTAATATTCCTCCAAAGCTTGAGCGATGGGATCATTGGATTTGAGTGGAGGAAGCGAAATATAGGTGTTTGGTTGATCTTTAATGTAGAGCAGAGAGTGATGAGGATCCTTGAGTGTTTCCCAAATTTTCTGATGAGAGGTGGAACTAACCTTAGGACAGCGAGGGCTTGACATAGCCATGAGCTCAGGATGAAGTGCCTTGACAGCTTGTGGGGTTTCCACTTTGTGACGTGAGAGTGGTCAGCACGTGAGAGTGGTCCGCTTCGTCTTTAAACAACGAGGTTCACGTGCTTGGTGAGTGGTAGTGTTACATGTGTCAAGGTTCTTTCACCGCAGAGGGAGAGGATGGAGGTGAGTCTGGAGTCAAAAGGGATGAAGACCCAACTCTGTCAGAGACACACAACACAACATGACATGCACAACTTCCGAAGGAGAAATCCACATGGATGCGGAAGTCACACCACACAAGGGATGATAGTATGTACGACACCCAGGAGGATGGTCTGCATGAGTTTGACAATCGTTATAACAAGCTTATGTGAAAGGTTTTGTCTGATGTCTGGGAAGGTAACCAACATAGGCAGGACAACGTTAACAACTTATACAACGCATTTTCATAAATATATGTATTAGAATAGATGAATGAGTTCAATTGTTTAACACAGGTTAAAGCAACATGTATTACAAGTGCTCAAGATTAATCTTACAAACAGTTACAACACATGTGTGAAAACGTGTTGGATTGTTAGCAGGATTCTAAATTAAGTGAAAGTTCCAAGACACATCGGTACACCATTACATCATTTACCTTTATGGAGGGGCATTGGAGCCATTGCTCGCTCCTTAAAGAAAAGATTATAGACTCTCAAGGCTATGTGGGAGGAGCAAAGGTGAAAACTTCCTTTACATCTACAAATGAGGGCTATTTATAGCCAAGGGTAAAATTGGCCCTTGTGATTGTTCGAGTTCCCTCATAACTATTTGACTGTCATGACTTTTCAACTTTACATGACTCTTCAGATTACAAGTGGGTCTCTTGGGCATCCATATTTCATTACATTGATTTACAACCATATGGCCCACAATTGTGATGTGGCCGACACGACTCATGACATGAATCGACATGACAGTGCTCGTATGTTCATGTTGCTGGTGGTGTGCATGTCGAGCTATAGTATCGCTGAGTAATGGATGTCCTCTTGGTGTATCACACGTTCTTCTCCGCATGGAAAGGTGTGTGGAGTCCTTGATGGTTATGATGTTCGCTTGATATTACATGTTCACATTGCTCCTTTGCTTGTGCTTTGGCATGCTTGACGTGTTCGTCTGTTCATGAAAACGTCTCCTCATATGTTCGTCTGTTCACAAAAATTTCTCCTCGCATGCATCATTCATTCGATTGTCCGTTCGCGAAGACATCCTCGCATGTTCGTCCATTCGTGAACACATCCTTGCATGTTTGTCCGTTCATGAACACATCCCTTTGCATGTACTCTCTGTTTTCATCCCATCCGTTGTCGTGTCACATCTATTCATGTACCTATATATGCAATACCTCATGATAAGATGACGTCAAATCCGTAAACCTCCTAGTCTACCATGATGCATGATCGTTCGCTTTCGAATGCAGGAGAATGGGAGGGAGAACAAGGCTACAAAACTATGCGGGGCAAGTTTCAAGCTATGATGCGAGCTCTAGGCAACGCTGGTGGAAATTTCGTAGAGGTCACTGGGAGACTAAGATGGAAAATCCACATCATCAATGATTTTCCATGGGATCTAGCTCAGCTGGAGGGCATATCCACATAATTTCTAGAGGGAAAGTGGTTCGGACAACAAAGGGACTTGGTAGTGAAAATTACACAATTTATAGAGGGAGTTGGGCATGAGCTGCATGAGGCTTGGCAAAAAAACTATGCAATTCCTGGAGGGAGCTGGTAGTGGGCTGCGAGATGGCTTGGTAGAAAAAATTGCACAATTCTTGGAGCGAGTTGGCAACGAGCTGTGGGATCATTGGAGAAAAAACTATGCAATTGCTAGGAGGCTAACCTGTTGAACACTTCTGCACAATGTTTTAGCTGAGCGGGATGCTAGGAAGCTTAGGGGCTTTCTCATGAAATCTACACAATTTTATGGGTGAGTAGCTGACCGAATGTCTGGGTGGCTGGCTGGAAAGACTGTGTAATTTCTGGAGGGAAACAGGGACATGCACCAGGTGTCTGTTCAACCTGTCTGTGCAATTTCCTTAGTCAGTGAAGTGCAAGAGTTTTGTAGTTTCTATGCATTTTTTGAGGGGAGTGAGTCTCGCGGTCACTACCTGGTAAAATTCTCCAGTTGACTAGCAGGAGGGTTGTTTGATTTGCTTGCGAGCAATGCAGATTGAGATGGCTTGTTGAGGAACTTCTGCGTTTTTCTGGATGACAGTCGGTCTGATTGATTTCAGGATTGTGCAATATAGGCTCCCTGGGAGACATCCCCAAGCTCTGTACAATTCTGGGTAGCATTACATGTTCACTGAGGGTTGAAATTCTGTAATAGAGCGCAGTGAAGGTCTGATGGTTGGAGGGTGATCCGGTCGTCAGAATTTTAGCAAAATGACTAAGTGTGTGGGTGACTGAATTTTTGCATACACGACCTTGTGAAAACACACTCAACATGACTCGATGACAAGAAACCTCAAACCATCAAGACAACATATACTCAGTGTGACTGACTGACAGTGCGAGCGACAAGTGCGACACTTATGATAGATCATTAAACAACCGCAATGACGCTTTCCCGACATTGCATAAAATGTCATGTGTGAGTGTGATAGATGTTTACATAGTGAACACAACTCAAACACAACCTTCAACATCACTTGAATGAGGTTGCAAGCATGACATAGCAATCAACATGCGGAAGACGACAGTTGGTCGAACAAGTGAAAAAAAAGCAAGACATGTAGAAGAAACACATAATATGACTTTTCATGTTTGCGCACACACATGTTACTGAGGATAGGGTGATATGAAAATAACAAGAAGTCCTGCAAACTCAACTAAGAAGTGTACTTCAAAAGTTGTTCCATACTTACCATACTTACCCTCAAGTTCATCATGCATCTAGTGGAGTTTGCATGCGATCATGATAATTTCCATTACTCGGTTCCTTGGTCCTTCTCCTCAACTCCTTGGAAGTAATTTCAACATGTCACCTTTTCCTGTAGTCATTGGGAGGTAGATCCATGCAATTTCAATTGATAGTGGCTGTTGCTGGAATGAGGCCCAAGGAGGCTCGTTTGCATTATTTCTTCATGCAAGATCGACAAGACAACTTGGAAAACACTACATCGTTTTGAGGCTCGTGGCACTACTGCGAGACAAGGGTCTCAAGAGGACACCTCTATGCAATTTCTGAGTGGAGTTCACCTAGACTCCTCTGCACATTTCTGGAGAGCACTGCTGGCTGGGACCTTTGAGCGTTCGGGGTTTCAACAAGTAAGGGAGGTCGGTGTCTCTGTGCACTGAGGGGTTTCAGCAGGCAAGGGAGGAAGCTTGATGGTTGTAGAAACAAAGTACATAGTTCTAGGAAGCTGGAGGAGGCTAGGTTTCTTGGGAAAATGGAAGTGCGAGATCAATGAAACATATGAAAACATTGATAGGACTCGACTATGATTGCACACAGACACTTAGTGACACAAGATATACCATCCAAAATACATAAGACATACTTTGGTTGATGGAACAACCTTCGTGATGTGAGTGCATGAGGTGAGTGTGAAACATGTCGATGTGATGACAACCACTCATACGCACACAATTCCCTTGAAGAAAGACAACATCCCCTCTGCATGAAAAAAAACATCCCCTGCGCCCAAATATGACACATGCTGCATGAAGATGAGAACACAGACAACTCTTAAGATCTAGTATGGGAGCTTGAAATAATTAGCTTACTAATCAAGCAACCAAGGATAATTGATCACAGGATCCGAGGTTGGCTCCAAAATTTGCATGAGAGCCTAAATTTTGGAGGGTGATTGTAGCCTCTACAATAAGTGGAGATGCAATAAGGAGCTAAGAAGAAGGTGCCAAAGGCCAATCAAAATATTTTAATATCACAACATATTCTTAATAGATTTAAAAGATATTTGTACTCCAATATTGCACTGCAGTGTAAAATCTATGATATAGTAACACAGAGGAGCATTGAAGGTTGGATGAGTCAGTAGCTGAATAGTAAATGAGCGCAGAGGAGATGGTCACTGGAATAAATGGTGAATGTCAAATATAGCTGGGTCAAGGTGGCAAGGACCACGATATTCAGGAAAGAGTGTTGAGTCTTCCTTGAGGTAAGACAAGCTATTCATGTGCACGGATGCACGTGTCAATGAGTTAAGTGGATGAATGGGCCTGCTACAATACAACAAGTGCAGATAAGAAAAAAAACTTTGAGACAAGGAAACAAGGACAATGGTCCACAAAGAAGCCATGTCAAAGTATTGTAAAACCATGAATAAGCATGGGAGCCTGAGTGATTGGAGAGTTGCACACAAAGAGGAGTGTGCCTAGTTGGTGTGTGTAGGTGGACTGAGAATTGATTCTCAGTATGGAGAAATAGTCAGGTGCCCATTCTCATGGTTAATGCAGTGACAAAGACCAAGTCAGTTGCAAAAATAGAATGGTAGAGCCATGTTGAAGTACACTTTTGCAGTGTGAATACAAGATAGAGTGGTAGCATCAATCAGGGGGCAACAGAAGAACATAACCCAGGATCTTAGATGATAAAAGTGGGGAAAAGAAGCATAGTGGCCAGAAATATAAGTGGGAAAATATCTTTGTGAGTGCAATGATGTGTAAGGCTAAGAGAGAGCTAGTTATACAGAGTGAGGCCAAGAGTGCCTAGATAGAGGTAAGAGACCCCAAGAGCTACACTACTATGAGTAAAGGTAGAAGTTTCATGTGCGCTCTGTGTTAAAAGCAGTAATTCCCTGTGTTGTGTGAGAAAGGCCAAGAGTTGTGCCTATGCTATGTGAGAAAGTTCGAAGTTTCCTGTGTGTTGTGTGAAAGGTCGAAAGTGTCTTTGCTACAAGGAAGGTCGAAGGTGCCTGTGTAGAGAAAGAAGGCTGAGAGCTGGCCTTGTGTTGTGGAGAGAAAGAGGCCAAGATTTGATTGTAGGCTGATGAAGAGAAGAGAATAGTGAGTTGAGTGGACTATGATGAGTGGCTATTGTTGAGCAGATTAATGTGCCACTACAGAGTGATAAGACCAGGCAGAGGTGCAGAGAGTGCTCCATGGGCTAAAGGCTATGAATAGAATAGAGCTGATAGCTAGCAATGTGGCTGCCAAATTACAGAGAACATTCAATTCCTATTTGAGTGTGGCTTGGAGCCTACATACAGGAAGTTGGTACTTCCATCTCTAGTGGGTGCTTGAGAAGGCTTGGGGGTTGGTTCCTCTTGCAAGTTGGTGCTTGCATAAATCCAAGGAGCTACAAGTTGGTGCCTGCAAAAAATCTGTGACGTTGGTGCTTCACATGTTGCTTTTGGTAAGTTGGATAGGGATCTACAAAAAGAGGGACTTGGTGCTTCCTGCTAGTGCCTTCTAGAAAACAAACAAAGGGAGTTGGTGCTTCATGTGAGTGGGTGCTCACAAATCAGATTGATGTAATAGAGTAGGTTCTCTTATTTTACATCAATAACAATAATGATCTTGGTGGTTTTTTCCCTAAATGGTTTTCCAGGTAAAATCCTTGTGTCTCATGTGTATGATACTCATTGTGTGTATGCTTGTATGTTGATTTCATGTTGCTACCATATTACATATTGTTGCTGATTATATGGATGGATGCCAAACTTGAACAAGAATTGTGAATATGCATCAAAGTTTAAAATTAGCCTTAATATTGATTCACCCCCCTCTCAGAATTATCATTTGTTTCCAATAATTGGTATCAGAGCCAAGTTTCTTCAGGAATAGCTTAATTACTAGAAGGTATATCAAAGGGAAACAATGTCTAATAAAGTTTGGCTAATAGCAGAAGGAGTCCCATTCTTAAATGAATCAGACCATGGTTTTGAATATGAAGTCTGGAAGGTTAGAATAGTGGCCTATTTGGTGCTGTGGGATGATGATATGTATATCTCTATTGAGAGTAGAGAAAAGAATGAGCATAATGAAAAATCCAAGGAGGTCATCATGAAAGGGTTGTCTAAGCCATATGCTGATAAAGTAAGGAATTGTAAGTCAACAATGGAAGTGCTGGACAAATTGCAATGTTTGCATGATGAAGATAGCCATGTGGCTCAAGAAGAGGCTGAGGAGCCCTGTTGCTCTAGCAATGAATGAGAACATGGAGAAGTTGTTGCTCATCACACTTGTGTTGATGATGAATATGTCTCAGAAGAGAGATCACTTACCTCAGAAGGTATGCTATTACTTTGTGATAAATGTAAGGAAATAGTTCATTTGTTATCTAGATGTTCATGTGAATCACTTGAATATAGAGAGAGCCATTCACCTAGTAGTTTTAATGAAGGTAGACCCATATTAGTAGCAATAGAAAATAAGGGATCCTCTGAAGGAGAGGAGAGTACATCCCGTGGAGAGAATAGGGTATCACTGAAAGTGATGATGAAGGGATAACCCTTAGACCTATGGAAGATGCCATGGACATAGAGATGGGCTTAGATCTCTGTGATAACTCAACTAGCACCTCTGATAGTGAAGAAAATGATATAAATGAAAGGATCCTTTTTAGAAAGAAGTTGATCTCTTCTCTAAAGGAGATCAAGGACCTATGAAAGGCAAATCTCAAGAGGAGAAACTAAAAATTTATCAGCTTTAGAATGGAAGGTTCAGCAAAACATTAGTTGATCTACATTATCAACAAGAAGAGGCTAGCATAATGAATGGAAAGTTAACCAATCAGGTGGGTGAGAAGGAATCTTACTATGGGAGACTAAAAAATGAGGTAGCCTCATTGAGACATGACTTAGAAAAGTAAAAGATAGAGTTGTCTCAATATCAAAAGCTTGAGGGGAGAAAAAAGGCCTTGGATGATATTCTTGTTAAGAAAGGATCCCCGCTCATCAAGGTTGGTTTGGGTTTCAAGGAAAAATGAAACTCCAAGAATGTGATGGCTGACAGGTCAACTTCCCATGTAAAGGGAGACCAAGTTTCCAAAAACAACGAAGAAAGGAAGGATATTGGAAAATAATAGTAGTAAGGAAATCAACAACAACAAAATAAGAAAAGGCAACAATAGAAGGCTAAGAAGTAGCAGCTGATAGTGTAGCAGAAGAGGTCTAGGTAGCTCCAAGAGAGAGTGCATGGTAGTAATGTAAAATTTCATGGAAGGCACATGAAGAGCCAACAGAGGTCCTTTCATACTCAAGGGAAAAGCCTTCAAAGAAAAGGTAACCTCTATCATCAAAATCGTTTTTATGGGTATTATTTTTCTTGCAATGATTTCAGACATAATTCCATAGACTGTATTTGGCATGAAATGAAACAAGATGTGTTGGGTAGTAGCAACCCAAGAATGCATACACATGGCAGAAGAAGGCATGGTGGCTCACAAAGGAGTTTTTAAAAAAACATTTTCAAAAAGAGTAACTTCTCTGCTCCATTCTTAGGCCAAATAAAATGCTACAATTTTGGAAAATTTGGGCACAAGAGAGCTAGCTACAGAAATGAGAAGAAACAGAATGCTTCTCAACATATGGATTTGAATGCAACAACTTTGGATTTTAGGATAGGGAGAAAGAATGGAGTTGATAAATATAGAGTTGTATTCAGTTCTATGTGTCAAAAGAGCAAGATGAAAAGAGGAGGAAGAAATAAGGAGAATGATCCTCTTACCCATGCTATGGACCCCTTTATAAGGCATCAATGCTTCAAGAGGATTTGGGTGAAGAAAGAGGAGTTGAACAAAAAGTTTCCTCAATCTGTTTGCAACCGAGAAGAAGCCCAAATATGGGCAAAGAAGAACCTGAAGAGTAATTCTTCTGCCAGGACTCGACCATTGAAGGTATGGAGGAAGAAGGAGGATGATCTACTTAGGGGGAGTATATCCTCTGGTTCTCTTTAGTAAAGGAAGACAAGGCCTCAAGGGAGGCTTAATAAGTCAGATGTAGGAAGCCAAGAAGAAAAATTAGAAAGATGCATCTGATTGATGAAGGTATGGTTGTTTTTTCTTGCTAATTACAAGAATAAATTGGTTTATTTTCCTAAATGTTGGTATGAGTGTTGACATTGATGTCAACTAGAGTAGCTTGGATGATTGTCACAATGGATGTTGGTAGTGATGGCCTAAAAGGAATCCCATGGTTGTTCATGGCACAGACAGATTCCTATGATAGCTACAAGCTTTAAGTAGAGAATCATAATAGCGGCAAGCTTATTGGAGAAGCCATAAAATGATGATTACAGTGATGGACCATATGGAAGTCCATGATAGTTGCAGGCTTCATGAAGAGGATCATCATGGTGGTTGTGAGTTCCTATGTATGGAGAGTCAAGGAGCATAAGTGTGGCAGAGATTTTGGAGCCATCTTAGAGGTCGAATATTGGCTCAAAGACTATAACTAACCCTATTCATTGGAAAGTTCTTAGGAAGAGTTTCCAATGATATGTTGAATTCCATAAATGGATTCTTGGTTCAAAAGTTATGGCTTACTGAAGTTTAGGGATTTGAAGCCTTAGGCAAGAGGAAATATTGACATATCAGAGATTGCCCATCCATCATATCAGAGATCAAAATATCATAGATCGACACATTGGTGTGTCACCAGTCGGAGATCGACACATTGGTGTATCGACAATACGTGATCGACACATTCGTAGATCGACAATCGAATGTCTAACGACATTAGGCATATCGACGATCACACATTGGAGCATAAGTCATATCAGTGATCACACATTGAAGAATCAGGCATATCGACAATCAAAGAATAATAAATTATTCATGTGAACCCTTTAAAAAGTTGCAATATGGGTGAAGCACTGATAGCATTAAAATCCGCTGGGCATGTCGATAAAGAATTAACAAAGGATTTCATCGCAAAACCAAAGGTCAGTGGGCCCCTTTGTCTCTCCTCTGGCAAGAAACATGGTGGCATATGATTGCCTCTGATAAGGACACATGGAAACATCTAATTAGCTCCAATAAAGGACAAGTGGCAGTTGATGTCAGCATGACGTGAAAGTACGACAAGACATGTGGCATGCATATTCAACCATATTGGGTGGTCTAATGGGCTATATATGGGTGACACATGTCACCACTCAGGAGCCACCACATGGTAGTGATTATGTCATATTGGAAGTCGGTGATTGGAGGATTGAGGATGTCAGCACTTTATAACAGTTAGAAATTGGTAACATTCAATAAGGGGGCTATGATGTGTAGGCACTTGGTCAAGGGAACTAATAGAGCCAAGGACATAAAGCGCGGCATAGCACCTAAGTGGTTTGGAGCATATCAAAGGTTGGAGATTTCAGAACTCCACTTTAAATGAATTTTGGTGAAATTTACAATATGTGAAGCTTTTGATGTTGTTGGCGCTTAGTCCTGGAGCCTATAAAAACAAGGGCGCAGAACAATAACATGAGGAGAAAGGTCCCCATTAATATTCTAAAAGTCTTTGAACCTAACTACTATACCAACGATCACAGGAAGCGGTCCTATGGTGGAGATGTGATAAGGAGCTAAGTAGAAGGGGCTAAAGGCTAATTGGAATATTGTAATATCGCAACATTTTCTTAATAGAGTTATGAGATGTTTGTGCACTGTGGTGTAAAAGCTCTGATATAGAAACTTAAAGGAGTATTGAAGGTTGGATGAGTCGGTAGATGAAGAGTAAATGAGCATAGAGGAGTTGGTCACTGGAATAAATGGAAACTGTCAAATATTGCTAGGTCAAGGTGGCAAGGACCACAATCTTCTAGAAAGAGTGTTGGGTCTATCATGAGGTAAGACAAGTTATTCTTGTGCTTTGATTCATGTCTTAGTAATTTAAGTGGATGAATGCGTCTTCTACCATAGAAAAATGCGATCGGTAGAAAACTTAGAGACAAGGCAACAAGGACAATATTCCACATAGAAGGAATGTCGAAGTACTGTGAAACCATGAATAATCATGGAGAGGCTGACTGATGGGATATTTGCACACAGAGAAGGATGTGCTTGGTTGGTGTGAGAAGGTGGACTGAGAATTCATTCTCAGTATGGAGAAACAGTTACATGCCCATTATCATGGTTAATGTAGTGGCAGAGACCAAGTCAGTCACAACAACAAAATGGTAAAGCAATGCTGAGGTACACTCGTACAGTGTGAATACAGGACAAAGTGGTAGCAATAATCATGGGGTAGTAGATGAGCAAAACCCAGGACCTAGCATGAGAAATGTGGGTAAAGGAAACATAGTGGCCAAAGAGATAAGTGGAAAAGGATCTCTGTGAGTGCACTATTGTGTAAGGGTTAGAGAGATTCAGTTCTGTAGAGTGAGGCCAAGAGTGCCTATGCAGAGGTAAGAGACCCTAAGAGATGCACTATTGTGAGTAAAGGCATAAGATTTTTGTGTGCTCTGGGTTAAAGGCAGTAGTTTCCTGTGTTATGTGAGCAAGACCGAGAGCTATGCCTATGCTATTTGAGAAATGCCTACCTTTCCTGTGTGCTATGTCGAAGGTTGAAAGTACCTATGCTATAAGGAAGGCCAAAGGTTCATGTGTAGAGAAAGAAGGTCAAGAGCTAAGCCTGCGCTATGGAGAGTAAGAAGCCGAGCGCTAACTCTATGATGATGAAGATAATAGAATAGAGAGTTGCATGGATTATGATGAGTGATTGTTTTTGAGAAGATTAATGTGCTACTACAGAGTGAGTAGAGAAAGCATAGGTTCAGAGAGTGCTCCATGGGCTGAAGGATGTGAAGAGAACAAAGGTGATATCGGGCAAAGTGGCTACCAAATTACAAAGAACATTGAATTACTATTTGAGTGTGGGTTGGAGCTTACATACAAGAATTTGGTGCTTCCATATCTAGTGGGTGCTTGAGAAGGCTTGGGGGTTGATGCCTCCTGCAAGTTTGTGCTTGCATAAATCCAAGGAGCTACAGGATGGTGCTTGCAACAAATCCATGAATTTCGTGCTTCAAATGGTTCTTCTGGCAAGCTAGACAAGGATCTATAAAAAGAGGGAGCTGGTGCTTCCTGCCAGTGGGTGCTAACAAACAAATAAAGGGAGTTGGTACTTCCTGTGAGTGGGTGCTCATGAAATAGATTGATTTAATAGAGTAGGTGCTCTTATTTTACATCAATAACAAAAACAAGCTTGGTGGTTTTTTCCCGAAATGGTTTTCCATGTAAAAACCTTGTGTATTTTGTGTATGATACTCATGGTGTGTATGATTTTATGTTGATTTCATGTTGCTGCCATATTACATATTGTTTCTGATTAAATGGATGGGCGCCAAGTTTGAACAAGAAAAGTAAATAGGCATAAATGTTTAAAATTAGCCTTGATACTAACTCACCCCCCCGTCAGTATTATCATTTGTTTCCAACATCTCCCTCCCTCCCTCTATGTCTTTCTTTTTCCCTCTCCCCCTTCATCTATATCTCTATCTCCCTATGTCTCTCCTTCTTCATATCTCTATGTCACCCTGTAAACATACACATTGTTTCTACATATCTATCTATATCTCCCTCAGTCCACGTCTACCTCTCTCTCTCTCTCTTCCCTTTAACTTCCTCTATCTCCCGTTCTATCTCTCTTCCCTCCTACTCTCGTCTCTCCCTCTCTCCATCTCCCTTGTCAGTCCCTCTCTTTCTCCATCTCCCTTGCCACTCCCTCTCTCTCTCTCTACACCTTTCATTGTCTATATATAATTCTTCTTACCTCCTTCTCTCTCCTCGTCCAACTCCATCTCTCTCTCTCCCTCCCTCTCAAGTCCTCCCTCTCTTCCTTTCTCTCCCACATCCCTCTATCTCTCCCCCACATCACTCACTCAATAACTCTCTCTCTCTCTCTCTCTCGAACTTCGTCCCGCAATTCTATTGATTATCTCCCTCCCTCTCTCATTCTCTCTCCCCCTTATCTCTATCTCTCATTATTTTTCTTTCTATCTCACCCCAAAATATACACACTCTCTCTCCATCTCTCCCTTGTCACTCCTCCCCCCTCTCTCCACCTTTCTCTCTCTATATGTCTTGAACTTCTTCCTTCCCTACCTTTTCCTCCAACTCCATCTCTCGAGTCCCTCTCTCCATCTTTGTGTCCCCCCCTCTCTCTCTTACCCTTTTCTCCCACTTGCTCTCACTTTATATTTCAAAAACATTAAAATACTTTGACAATTAAAATATTATGTTTGAATAATTTTTTATTTATTTTTTATGTCATACAATAATTTATTTTTTTTAGATAATACATATTTAGAATGCAATATTTCAAATGTGTGTTTTACATTCACCTGGAGGGAAAACGATAATTTTCCATGGAAATATTGTCTATAATTTTCCAAAATATTAATGTTCCAACTACCTCCATAAAATATACATAGACAGCTTCATGTCTTCCAATTGAAATTGTTTAGGTTTTATTTCCCTAAAGGTAGCATTAGCTTATGATTACTTTAGGATTTTAAAAATATTATATATTTTACTATGTTAGATTTATAGAAAAAATTAGGTTAAAGAAAATTAACATATTGAGTCAGCTTGTATGACTCTTTTGTTTATGCATATGACATATATCAACCACATTTATTAATGTGGTTGTACTAGTATATATTATAATATAAGATATTTTATATTATATTAAAGTTAATAATATTATATTAATCCAAAATCAATAAATATAATATTAATATTTTTTTTTATTAATATCATTTCATCATTTAATTTTGTAAGAATAATAACAATATTCTTTTAATATTAATACTAAATTTAATAAGGCTTTTACATGACATGATAACAAAAATTCTAATAAGATTTAGAATTTTAAAATGAGGTGAAAGTTTAATTTTTGATCATTCAATTGTTTTTTTTATAGAGGCTTGATCGAGCTACATAGCTTGATCGAGCCCCTCTTAACCACATATATGAATCGATCAAATGTTTACAAAACCATCGATCAAGCTATTTGAATTTGAAATTTAGGTGCTCGATCGAGCCTCTTAAGTCCTAAAATCAACAATTTCAACACCCCTTCTGCAAAATTTCCTCCAACTCAATTTTGTACCCTAGCAGACTTAATACTAAATTTTTCCTCTATCCAATGGCATATGAGTTTGAAATTTTTGAATTCATATGATATTTTTCATCTAATTTCTTTTAAATGTATTGCTTGAAATTTTTTTGAATGGTTTCAAAGAGGTTGAATAAAAAATTAATACCATAAAATATACACAATGAAAAAATTTCAAAAAATCCCACTATCTTCGTTTAGGAGTCCTCGTCAAAAGGGTACTTTTGATTTTTCAATTTATTTAAATATTTGAAAAAAGCCTTACGTGAACACATGTTTCTGCAAAACGTAATTGAAATATTACTTCTACAACTTCAAGAAATAATGAAAAATATATTTTTGCATAAAAAAATATTTTTTTAATATGAAAAACTTAGCTCTCTCCATGTAGATCAGTGTCGTATATATATTTTTTGAAAATTACACATTTTAGAGGAAGTAATGCTACGTGAACACGCACATACCTCTTAAGGTCCGAAAATTTGCAGGGACAAGCATTTCATTTAATGGAAAATTAACATATTATACAACACCAAATATTTTTGTAAAAAATATCATGAGGACAACAACATAATTCTCCACAATTTTTCTTTTTACTCTGAATCAAAATTCACAATGCTTATATGAATGTTGAGGGCTTCAATTCGATAAAAGAGGAAAAACTTGAAATTTCATCGCCACATTCGACCGAAACATGTAACCCATATTCATGGTTTCACCCTTACATGAAATTATATTACATCATATCAACAATTAACTAAACATGCATACCATATTCATTTGTGTTTTTTATTATAGTTGACATTGCTTTTCTATTTTGAAAATATTTTATTTTTATTTTAAGAAGGACACATGCCAACTCCACATTGAGCAGGGACAAAATTACACATCCCCTCGGAAATCAGATACTGTAATGGCTCAATATGACTTGTACCATATTCTCAAATCAAGGAATTTGAGCAAGAAAATAAAATAGTCCTTGTAGATCTCAGAGAAATGCCACGGAAAATGTTTTTGAATGGTTATGATATAACATAAACCCAAGAATCTAATAAGCAAGAAGGTCTAAAATCTTGAGGAAAGGTGTTAGAGAGTGAAAAAAACAGAAAATCGAGATTCCAATAATTACCTGATAGAGGCCCTAAATCAATTCAGAAGAAAAAATGCGACTAAAGTGGATGTAAAATGAATGAGTTCAATGGAAAGATTTTAACTCATCTAACCAATGTAAGATTCAGAATAGGTAGAGATAAAATCATGGATAAGATAAATTTTTGCAATATTTTTGCAATTTACTTTGCTTGTAGCAAATATGAGCAAGAATGAGTGTAAGAATTTCATTTCAATTGCATCAATGAGAGACAAAATATGATTATTGACTCATATTACTAAATTTGTAAAGAAAGGAAAATATGAATGGAAGCAAAACAATAGAATACCGAGATTTTGATGAAACAATGAATACTTCCCCGAACATGTTGCAGAGTAATCACTTACTTTATTTATAAATCTAATTAGATTTTCTTGTGAAAATCCAATCTCCAAATCAAGTCAACAGAGACCTGCAAAATAAGAAAATTATAAATAAGAAGTAAACTATAAAAAGAAAAAATAAGAACAAATGAAGATGAAGATATGGATGCATACCCGAAAGAATTTTGATTGTAGTTTTACCTCATGAATCTTCTAGTTCTCCCATGCATTTCTCAAAATTTGCATATGTTCTAAATAATTTACTTATTAAAATGCTAAGTAATGAGCTATTGTTTTATATTTACTTCAAAATAAAATTGAGAGATACGAGAGAGAAGAGAGATCATATAGAAATGATTATGAATGAAAATTGAATTTCTTAAGAATGCTTGATTTTAAATATTCTTTGGAACTTCATTCTTCTTGATTTTCTTTACAAGTTTCAACAATATGATGAAGCTTCATTAAGAATAATAAGAAAGCGTTGCATATGAAAAAATTAATAAATTATACTTTTCAAATACTTAGCATCATAGGCTCATTGCATGCTTATTAAAATTCTGAAAACAAGAAAAAGATCTAAATTTAAATTAATTTATTCCTAATACTAACTAACTAAAAGGAAACATGATTAGGTATAGTCATACTTCCGATGTAACCATTCTCTCATTTTAACTCTTACATGTATGTACAAGACAAATATAAACAATAAAAATATAATTACAATTGAACCAACACAAATAAATCTAAATGTATTAGATACACTTATTGCTAACATATTTACAAGAAGAAACTTGTTTACAATCACCTTCTCTTGAAATGTCCTTTCTAGCTAAATTTAAATTGAATCATAGAAATCTGGATGGATTTCCATTAATGATTGGAAGATGTTCAAAAGAGAAGATAACAGGTCAGATTATGGAAATGAACTTTAATATACAATGACATCCATGAAATTGTAAGTCTTATGTACATATGTTAAATTATTAACAATATTATGTGTAGGAAAACTTTCCAAATGTCTTTCAAATGAGTCAATGAAATATGAATGGAAGTGGTATACATTTAATAGAAGATTATTAATTGAATTAGACCGTTGGTCATATTTTGGAGATACACTCTCTTTTTGGCACTACTTTTGAGAGGAAAGGAACAAGGGATAAGAGATGAACACCATTTGGAATTGGAAGAGTAATAGCTCTTGATGTTCATGATTATGATTTGAAATGTCATTTTCCCATTCAAGAAATGCATCAATTCAACGTTCAATATTGAGCCGCTCAATATACCAGCATAACATATCTAAAAACTAAAAAATGAACAAACAAAAAAATATAAAATCAAACAAATTAAGTGAAGTAAAAGTAACAAAAACAAATAACTATTTATAGTAGTATTATAATTATTGTTATAGAACAATTGGGACTCGTTTGAAGTAATTTACTCTTCACAAGAATTGGCAAGAATAATGCAATTAGAATTATCGCCAACATTATCTTGTGAATTAGAGAGAGGATCAAGACTATGAATATGAACGAGAGCTTTATCATCATAAGAATCATAGATTGGGATGGGTTTTTGAATGCTGAAATCATGGGTATGATTAAATATTTGAAAATGAGAGTCATTTGGAACAATTCATGTATTGAGTTTCTCTTCATTTTCAAATATAGTTTGATTTGGAACATGAGATTTAATAAGGAGACAAATCAACATCCTCAATGTTAAAGTAGTCATCATAAATGACTTCACAAAATTCACTAGTATTCACTTTATTCTCATATGATGTATCAAAACAAGAAGCAATATGCAACACATGTTTATTAATGTCAGAAGAATGATCAATAATTGTCTCTGTATCTTGAGAAAAACTAATAGGAAATTCATTTATATCAACCTATCTGTTTTTTGGAATAGCATTAGAGAAAAGTGGGGATAAATTGATATCAACAAAAAAATCGTGATAGATTTAAAAATGAGAACCAAAAGCAATGAATTTGAAAATATCTCTATTTGTGGATTCTTGTAAATTTTGTTCATTGTAAATTTCAGATTCCAGATCATTTTCTTAGCTAATTGTGCTTTCTTGAGGAATGTTCATTTGCTGCCGTGAATTTAATATTTGATAAAAATTATTATATTGAATAATTTCTGTATCAAAATGCACTTTGCTGGAATGTTCAATTTGCACTTGTGGTTGTTAATTTTTAGATTATGAGGAAGATGGTTCTTCAAGTATGTTATTGATTTCTTCTTGTAGTTGTTTATCAAATTCTTGCAGGATTTGTGATAATGATTCATTAGAATGATTATCATTAATACTATAAGAGTTGTGTACTATATTTAAGAATTTATCATACATGGTTGAGGCCAATTCATCATGGATAATATTCACCTCTATATCTGAATTTTTGATAATGTTACTAGAAGTTGAAGGAGAGTCATCAAATATGGCAATTCTAACCAATCCATAAATTCATTTTCTGAAGGTTTATCTTCGGCTTTGAATCTAAAGAAAATTAATTGAAATCTAACCGTAAAATATAAGAAAGATTCATTTTCAAATCTTCATAAATATTTGAATTCATCACATACCTATTCATATTCATAGCCAACAAAATTTATAAATGAATTTTGTGATGAGTTGATCCCAATTGTGAATAGAGACAACTAGAAGAGATTGACACCAGTTTCTAGCTATTCTTGAAAATGTAAGAGTAAAAATCCTACATAAAATGCCTTCATCAATATCATGAAAAGTAAAATTTGAAAATTTTTGAATAAATTGTAAGGAATGATCAAATGCAGAAGTATTCTTCTTACCATTAAATTTTACCTTTGACAAGTGTCTTACTATTTTTGCTTGAGTATTAGAAGATGCATGTCTAGAGATACAACTCCAATTGAAAGTTTGAGAGGATCCATTCTGATTAAATAAAACTTAAAATAAAAAAATCCAAAAGACAACAAGTCATCGACCCTCCTTCTAGTGCCAAAAATTTTGATGGCCGAAAATGATCATTCAACATTATAAGGGAGATCGCCCGGTCGAGAACTTAAATCAAGTCCTTTTCTGTTTGGAATGGTGGTTTCAACTGGTTAAACTAGGTCTAATTACCTTCTCTCCATCTCTACTAGCTTAAAGTATGTCTTTTACTTATTAATAGAGAAGAGACATTAAAGCAACCCTCTTATTGAGCTCATGCAAGAAATTGATTCTTAAGCTGATCTAGGACTCAACCAAGCTACAACTAAAATTTGCCTCTTTGATACGAGGATTTCTATAAATGTAATGATTAATCTAAATGAAAACTAATCCTATAATGCACGCAAAATGAAATAAATCCTAAACCTATCTCGATTAGGAAGATATAGACCTAACCCACTCGAGAGTAAGATATTAACATAATTGGGATTTTAACATTTTTTTCTTAAGATGAATATGTAGATAATGAAGTAGTTCAATTAACTAATATTAAAATTACAAAACATTTTGTTCATAGATCCATTAACAATGAATGATGAACCAATAACATTAGGAAGTAGTTAACATAATGCGAATGGAAATTAAATCAGAAATAGATGACATATTTCTAAGTAAATAGTTGCTTAGAAATTTGGTTTTAATATATCAGAGCAAAAGATACAATTGACAAAAAAATCATGAAACTAATAGATTAGATAGCTAATCTGTAAGACATGTATTCATATTGACACTAGTGCACAATATAAATCCAATTAACATAATTCTGACATCAAGAATAAAATTCATATTAAAAATAATAATATTTCTAAGACAAATTTATTTTAACCTGTTATCCTCCTCTATTATTTAAATCCGATCTCCTACAATCTCCCGCAAAGAATAAACTCTGCTACTAAAAGCAATAGTTGCAATAGTGCAAGCTCTCCCTCTCATACACAATTCAAGATGAAAAAAGACAAATCCCAGTAATTCCAAGATCTGAGAGTGACCCTCTCTTCCTATGGTATGAAGCCACTATTACAATAGTGCTTTAAGAATTCATTAATTGCAGAGAAGAGAAGCCCCCTATCTATTCTACAAACCACTATTTATAATTACAAAAAATGAATTCCAGAATAGGAGAGTTGTTGAAGAATAAATCTGCTCCAACAATTTTCACTGGTCAATTTTTTTTTTTCTTATCTTGATGGAGAAATTCCATTGATTCAAATCTTCTTTTCCTCATCTCCTCAATTTTACTCCTCCCGAAAACCAACCAAAATTAAATTAAAATGCAAATCCAAATAAAAAATACCAAATCTGAAAAACAAACATCTTCAATCAATTTTAATTAAATAAATATATAAAAATAAATTTGTCCTTCTCATTTATGAATTTAAATATATTATTTTTCAATGATAACATCATTGCATGGATCTTCAATCAACAGAGACTTTGAGAAAATGAAAAATGCAAAATTAAACTTAGAAAATTAGTTTTCGTTAGAGATTCAGAGCATAATTTTCTACTAAATTTTAGACTCATTTAATGACCGAATCTAGTCAAGGAACCACTTCAGAAATATTTTCTATGATTTTATCTATCTATGAAGTTGTCTTGGGTCTCATTTGGCCAAGTAAAACTCAACTTATGAGATCCAAAAGTTGAGGGGTCAAAACTGCCAGAATTCTGGAAAAATTGCTACCTCAGCCAAAGCTGGACATTTTTAATTAAAAATTATAATTCTAATTAGCTATACAATTAAAGTTAATTTAATTAAAATTATAAAATAAATTATTTAATTAAAAACTTTAAATAAATTACAAATTAATTTAATTATATTTTAATGAAAAATAAATTATTAATTATTGTTATAAAAAAAAACTAATTAATTAATATTACAAATATATTCTGACACGTGACATCACATTAGCGGCTATTGGTCCCATATGGATGGGATAGAGTGGCTCTTTGGCTCAACATATGAGCCATGAGTGGCTTTGGGCTCACATGGATAAACCATGGTGAGACTAAGTGGGGGTGATAAGGGCTTTGTTATATAATATAATGTGGAGGCCTTAAAGACGAGCATCAGAGACTTGGGATATGAAAGGTTCATCAAATTAGAGTTGCGATATAACTACTCTCTGAGGTCTGATATATGAGAGAGTATCGACATTTGAAATATCAGAGGTTTTATCAAAGAGTCTCAAGGTCTAAAGGTGGCATCATAGAGTTTAATAATATCAGACATTGGGAATGTCGTAATTTTTTTGTTATGTGCTTAAGATATTCAATTATCCCGAGGTCCTGATATTGCAATATAAAATACATCAAATATAACATGTGATGAAAATGAGTGAAGGTATGATGAAAAGTGGGAGAGGAGGACAATGTGGAGTGAGACCCACCCATAAACTACAATCACTTTGTAATTTAAAAATCTGACAAAACAAAGTACATCCACTTTGCAATTTAGAGATTTCAGATCTCATAATTTCTTTAAAGTTAGGATTTAATCAGAGAGTTATGAAATCTAAAACCACCATAATTTTAATTTTTCTATAGTTTGGTTGTGGCGATTTTGTAGGACCATTAGCGAAAATGAATTAATTAGTAAAAATTAAATAGGAATTAATATTTACAATCAATTACTAATTTCTTTATAAAAGCTAAAATAATGTAGATTTTGTAGATTTTTTAATCGAGGCGGTAAAAATTATCAAACTTTGGATAATCACCATTTGCAAACCGTGTAACCAAATGAGATGAAATGAGTATTGATGGAAAGATAGCAAAAAACAAACTCAATGATGCAATCATAATAGACATCCGACAAAAACAAAAAATTGGAAAATTTGTAGGACACTTAACCAAAAGGAAATATTAAAAAGGTGATTAAACCAAAAATTTATTGAAATGGTCCCCATTATTTGAATTAAATAAGTCAAAAATGGGGAGGTTGAGTTTTCACCTCAAAAAGGAAATAATTATATTGTGACCTATTATATTCCTATATATACCAATGAGGTCTTATCATTTAAATCATCCAGGATTTTTTCATTTATGTATTGGAAAGGTGGTTTCCCCCTCGAAGAGGTTTATTTTCAAGACATTGATCTATATTTTCTTCTATTTTGTTATCTAATTACATAACATTTGGTATCAAAGCTTTGTATCATAGGTTTTCACTACCTCAAACAGGTCATCTTAAAATTTTATTTATAATTTTTTTTCTACAAGGTTTCAGAAGCTGGAATTACAACCACATGGAACTGAAATATTGGTGATTTTTTTAAAATATTTCAGAGCTTGGTTTGCTATGTTTGGAGATATATTCCAAAGACCTTAGGGTTTATGCATGCTCCATAATTCTACCTCAAACATGTGTTATGAAGAAAATCATCATAACTTTCTCTTTGTGCATTGTATTCCAATTTCGAAAAAGGTGACTGAAATTGCATGAGCTGTTAGGTCCCTATAATACTAGTGATTCCCCCATTACTATTGTCATTGTAGCCCTTATTGTTATTTGTGTGCCCCTATTGTCCATATATTGTTATTATTATGCCCCATTGAATCCTACTATTATTATTGTTGTGCACTTATATTATTTTTATTATGTCGGCTTTGATTATATTGTGACCCCTTAGACTCCTATATATAGAAATGAGGTTTTGTCATTTGTATCATCCAAGAATTATTCATTTGTGTAATGTAAAGGAGATTTCCTTGTCAAAGAGGCTAATTCTGAAGTTGTTGATCTATATTTTCTTCTATTTTGTGAGCTGGTTACATAACATTTGTTATCAGAGCTTTGGATTCTAGGGTTTCGATGCTCCAAACAGGTTGTCGTGGAATTGTCACTATAACTTTGTTTCTACGACGTTTCATAAGTGTAAATTAAAACTTGTTTGAGCTATAATCTCTATGAATGTTGGATCCAAATTTGAGCTCTTTTCTTGCTATATTTTTGGAGATGGGATCCAAGTAAGTTAGGGTTTTTGCAGGATCCCAAATTATATCTCAAACAGGTTACCTGAGGAAAAGCATCATAACGTTTTCTCTGAGCATCAGAGTGAAATTTCATAAAAAATTACAAAAAGACGATAAAATTTAGTTTTCATTGTATTGGTTTTGCATCCTAAGGCCGAAAAAATGACACATGGCACTTCGTACAAGTTCACTCTACTGAACCATTCTATAATCAGGTCATCATGGGACATTTCACATAACTCTTCCTTGGAGAATCCAATCTTAATTAGACTTGTGGGGTTGGAAAGAGGACTCAGAGGGCTACTGCAAGATGAAACTAAAGACCTTGGAGATCTGAAATTACATAGATACAACAAATTCAATATTGACCTCCTACAAAGTGAAAAAAATGTGTGAAGTTTTTTTTTTAATTTTGCATAAGTTTGGCTTGAAAAATTAGTTTCAAGGAATTCAAAGGGCATAGTGAAGCATTATTATCATTATTTGATGCCCTAAAGAAATAAAATGGAAACACCTAGTAAACAACCTGAAATCTCTAACATGACTCATGAAGAAGAGGAAAAAATTCAACATGATATTTCAAAATTATGAGACCAAGTGCAACAAAATTCACTCTCACAAAAAGTAACAGAAGCTAAGATGGATAGTTTAAAAAAAGGCGTGGAAGCTAAGATAGATGGTTTAAATAAAGACGTGGAAGCTAAGATGGATGGGGTAGAATAAAAGCTTAAAGGAAACATGGAATGTTTGAAGACAGGTGTGGAAGCTAAGATGGATGCTATAGAAGAAAAACTTGAAGGCAACATGGAAGATTTGAAGATAGCTTTGAAAAAAATGCTACAAGAAATGCTTACTAATGGTGAAAGGGTAGTAACGGAAACTGATGAGGAGAACAAAAGAAATGTTAATCATGCTTTCATAGACTCTAATGGTGGATAGAAGGCCCACCATGTTCAAAAGATCAATATGAGGAAGTTTGATGGAAAGGATCTCGTAACATAGATACTGCATATGGAGCAATATTTTGATCTCCATAATGTGCAAAACACACAAAAGGTACACATTGAAACTTTATATTTGGAACCAAATCAGTTTGTATGATATCAATGACTTTTCTCTCGTAAACAAAATGTCACTTGGGAAATTTTTACGGAAGAAATGGTAGCACATTATGAGGATACAAAAAGCAACACTTTTTTAGCAAATTGATAAATCTCAAACAAAAGGGTTCAATGATGGAGCACATTCAGGACTTCCAAAAATTGAATATAAAGGTAAAATATATTCGAGAAGATCATAGGATTGATGTGTTCATAGGGACATTAAAGGATAACATCCAACATGACATTCACCTTTGGGAACCCGATTCATTGGAGAAGGAATTCAGGTTGGCAAGAAAAATGGAAGAAAAATCATGGCAACAAGGAAGCCTACCACTCACAACTATAAAGATGGAAGTTTTGTTTCCCCTAGCCTTCCACAACCGACAAGGTTGACACCATAACAATTTGAAGAAAAAAGAGCAAAAGGACATTGTTACAGTTGTGATAAAAAATACACTAAACATCATAAGTGTGCTGAGAAGAATTTATTTTACATAGATTGTGAAGAGGAGGAAGAAAACGAACAAGAAAAGTCAAAAGAAGAGGATATAAACCAAGAAAAAACCCTAGAGAAATAAGAAATGAATCTGAGCATATCTTGTAATGCATTGGCCGGAATTACCACTCCTTAAAATATCAAGGTAGAAGGACATATCAAGAAGAAAAAGGTAATAGTGTTGATTGATTTGGGAAGTACCCATAATTTTGTTCATTATAAGATATCCAAGGAACTGAATTGATTCCTATATCCAACACCAAAGTGTCAAGTGATGGTTGTGAGTGGAGGAAACATAAATTTCTTTAGAAAGTGCCATAATATCAAGTTATTGATGGGATAATATGTATTTAATAGTGCAATGCTTTCCATTCCAATGGGTTCTATTGATGTTGTACTAGGATTCCAATGGCTACAATTCTTGGGTACAATATATTTTAATTTTCAAGAAATTTTCATGAAATTTTCTTTGGAAGGAAAGGGAGTTGAATTAAGGGTTATCACAGGGAAATCGGGAAAGTTAATGAGCTCTAATGAAATGAAAAATATTCTAAATAAATAAAAATGAGGTGTAATTACACAATTATGTTCGCTATAGGTTCCCACATCAAAATCATCTATTTCTCCAGATCTCCAAAAAGTCTTGGACAATCATTCCAAGGTATTTGGAACTCCGAAATGCCTCCCACCTATTTGTGATCATGAGCATGCTATTCATTTGATTCCAAAAAGTGTTCCTCCAAACATCAGGCCTTACAGATATCCCTATGCCCAAAGGAGTGAAATTGAACGTATGGTTGCAGAAATGCTAGAGGCTGGTATAATTCAACCTATTCAAAGTTATTTCTCTGCTCTAGTAGTATTGGTGCACAAGAAGGATGGGTCATGGCACATGTGTCTAGATTATAGGGAGCTCAACAAGCTCACTATTAAATATAAATTTCTTGTTTCTGTCATGGATGAATTAGTGGATGAATTGCATGGATCAATTTACTTCACCAAGTTGGATCTTCATTTAGGATATCATCAAATCGGAATGAAGACTGAAGACATTCCAAAAAAATCATTTAGAACTCATGAAGGTCATTATGAATTTTTGGTCATGCCTTTTGGCCTTACCAATGCACCTTCTACATTTCAAGGTTTGATGAATTCCATTTTCAAACCCTTCCTTAGAAATTTTGTGTTAGTATTTTTTGATGATATACTAATCTACAACAAGTGTTGGAAGGATCATGTTCAACATGTTGATAGGGTGCTCAAACTATTGGAGGAGAAATAATTATATGAAAAAAGCTCCAAATGTTTCTTTGGAGTAAAAGAGGTGGAATATCTAGGTCATATTGTATCTCATGAAGGTGCGAAGGTAGGCCCCAGAAAAATTAAAGCCATTAAGGAATGGAAAATCCCCACATCCCTAAAGCATATGCCAGTATTTCTCGGGTTTACAGGGTATTGTTGCAAGTTTTTTAAGAATTATGGACGAATAATAGCACCTATAACAACATTATTGAAGAAAGATGCATTTTCATGGACTCCAAAAGTAACGAAGGCCTTTGACCATCTTAAAGAGGCAATGTGTCAAGCACCAGCCTTAGCTACGTTGGACTTCACAAAAACCTTAAAGAGGCAATGTGTCAAGCACCAGCCTTAGCTACGTTGGACTTCACAAAAACCTTTATTGTGGAATGTGATGCCTCAGGAAATGGAATTGGTACTATTTTAATGCAAGAAGAAAGACCCATTGCTTCCGAAATTCATCCAATCAAAGGAAATTATTTACACAAAGTTATCTATGAGAAGGAAATGTTGGCAATACTAAATGCACTTAAGAAATGGCAACCCTACCTAATGGGAAGAAACTTCAAGGTAAAATGGATCATTATAGTCTTAAATACTTTTTAGAATAATGATTATCTTTAGAAGAGAAACAAAAATGGGTCACAAAGATGTTAGGTTATGACTTTGAAATCATCTACAAAAAAGGGAAGAAAAATGTTGTGGCACATGCACTCTCAAGAAAATATGAGAATGTGGAAGAATTGCTTTACGCCATTTCTATTATCCAACCAGATTAGATAAATGAAGCAAGGGATGAATGGAAGAATGATGAAGAAGTGTGGACACTCATTCAAAAGTTACAACAAGATCCCAATACATATGATACATTTAGCTAGAAAAATGATTCATTATAGTACAAATATCGCTTATACCTATGTAAGAATTTCCAACTCAAAAAAAAATATTCTTATGGAATTGCACACCTCTCCCTTCAGAGGGCACTCAGGATTTTTAAAAGCTTACTATAGGGTTAAGAAGAATTTTTTTTGGGATTGCCTTAAATTGGATATTCAAAAGTTTGTGGCGGAATGTTTGGTTTTCCAACAAAATAAAGTTGAACCAATTAAGACCCCAGTTCTATTACAACATTTATCCATTCCAAGCCAACGTTGGGAGGAGGTTTCAATGGATTTTTTCACAAGCTTACCCAAGTTCGAAGGAAAGAGTGTCATCATGGTGGTAGTTGACAGACTTACCAAGTATGCACACTTTTGTGCATTATCACATCCATTTAAATCCATTACAATTTATACTCCATTTATGGAAACAATTCAAAATCTACATGGAAACCCAAATATTATTGTAAGTGACAGAGATCCCATTTTCACTCGAATTTTTTGGACAAAATTATTTTCTTGTCTTGGTACTCATTTAGCTCATAGCTCATCTTATCATACTCAATTTTATGGGCAAACTGAGATAGTATAACACTTACTTCCATACTGTAGCGAAAATGACCCCATTTATGGTACTTTATGGATATCATCCACTATCCATCACATCATATGTAAGAGAAAATTCTAAGGTTCAAGTAGTGGAAGATCACATTGATCTTCAACAAAAATTTCTCCAACTCTTAAAGGATAACCTCACTTTCGCATAGAATAGAATGGAACAACATGCAGATCAACATCGAAGTGAAAGAAGTTTTGATGTAGGTGACTGGGTATTCCTACAGCTATAACCATATAAACAAATTTCCCTCAAGTAGGCTAAGAAGGATATTAAATTATCACCAAAGTATTATGGTTCGTACAGGGTGTTGCAAAAGATTGGTACTATGGCATACAAATTGGAGCTTCCTGCAGCTTCCTGAGTGCACCTAGTTTTCCACGTTTCATGCTTAAATAAGTTTATAGGTGAAAAAATCCCAGTTCAAACAATATTTACAGAACTTGATGATGAAGAAAAAATCGTATTGGAACCTGAAGCAGTCACAGAAATAAGAACTCGACAGCTACAAAATCGATCAATTTTGGAGTATCTCATCAAGTGAAAGAACTTACCCACTGAATATTCCACATGGGAGGGTGAGAATTTTATATAGAGGCATCCAAAACTACTCAAGCATTGAGGACAACACTTTTTTGAAGGAGAGGGGCATGTTAAGTCCCTATAATACTAGTGATTCCCCCATTACTATTCTCATTGTAGCTCTTATTGTTATTTTTGTGCCCCTATTGTCCCCATATTGTTATTATTGTGCCCCATAGAAGCCCACTATTGTTATTGTTGTGCCCTTATATTATTATTGTTATGTCGACTTCAATTATATTGTGACCTCTTAGACTCCTATATTTAGAAAGTAGGTTTTTGCATTTGTATCATCCAATAATTATTCATTTATGTAATGTAAAGGAGGTTTCCCCCTCAAAGAGGCTGATTTTGAAGTCGTTGATCTATCTTTTCTTCTATTATGTGAGCTGGTTACATAACATGAGATGTAGTTTCTCTTTTATAATTGTCAAGGCTGAAGGTTAAAATAGTGAAATGTGACATCCCGTACAATGTCACTCTAGTGAACTAGTCCATAATTAGGTCATCTTAGGGGAATTAGTATAACGTTATCTTGAAGAATTCAATCTCATTCTGATAGGTGGGGTTGGAAATAATACAAAGAGGGATACCACATAATGAAATTTCATACTTTGGAGATTCGAAATCATATATATGCAACACTTGCAAGGTAAGCATTATCAATAAGCTCAAAATCAAGTTCTAAAAGTTGTGTATTTATAAATTCGCATTACTTTTATTTGAAAATTATGTTTCAAGTGATTCAAAGGGAATATTGAAGCATAGATATCATTAACTGGTTCCAAAATAGCTCCAAAACAAAAAAAAATTACACTCATTAAGCCGTCAAAAAGCTCTATTATGACACATGAAAAAGAAGAAATACAACATGATATATCAAAATTATGGACCAAGTACCAAACTTTCTCTCACAAAGAGCAACTAAAGATGAAATGGATTCAACAAATGTTAATATGGATGGTTTATAGCCAAATAAAATATGAAATGGAAGGTTTAAAAGCATACATGGAAGGTTTGAAGGAGGCTTTGACAAAGTTGCTATAGGAAAGGCTTCCTAATGGTGACAAGGTAGTCCATGAAACTCATGATGAAAACAAAAGGAATGTGAATCATGATTTTAGAGACTCAAACTTTGGGCTAAATACCAACCATTTTCCAAATATTGATAGGAGAAAGTTTTATGGCAAGGATCCGGTAACATGGATACTACAGATGGAGCAATTATTTGATATAAACGATGTGAAACACACACAAAAGGTATGTATTTCATATTTATATTTAGAACACAATCAATTTGTATGGTATCAATGGATTTTTGTCATAAAACACTTGTCACTTGGACAATTTTTACGGAGTAATTTATAACACATTATGAGGATATAAAGAGAAATACATTCTTTAGAAAAATGATAAATATAAAAAAAAAGGGTTCGGTTGGGGAGCACATTGAGGACTTCCAAATATTTAATATCAATGTAAATGATATGCTAGAAGAGCATATGATTGATGTCTTCATAGGGACTTCAAATGATAACATCCAATGTGAGGTTCTCCTTTAGGAACCTAAGTCATTGGAGAAAGTATTCACGGTCGAAAGAAATGTTGAAAGCAAAATTATGGTAACAAGGATATCTACCACTCACAACTATAAAGATGGAAGTATTTCCACTTCTAGCTTCCCATAACCTACAAGTTGACACCACAACAAATGGAGGTAAAAAGAGAAAAAGGGACTTGTTACAATTATTATAACAAATACACTAAAGGTATTAAGTGTGCTAAGAAAAAATATTTTACATATATTATAAAGAGGAGGAAGAAAAGGAACAAGAAACATCAAAAGAAGAATATATACACCAGTAATCAACCCCAGGGGTTGAAGAAATGAATATGACCATATCTTGTAATGCATTGGTTAGAGTTACCACTCCTCAAGTTCTCAAGGTAGAAGGATATATCAAGAGGAAAAAATTAATAGTGTTGATTGATTCAGGTAGTACTCATAATTTTATTCATTCTAAGATGGCCAAGGATTTGAATTTCCTTTTATATCCAACACTAGAGTGTAATGTGATGGTTTCCAATGGAGTAACTATAAATTTCTCAGGGAAGTGCAATAATATTAATCTAACAATGGGGGGTTTTTATTAAACAGTCCAATGCTTTCCATTCCAATGTATTGTGTAGATGTTTTATTAGGATTTCAATGGTTGCAATATTTCAGGACAATAACTTTTATTTTTTAAGAAATTTTCTTGAAATTTTTCTCATAATGAGAGGAAATTGAATTAAGGGGTATCACAGGGAAACATGGGAAGATAATAATATTTGATGGCATGAAAAATATCTTGAAGAAGGAACAATGAGGGGTAATTGTACAATTATGTTCACTAGATGTTAAAACATCTAAGTCATTTATTTCTCCAAATATCCAAAGTCCTAGACAATCATTTTAAGGTATTTGAGACTCCCAAATATCTCCCTCCTATTCATGATCATGATCATGTTATTCACTTGACTCCAGGAAGTGTTCCTCAAAACATTAAACCGTATAGATTTCGTTATGCCTAGAAGAGTGAGATAGAACATATGATTGCAGAAATGATAGAGGAATGTATAATTAAACCTAACCAAATTTGTTTATCCTCTCTAGTAGTGTTGGCACACAACAAGGATGGATCATGGAATATGTGTCTAGATTATAGAGATCTCAACAAGCTCAATATTGAACATAATTTTCTTATTATTGTCATTGATGAAGTGTTGGATGAACTACATGGAGAATTTATTTAACCAAGTTATATCTTCAATTAGGATATTATCAAATTAGAATGAAGACTGAAGACATTCTGAAAACATCATTTAGAACTCATGAAGGTCATTATGATTTTTTGGTCATGCATTTTTTCCTTACTAATGCACCTTATGAATTTCAAGGATTGATGAATTCCACTTTCAAACCCTTCCTTAGAAACTCTTGTGTTAATATATTTTGTTGATATACAAATCTACAACAAGTCTTGGAAAAATGATGTTCAACATATTGACAAGGTGCTCAAACTATTGGAGGAGAAACAATTGTATTCAAAACTCTCGAATTGTTTCTTTGGGTTACAGGAAGTGGAATATCTAGGCCATATTGTATCCCATGAGGGTGTTAAGGCAGACCCTAAAAAAATTAAAGCCATTAATGAATGGAAAATCCCCACAAACATAAGGCACCTTCAAGGACTTCTCAAGTTGATGGGGTATTATTGCAATTTTGTTAAGAATTATAGAAAGATAGTAGAACCTCTAACAAGATTATTGACGAAAGATGCATTTTTTTGGAATCAAAAAGCAACTAAGGACTTTGAACATCTTCAAGAGTCCATGTGTCAAGATTTGGTATTATCTACATGAGACTTCACATAAACCTTTATTGTGGAATGAAATGCCTCAAGAAATGATATTGGTGCTATTTTAATGCAAGAAGGAAGACACATTTCTTTTGAAAGTAATCCAATCAAGGTAAATATTTACATAAACCTATTTATGAGAAGGAAATGCTGGCAATCCTACATGCACTGAAGAAATGTCACCCTTACCTAATGGGAGAACACTTCAAGGTAAAAACATATCATGATAGTCATAAATACTTGGAACAAATATTATCTTCACAAGAGAATAAAAAATGGGTCACAAAGATGTTGGGTTATGACTTTGAAATCATCTACAAAAAAGGGAATAATTTATTTTTTTGAGACGCACTCTCAAGAAGGGATGAGGATGTGGAAGCATTGCTCTGTTCCATTTCCAATATCTAGCTTTATTGGATAATTGAAGCAAGAGAGGAATGGAAAAATGATGAAGATGTATGGATACTTGTTCAAATGTTGTAGCAGGAGTTTAGTGAAAATAATTCATTTATTTAGAAAATGATTCATTATGGTACAAATATTTCTTATATCTACATAATAAATCCCAACCTAAACAAAATATGTTTTATAATTGCACATCTCTCCTATATGAGGGAACTCAATATTTTTAAAAACTTACGATATGGTAAAAAATGAATTTTTTGGGATGGCCTTAAATATAATATTTAGAAGTTTATGCTAAAATGTTTGGTTTTCTAAAAAAATTAAAGTTGAGACAATTATGACCTCCGGTCTATTACAACCATTATCCATTAAAATTTAGCATTGAGAAGTGGTCTTAATGGATTTTATCGCAGGCTTACCCAATTTTGAAGGAGAAAGTGTCATCATGGTGGTAGTTGATAGAATTACTAAGTATGTACAATTTTGATCTCATCCTTTCAAAGCCAGTATAGCCACTACTGCATTTGTGTAAATAGTTCAAAAGGTATATGGAAACCCAAAGTTTATTATAAGTGAAAGAGATCCCATTTTCAAGGGAAAATTTTGGATAGAATTGTTTTCTTTTCTAGGTACTCAATTGGCTCATAGATCATATTATCAACCTCAATCTGATGGGAAAATTGATATAGTGAACAAATTTTTGGAAGGATATCTTTGTTTCTCTGTATATGATAAACAAACACAATGGATCAATTGGTTGCCCTTGGTAGAATGGTGGTATAACACTTCCTTCCATACTGCAGAAAAAATAACCCCATTTATGGCACTTTTTGGATATAATTCACCATCCATCACATAATCCTTACGAGACAATTCTAAGGTTCAAGCAGTGGAAGGACACATCAAGCATCAACAACAAGTTATCCAACTCTTAAAAAATACCCTAACTTTGGCACAAAATTGAATGAAACAATAGGCAGATCAACGACATAGTGAAATAAGTTTAGATGTGGGTGATTAGGTAATTTTACAACTACAACCATACAAAAAAATGTCCCTCAATCAAGCTAAGAAGGATAATAAATTATCACCCAAGTGCTATGGACCTTACAAGGTGTTTTAAAACATTGTTACTGTGGCATACAAATTTGAGTTTCCTGCATCTTCGCAAGTGCATCCTATTTTCCATGTTTCATGCTTAAAGAAGGTTATATGTTACAAGCTCCTAGTTCAAAGTACATTTCCATAACTTGATGAGGAAGGAAAAATAATATTGGTGCCTAAAGTAATCACATAAACAAGAATATGAGAGCTATGGAACAAATCCATTTCAGAGTATCTCATTAAGTGGAATAACTTACCTATTGAAGACTCCACATCGGAGGATAAGTATTTTATCCAAAAGCATCCAGAACTACTTAGCATTCAGGACAAGAATGTTTTCAAGGAAAGGGGCATGTTATGTCACTATAATACTAGTTTAGCCCCCATATTGTTATTGTTGTGCCCCATAGAAGCCCAATATTATTATTGTTGTGCCCTTACATTATTATTGTTACATAAGCCATAGTTATATTGTGACCGATTAGAGTCCCATATATACCAAAGATGTATTTGCATTTGAATCATCTAGGAATTGTTCATTTATGTGATGTCAAAGGAGGTTTCCCCCTCGAAGATGCTTATTTTCAATTCATTAACCTATGTTTTCTTTGTTTTATTATCTAATTACATAAAAAAAGTTAACTCAATTAAACCTATCTAATCAACAAATGCTACTTCACCTTGTTATAGACATTTTTGTGCCTCGCGACATGGAGCATGAAATGTCAATAATTACAGGGATCCTCAGTCCCTAAACATGTTGTTCTTACCCCTAAAAGAACAAGGTCATCAAACAACAGCACTTCCAATCAGTTCTCCACCTGAAAACACTTCAAAACAGGCTTATTTTGGATCATGTCAGCTGCTCCACTGAGCTTCTGCGCTGGAATGCAACTGTCCCTCCTTGTACCTGCGCTGGAAGTCAAGATTAATGAAGGCTACCTGCGCTGGGTGAGATTGGCCAAGTGGCACAGTCATCCTGCAAGGTGTTAACTGCCCAGGAAGCTTCCAAACTGACACTTGGTTCATGAGATTCGCCCTGTGATGAGTAAGAGGTACTTGATCACCATGTGTAAGCAAGGATCTCCAAGTGGACTCAAGAACTGAAGATTAACTGAAGAGGGAGAGGACACAAGGCAGCTTCATGTCAGTCTCAAGCTGACTCATCCTCTCTTCTTCTATCCTATATATAGAGCTCTTCTATGAGGTCTAAGGAGGCTGGAATTTTGTGTAAAGCAAGGAGGTGTTGTTGGTTTACAGTTAGAGCTATTGGGTGATTGTTTTACTAGAGGTGAAGAGGAGAGTTCTTGCTGCTGGGGAGGTGCTGCTGGATTGGAGCCATCATTGGTTGTAACCTTCTCAGAACCCTGTTACTTCTATCAATAAAGTTTTGCATGTTCTCCTATATACTTGTATTACATTGATGGATTGTATTTACTTGTATATTTGATTCACTCTAATCCATGCATCAGTTATGAGTACATGTATCTTGTAGTTTCCTCTCTTGTTTTGTGCAGGATCTGTGTGTAGCTGGACCGGCAAAGAGAGCAAGGAGCTGGGAACAAGAGACAAAGAGAGAGGACAAAGATTGACTAAGCGAAAGACACCAGGTTGGTTAATCTTTTCTTCCTTCTCCCTGTACTTTCATAAAGGAAAACATCAAAGCTTTACTTTCAGTTGTTGCTAAAGACTGTCACCTTTAGAGTAGGGATAGGGTCATCCGCATCGGATACTTTTCCCCACAACAAACTGGCGACTCCACTGGGGAAGCCTAGTATCTTGTTGGTGTTTGTAGTATTTTGCTATTCATTTCTTGAAGAAAAGAGTACCAAATCGAAAAGCTTTTGACTATATCAAAAGCGAAGTAGAGGGACTGCTACTCTTGCTCATTTGCTGAGCAAATTCAAGATTTGAAGAGCTTATCTACAAAAGACTCTTTACTCTTTGTGATAGCTTTTCATCCTCTTGATCATCCCTTAGCCTGTACTTGACCTATAGCTTTTTATTTCAGCAAAAACAGTGCATTTTTGAGCTTTTTATGACCCGGAATTCTTTGTAGACGCAACTCTCGTGTGTCAGTGCGGGCTGTCCACAGGCAGTCTGCATTACAGCGCAGGTGCTCCCTTCGGGAACTGCGCTGAGAGTCAAACTGGCAGACTAGAACCTGCGCTGGTCCAGTTAGCCATTGTCTTGCTCAGCTTTCCCTCTGTGTCTTAGCCCTGTTTTCACTGATTTTTGCTGATTGCTTGCTGGTCATTGTACTTGCTGTAAACCACTTCTCCTTGACATTATTCTGCCTTAGTTGTGTGATGAAACTGTGAATGTTCTTTCAGTATTTCTTGTTTCAGTTACAGTTTCCCATTGTGAAAAGCGAACCAGTATAGTTGTGGCCTCTTAGATCCTGAACTGTAAAAGTGTCTTTGTGATCTTATGAGCTAGTTTTTTTTACTGTTCATGGCTGTTTGAGTTTGTTTGTTTTTCATTTTATGGTTTGGATCTATACATTTCTTGTGTTTAAACAAGTCGATCATAAGGTGTCTTTTTTATTATTGGACAAGCTTGTTTATTTCTACTTGAAATTAGATTCAAAATTATACAACAGTTTCCTTTCTGTCTTACATCAACATTAAGGATAACGAAAAGAAATACATGCATTGTGCATTTTGCATTTGACTGTGTGCTTGACGATTTAGGAAAATGTGCATTTTAGTGTGTGTTCTATGATCTGTGGAAAAAGTTGTGTCTTTCTTTTCCCTCAGTAGATTAAGGTTTTCAAAGTTGAAAGATTGAAAAGATTTGCTTCTCATTCTTAGATTGCATATAGGAAGTTGTATATATACATCTCGTGGCAAACCTGAAAGGCAAACTGTTAAGCAAGATCAACATTAAAATAAACTCAATTTACATAACAACACTTTGGAATTTAACGCAAACATCTAGAGGTCTAGGTAGAGACGTGTTCCGGCGTCGTTAAACATAGTGACTGTCGATCTCTACGAAGGTGGGTGATTCCTCCTGAGAGTCGGTGGCACTAACACGGACTTGAGCTCCCGCGTACCGTCGCGTATATTGGGAGACCCCTATAGGCTTTTATCCTTTATCCTTAGGAAACCATGTCGGCCGCCCTACTGATCGCGATGCAGTGAACACAGCATTCACGAAGATCGACCACCCGTACCATAAAACGTATTATGTGGTTTCGCGAAAGGTTTGGCACACCCTCTGCCTAGATCTCCAGAGCAGTTTCTTTTGGCCTTTTTCAAACTCTATAACTGAAAAAGTCCAACCGAGCATTTGTCACTTCGGGCTCGTTAATACATCGAAGGTGACTAGAGTCATCTTTAGCTTTTTCTCGACTCTTAAAACATGAAAAAGCAAGTTTGTGTCTAAAAGCGTCGTTAATAAAATTTATTTTAAGCGGAACATAATCACCTGTTATTCCCACGTTGATCTTTCAGTTGAAAAGTATGGAGCCCACCAACCAAGGAAGTAACCTTGGCAGAAGTCCAAATCCCTTCTCCTCTTGGGGAGATGTTGGTGCGCCTCATATGGCTACATTGTCACTTCCAGGATTGACAATCGGCCTCCCTGTATGGCTCTTTTCAACTAATGTAGTCCAGATCGCCACTAATCCTGAGCAGTCGAATCAACAGTCAGAACAATCTAGAACTACCCACCAGCCTTCCACTTCTTATGATACTTCCTCTGATCCTTCATCTTCGCAAGGTAAACCTGGCGAAAGTCAGCCTCCCAAAGAGAAGAAGGAAAAGAAGAAGAGAGGAAAGAAGCAGAAGGAACCTCTGGCGAAGGCGACTGGGGGCAGGCAGAAGAAAGCTGACAAAAACCCACACACTGCATCGACCGGGCCTAAATCGCCATGTGTCATTTGCAAAGGGATCCACTTCCATCGAGATTGTCCTTGTATTCCCCGGATACTAAGGGACTGGTCCCCAAGGTTGCACAATCCGGTAGCATCAACCTCTGGTTGTCATGTTGATTGCAATCCGTCAACTAACGAGAGTGAAGGACGAAGAAGGGGACCAAGATCACCCTGTCTATTGTGTGAAGGCAATCATGCCATCCACAAATGTCCATTCTTAGATGAGGCAAAGAGAGTTTTGGAAGATCGCCCGGTTTCACCGTTGCGACTTCCTCCTGGATATCAAAAACTCGCGCCTAATCCCTCGATAGTTGAAAATCTAGTTGAACCGCTCAAGTGGTCAGCTGAAGTGTCGGTCATTGAGAATGAACCTATTGAATCTAGACCAGACGAAAGTCTAAAGGTCGAAACGGCAGTTGACCCGATTCTTCCTTCAGAGGTTCTATCGTCCAATGACTCCGTCATTAAAGACCCGTCTTCAAATGACACCGTCGCCGAAGAGTCATCTTCATGCGACACCCTCACTGAAGAGAATAAGGATGACACCATCCAGGTTCTTTTCATCAGCACTGACTCCGATGAGTGTCAGGGCAATGCGCCCATTCCTTTATCGCAGGAAGGAACATCATCAGAGTCATATCCGGCCGTATATTCGGTCCCACCACCAAGCAACCTGGTTGTATCCTTTGATTGGAATCAACTAGGCAGACCCCGGTTACCAGCCAGTATACCATTCAGAATCATTGTCCAGATCTATAGAATGATTATGGCTGGTACTATCATTGATGAAGGGGCGTCTGTGAGTATCCTTTCCTCTATTGCTTGGAAAGCACTGGGTTCCCCAGCGCTTTTACCTGAGTTGAGAAATCTCTCAGGTTTTGATAAAGGAACCAGTCGACCATTAGGAATCCTCCCCAATGTACCTGTTACATTGAAAGGGAAGACCGTTCATATGAACGTGTTGGTCGTCCAAGGACCCTTGGATTATAACCTACTCCTCGGACGCGACTATATTTATTGCATGGGAGCGATAGTCTCCTCACTCTTTAGAGTAATGTGTTTTCCACACGAAGGAAGGGTGGTCAAGCTCGTAGACCAACTTTCATTTCCGGGATCTCGCATCGCAAATAGTCAAATACCATTCCTAAATGGTCTGTTCACTCAAGATTCGCCTCCACCCCCAGTCCTCCTTCCCGATGAGCGCGAGTGATTCGGAAAGAAAGACTAGGACCCAGGGGGCATGCACCCTGGTCTGCTTCGGGCAGAAGAAACCCCGGATATAAGGAAGAATTTCCGCAGAAGAATATGACTGGTCCGTACCCCGTCCGTAGAAGGAAGTGGGGTTGTTCTGGAATATTATTCTTTTGTTAAAGTTATGTGTTTGATAAAAGTAGTCATTCACCTTTGTCTAAAAAAGTGGGCAATGCCCAAGTAGGAATTCCCTTATTACAACGGATAGTAACCATCTTTGAATTCAAGCCTCGCCCATTAAAACATATGTTTTGAAGGATAAGCAGGGGCAGCCTACAAAGTAGGGGACTATATTGTTGTGACAGAGGGTAACCATCTTTGGACAACCCAATGATAGACACCGCCGAAGAAAGGGATTGATTTGCGGCAGCAAATAGAACCCTCTTCGGATAATAAGAAAGAGGCAAGCCTCCCTCAATAATACCAATGTTTTGTCTTTGAGTAGTGTTCTTCTATTGTCACAAATAGCTGTTTGTTAAAAGTGGGCCGACAGGAAGCCTGAGTACTGCGTAAGACCCCTTTAAATAACGAGAAGACAAGTATCGTTAACATTAGATTAGCAAGATGACAAATAACTGTGAACACCCAAAGAAAAGTAGAGGTAGGGGAGAGGAGGGTAAGCCTCGAAATTCTATCCTATACCTGGGGGCATGCAAACCTTCTGGAGTGCAGGCTAGGGGCGGTTATTTATCTGGTTTTAAGATTAACCGTTTTCCGAACTTACATAAAGGAAGGAGGAGTTGGAGCATAGCTGTGGTAAGGCGCAAGCTCTATAAAAAATGGATCCTTAGAGGAGGCTTTTCTTCTTATTATGACTGGTATATCGAGCAGTTTTAGCATATAGTTAATGCTCGTTAAAAAATAAACGCAAAATTCGAGCAGTTTTATGACTGAATTTATGCTCGTTAAAAAATAGAAAAGTGTGAGCAAAAGTTTCCCCCAGAGTTCAAGCTCATGGAAAAAATGAACCGGTAAATAACCTTTTGAGATTGTAAATTCATCAGCCATAAGAACCTTGATCGTGTTTTCGTCCATCACCTCCACTGTTCATTTGGCCGATCATTCACTTCCATTTGTGTGTTTACCTCTTTTGAGAAACAGCTGTGAAGAGTGATTTCACCTAGCCATCCTTGTGACACTGCCGTGATTGGAAAATTCCAACCTGTACCTGGAATCTGCTGCTATCCCTGTTTATCACTCGTTCCTCAAAAGACGAGTCTTATTTGAGCTCTTTTCACTGACTCGTAAAATATGAAAAGTTTGCCGAGTTTTGGCCTTCCAGCTCGTTAAATGACCGGAACACTATCCCTCCTCTAAATTTTAATCTTTTTGGACCTGAGGGATTATTGCACAAAAGGATCGAGCGCTTGTCTTGTTCGGCTCGTTAAAAGTACCGAACAGCCATCCCTTCTGTATTGTTTTATACTTTTTCGGACTTAAGGGATTAGCTGATGAAAAAGGGATTATGGAGTTAACTTTCTGTACCTTTTCAGACTCTCTAAAATGAAAAGGACCGAGTTTTCCTTGTCGTTAGACTCGTTAAAATGATTAAATAGCGACAAACTTGTCTTTAGACGAGAACGAGTTTCCCTATCGCTAGGCTCGTTAAATCATAGCGATGGGCTTGCCCGAAGGGCAGGTTATAGAACAAGCATATGTTATCCTCCTCAAGCTTGACAAAAATAAAGAGGTACTGGTCAGAAATGACTGGGGAAAAATTGGGAGAACATCAAAGTTTAATGGTAGCAAGTCACTCTTGAACATGACACTTTTCCTCTGTACCACATCGGGTTGGGTTGTTTCATTCACCGGTCTCATCACCATGGTCCTCGCCAAACCATCCACATTTGGGGTAATGCTACCGATCCATCGCATCAGTGTCGTTATATGTTCAAGAGGGGTCATTCTGAAAATGTCAACCGTGTCCCATCCACTGCCATACATTATCCTTCATCCATTCATGATCACCACCCTGAATCATATGTCACAGTTTGTTTTCACCTCCACTAAAATCATTAGCTCCGTTCCGTGTCATTGATGTGGGATTCATTAAGGCCCTCCTTTGACGGATCGCTTCTTGTCGACTTCAGCTCATTATCCAAGAAGTTGATCTAGGAACACCCCCATCAGTACTTTGAAGCTTGCATGCCTCAATGGCAAGTTTCTCACTTCCGGCGACAGGTATACATCAATGACCTTCGACCAGAAGATTTTGCGTGGCGTTCGACGCCAAGTCCTTTATTCACGCCACGTGAATTGTACTGCAGTACCTTGAGGATCATCGTCATTATTGGTGATTCCTCTCGCGCTTGTTAACGGTTTTTATTATTAACCGGTAATCAAGCGATGTCTTTCCATGTTCGACTTCAGCGAAATTCTCACATGGATCGACTTGTACTTAGAGTGAAGATCGAACGAGTTTGAAGACCCCGGATCTAGTTTCATCCATCCGGGCTGCGATATATATTCAGGAAATATAAAAGCATTTGCCATGTACATCATTGCAGCAGATGATCATCCTATTCAAAGGATGATAATTTCAGCAGAAAATTATCAGTCTACCTTCAGACGATCGTCTGTCATATGTACCAAAATGTATTTATAAAAGCTGAGCATGGGAATGCCCGCCTCAGCTAGATCATGAAAATAGAATGAAAAATAATGTATTGTATTGTATTGTATTACAGGGCTCCTCCTCAGCACTGGAACGAACTTCGGACCCTCTAGATAAAGCATTTCACCCGATAAACGGCCTCATACTTTAGGGGGCAACTGTTATAGACATTTTTGTGCCTCGCGACATGGAGCATGAAATGTCAATAATTACAGGGATCCTCAGTCCCTAAACATGTTGTTCTTACCCCTAAAAGAACAAGGTCATCAAACAACAGCACTTCCAATCAGTTCTCCACCTGAAAACACTTCAAAACAGGCTTATTTTGGATCATGTCAGCTGCTCCACTGAGCTTCTGCGCTGGAATGCAACTGTCCCTCCTTGTACCTGCGCTGGAAGTCAAGATTAATGAAGGCTACCTGCGCTGGGCGAGATTGGCCAAGTGGCACAGTCATCCTGCAAGGTGTTAACTGCCCAGGAAGCTTCCAAACTGACACTTGGTTCATGAGATTCGCCCTGTGATGAGTAAGAGGTACTTGATCACCATGTGTAAGCAAGGATCTCCAAGTGGACTCAAGAACTGAAGATTAACTGAAGAGGGAGAGGACACAAGGCAGCTTCATGTCAGTCTCAAGCTGACTCATCCTCTCTTCTTCTATCCTATATATAGAGCTCTTCTATGAGGTCTAAGGAGGCTGGAATTTTGTGTAAAGCAAGGAGGTGCTGTTGGTTTACAGTTAGAGCTATTGGGTGATTGTTTTACTAGAGGTGAAGAGGAGAGTTCTTGCTGCTGGGGAGGTGCTGCTGGATTGGAGCCATCATTGGTTGTAACCTTCTCAGAACCCTGTTACTTCTATCAATAAAGTTTTGCATGTTCTCCTATATACTTGTATTACATTGATGGATTGTATTTACTTGTATATTTGATTCACTCTAATCCATGCATCAGCTATGAGTACATGTATCTTGTAGTTTCCTCTCTTGTTTTGTGCAGGATCTGTGTGTAGCTGGACCGGCAAAGAGAGCAAGGAGCTGGGAACAAGAGACAAAGAGAGAGGACAAAGATCGACTAAGCGAAAGACACCAGGTTGGTTAATCTTTTCTTCCTTCTCCCTGTACTTTCATAAAGGAAAACATCAAAGCTTTACTTTCAGTTGTTGCTAAAGACTGTCACCTTTAGAGTAGGGATAGGGTCATCCGCATCGGATACTTTTCCCCACAACACACCTTCAATACAATGTGAGCATCTCAGTGAAGTGCTCTTTGTGGAAATTATAGAACAATACCAAATGTTGGCTAGTTATAAAGGATCCAATTGTAATTCTTATTGATTGCTTGAGATTCATTTATACCTTTGATTTTTTATATTTTTAAAGCTTGTGCCCACAAATTTTAGTCCCCACAAAATTAATACATCAATTTCATTGTGAGGTATGGAGAAAGCTTTCATTGTGCAAGGTGTGGATGTGTGGAAGAAGCAAAATGAAAGCTTGTTTTTCACCTCTGCACTTCGAGGATATATATTTTGTATTAATTACAAAATATATTTTATAGAATGCTAACCGAAGTTATTAATTTTTTTTGGAAATATCAACATGGAATATAAAATATGGATCGGATTCAATATATGCCTTGGGATTTGTTTATCCAATTTCTCTGCATATGGCCTATAATTTCAAGATGTATGTTGCGCATAACATATAACAAGATAATTAATTTTGCTTATCAATTGCAGAAGTATTTTAATGTTTCTAAAAGTGGTAGTCAAAATATCATTAAGATATAGTGTTTTAGTGGACATCATTAAGGAGGTACGAAGGAAGATTTCATTATAAGGAGTTCGGAGGAAGCACAATGCAAATGGAAGAAGTAGAAAATTACAAATTAGCACAATGTATAATGGAATAATATTTCATTTTGCAGAGTGCATCTTCTACAATTCCATTTTCAAGATAATGAGATTAACTCAATACTAAACATATAGCATCTCTTGAAATTATATTAAAACATGTAAATATTTCTAATTTTATATTAAACAAAGGCTTCACTATTGGAAAATGTAAGGCGTTTCAACATTTTTTCGGCGAATGAACACTTAAGAAAGAATGGGAAGTGTTATCACGTAGAAAAAGTTGTTTCTATAAAATAGAGCCAATCGATGTCAGCTTAGTAGTGGGTACCATTCCAACCATAAATTTTCTTTGTAATAGAGATAATTTCCCAGTCTCCACACAATATATCTTTTCAGTTGTTGTTGCACGCCTCTCAAGTTGGAGCTATTATTGACAGCTTGTATGCTAGTTGTCATTATCACAAGGATTTCACATTTAATTTAGCTCACAAATCTCTGACACTTAGGGTACACATGTCAATGATATTAAAGCAAGAGAAAAATGAAAAGTAAATGGATGAGATGGTTTTGGATTTTTTGAAATTTAGATCCACAACGTCCCGTAAAAGATGCCTTTGATATATTGAATTTCTATTTAATGAGATTATACTGTAAGACATATTTCATATGCCAAATAGTAAAAAATTGTGATTCTTTAGCATATTGATAAATTTGCACTTAAAGGGAATTGAAAATGTTACCGATTGAGAGAATATTTTGAAATTACAAAATGGAAATGGCTAGAAAACGAAGGAAATAGGTTATTTGTATTGATATGATTAACTCACTTACTCTTTTCGACGAGATATTTTGTTGGTTTGCTACATATGAATGATATGTGAACTTGTCAATAGAACATAATAATAGCAATAACATTTGGTCTAGCGGATTTGAGCATCTTGCATATGTTCCAAACGTGTTTTATTTTAGAGAAATCATTTATTTGTGGACAAAAAAAGAAAAAACATGATAACAATGAATAAGACTCCAATTCCTCTAAATTCCAAGGATTTCAAATGGATATTCAAGCTATTGGAATCATATATGTGCTTAAAACCGTCAGAAGCAAATGTTTTTCAGGAGTCACAGGTAGGTGGGATGAACATTATTTGAGAATTCATTTCTCCAACTTATCAGGTTCATTTTGATCTTTATGTACTAGATATTTCTTTGTTTTGATAACCATTTAGAGACTTATTTTGGCTTTGTTCCCATCTGATGGCCCAAGAAACTATAACAAATGTCCCAAAATCCATTCTCTATGTATTGTATTAATAATATAAAAAGGATTTTTTCTTCGACTGGGATGATCTTATTTCAAATGAATTATCTTTTTAGTTAGTCATTTGTAAGAAATAAATAGATTCTTTATGATAATGTACCTGATAAAAACCCTTGTCTTGAGCCATGTCATTGATGATTTACCCCATAAACCTAAATTCAATTCCAATGAAGAATCGATGCAATTTTGGTATTCCATACTATAAAAGAAAGAAATTACTTTAAATGTTTGTCTAATCTGAGATGTCTTTATAAAGAAAATTATTTACATGACGACTGGATAAGAGCCCCATTGGATATCTTCCTAAGCTCAAGTTTTCTTGTGGGGAAAAGGGGTGCATGAAGAAAGAAAAAATAATACAATTATTCAAATTTATGGGTTTAAAGGTAAACAAATGGTGCTTCCAAAAACTATTATAGATAGTTATTTTGTTGCTAAATGTTGTAGACAATATCGTGCTTGCCTTGTTATAATTGAATAGAAAAAGAAAAAAAAAATATTTCTTTTGCATTTACTATTAGAAAAGTCATTGTGAACAATGTGTTTACATTATAACGCTTGGAGAGGCTTAGGGTTATTTTAACTTAGGAGAACTTGAAGTCAGTTGAGACTTTTATCCAGAAGGCCTATTTACTACACACATAGGTATTGTTAAATATGTCAGCTTGTTTAGAAGAGTTACAAAGGAAAGTGAGGAGATTCAAAGTGCTCTAAAAAAAAATCAAGAACCAATAATGGATACTGAATAAATTTCTAAATAAGGCAACGTCAACATAGAAGCAAAGTACAAGAAAAGAGACACAAACCATACACAACAGTCTCTACCTTGCACATCCAGTACTAGTCAGAATTCATCCTCCAGTCAAAGAAAGAGAAAGGATGTTGCAAGTGAAAAACAGGTTCACGGTTACCTATTAGCTGGTGGATATGGAAAAGAGTCTTCTTGGAAATTCATTCCAGAAAGAACGCCCAAGGTTGAATCACCCAAATCAGAAAGTCCTCTGAAAATAGGAAGCATTGAACAAGCTATGAACGTGGAAATTGGGAGTACAATAGTGCTTGATTGGGTTGGTAATTGTTTAGTAGAAAATAAAAAAATAATGGAGGAAACTACCAAAGAAGCCACTATTTTCGATGACTACCTTGTCACTTTGCAAGTTGCAAACTATAACAAGGGAAATAATAACAAAATCTTTCAGAAAAAATGACATAGGAGTAATATCATCGACGCGTTTCACAAAAGTCTAAACTCAGAAAATAAAAAGGTTGTTGATAAAGTAGAAATTGAGGTTGATGTGTTTAGGGTTGCAGCCAATAGACTGATGAAATGGCATCAAGCTATTGGTAACACACTTGTAGAGTATATTAGCCAATAAGAAGCAAAGAACTTGATACTGAAAGAAAGAATAAAAGAGCTAGAAGATGCTCTAAATCTAGGTCATTTGTTAATGAATCCAATGGTAGTATGGGATCCACCATCAAAAAAATTAACTCTATGCACATCCCATAGATCTAATAAATCTCTCAAACTCCTTAATTTAGTAAAATCTTATAATATCACTAATATATGTCAAATATTGGAAATTATTGAACATGCATGGAAAGCAACTTATGATCTCCTACATTTAGCACAGGGAGTTAACTCATTTATCGATTTGGTTAAAAATAATGTTAACGAAGACAAGAATTTCTTTGACAATGACTTACTTTTATTAAAAGGCTTGGTTTGTTGTTTGATGTAGACATAAAAATTAGAGGAATTCCAAATGCTAATCGAATGAAAGGTCAAATATTGATGGTTTAAAAGAATCAACACACTAGAAAACATTATTTCTGAATGTAAAAGTATAAACATTAAAAGAAGTGATGCCTTTCTCAAGGCAATAGAAATTGTTTAGGATTCAAACGATCCAAGCATCATATGTAGCTTTGAATTAATATCAAGAGATACATTAATATCTGAATTGGAGAGACTAAAAGAGTAAAAGCAAAGAGAGTTAGATGATATAGCTTATTTTACTATAGAATAAATTAACAAATGGATAATTAATTTTGTTAGTATTAATGAAGATAATTTTTTCTTGGATGCTCAATTGTAAAAAGAACATGCAGAAATTGAGAAGAAGATATTCAATGAACATATTAAGCTAGAGACTGCAATCGGTCCAATGAAATATTTCATTAAAGCTATGTTGGATAAATTCCTTCAAGAAATCATGGATCCAAAAGACAATTGATAGTCAAGTAATCATGATTTATGCTTTCACATATTATGAATTTCCTTAAATCTTAGCACATTCATTTTTTTTACTAGTATTTAATTATTGAGATTTGTTAGATGTGTTATTGTGAACTAAGATAATTGTTGGATGCAGTTTATTGTTTTCTCTTGTACTTATCCTTTTCCATATTATGGTTCACGAGATTTCAATCCAAGTCCCCATTGGGATAATCAATTTAATTTTGTGTTAAGTAGTAGGATTTTGATGAGTTATTTAGACACAATACATAAATATAGGTTCAGTTATATATTCCTTTCCATCTGCACATGCCTTTCTTTTACCATATATATTTGTTTCAGAGATAAATTATAATTTATTTTGTTTAATTACTTTATTAAAGAACAATTATTGCTACTTTTTCCTCAAATGTGGGAGTAGGTTGTTAAAGAGGGAATATGCCATAATAGCATAGTGAATGAGTTGGTGAGCTGAGCTGCTAAGAATTCTCATTACCAATATAAGTGACTTCCACCATAAAACGGGGTTCTTAATGTTTTGCATAAGAACTTGTATGGATATAAATTTTGTGGCGTCTCCCAAAAACATTATTAGGACATAAGTTTTCAAGGATATGCTATTAAATTTTATATTATATCTATCTTTTTGTTATTTATCGCAATGAAAATGAATGCTCGAGAACAATTTTGGATTTCATATATATGTTTTGTGTTTTAATGATAACTATGATTATTAGAATTTGAATCTTGATATAGTTCTTGTCACTGTAAGTATCTCTCTTTATATTCCAGACTTATGCATTGAGCTCTTACATTACATCATGCATACATCTCCCAAGAATACAAGGCTAACACACTGATGCTCAATAAAATATTAAAGGAAGATACATAATCAAAGACAACTTTTATTATTTTCATTATCAAGGCTTTTTAGTTCTATTTACTATGATGTTTGAAAGATATTATATGTTTTAATATTTTAATTTTTTTTGAAGTGTGGAGGTATAGAAAAGGCTCTCATTATGTTTCTCCTGTACTCCACATAATGAAATCTTCTTCCACACCAAGAAATTAAATTGATATTGTTGGAAACCTTTGAGCACTACTAAGAGTGTGGTGGGGGGGGGAGAGGAGGGGGGGTAGGGGTGAATTATTAGTGCGATCTTCTTAACAATTTACCAATTAAAAATTCACTTACTGAATCATCCAGATAATAACAAATCATAACATGTGCACCATATGAGCATAAACTAAAAAGCATAAGCAACAACATAAAAAATAAACAATGCATACAATCATATCATCACATATGAAACACAATATTTCTAGTGGAAACCCTTCCAGGAGAGAAAACACCCTTGTTGTTTTCTCTCTAATCTGAATCTCTATTACGTTAACCAATTTGTCTTTTACATAGATAGTTGACTCTGATTATCTTCGAGACTCGATTAAATATACAATAGGCAAACACCAATCAACCAGGAGACTCAATTCTACTGATCCACTTGGAAGACTATGTTCTCACACCGATCTACTGACTACCATCTTTTGAAGGCCACCATGATCAACAATCCTTGCCCTACTTCAATTGGACTATCCAACTCCGATTAGATGGAGAAATTGTTCCTTTCAATGAAGATTTCATATTATTTCTCCACTCTCATGAAGTCATTGCTCCTATACACTATGTGGACCTCATTTCATAAAGTTTAAAACTAAATCCAAGACTCTCTGCTCAACTAGAATTCATCTCTACAATCCAATTCTCAGTAGCAAAAAAATCTCATTAAAAAAAAAAAAACACTCATAACCAAAAACAACCAGTAGCCATAATCTCACCCATATATAACTCCATAAAAAACAAACTGCAATAGTCAAAAAATACATTAAACCCTCTATAAATTAACAACATAAAACATTAGGGGAATTTTTAGGTCTACAATGAGCATCCTAAGGAAAATATAAAGTAATAGTGGAAATAATAAAATAATACTTTACATCATCAACTTTTAGGGGGAAAAAGAAATAACTATTTTTTCAACTCGTATTTTCAACTTATCTCCATATGGGTTTACTCAAATATAGAGCGGAAACACTCGTTGGATGCAAAATTTTATTCCTCATCCAAGGTGTACCCATGTTGCATACTTCCAATGGTCCCTACTACAAGAAAAATGAGAAATACATGAAAAAATGTGTTTGCAATAATGTTTTTCATGTATTTCTCATTTTTCGTGTAGCAGGGTTCATCAAAAGCATGCAACATGGGTACTCCTTGGATGAGGAATTAAATTTTGCATCCGACAAGTACTCATGCTCGAAGTTAGAGTAAAATATTAGGGAGATAAGTTGAAAATAGGAGCTAAGAAAGTAGGTTTATTGTTTTATTTTTTTTAATCTTTTTACATTTTGACCCCAAAAATGGTGAATCATCCCCCATGGTTGACATCATCATCTTGAATCCTATTGGTCCTTATAAATTTTATTTTGGTTGTACATTTTTCTTATGAGGCCTATCTTAGACCTCAAAATTCCCCTAATGTCTAATATGGCATTCTTCCATATGCATGAGAAAAACCTTCAAAACAACTGCCAATCATGAAATAGATCCTTTACTTAAACCATACTCAAACATTGGCCTTTTCCTCAAAGCTATTCTTCTCCAAACAACTTCTACTACAACAACCACGAATCTTATTTGAAAATTGATGCTCCACAACGGAAATTTGCTACAACAATGCCATTTACTCTCATACAATGAAGAATATATACTCTCAACTAGGTCTAAAGCATATTTCCTCTATGCAATATTCTATAACTCACTATCACACTCAACCAACCATAAACCAACTACAAAATGTAGAATATGAAACATGTAGGGAAAATTGTACTTTTGGACTAGGATCAAAGATGCACAAAGTTGAAAAAATAAATCCTCAACCATCACTAGTTGTGAAGTAAATGTCTTCACACCCACTGGAGGACTTACTTCACCAATTCCAAAATTTACAAATTACTTTAGAATCTTCCCTAAACATGTAAGTCAAAATACATCAGATGTGTGCGAGGGATTTGAAGAATTTCTAGCTACATTATCAACTCCATGCATAAACCCGTTGAATATTAGATGCAATTGCATGGATAAACCTAATTGTATGTGGTTGGGGCCCTTCAACAACATGCACAAGCCTAGCTCCATGCGGTTGGGGTAGAGGATGAGAGAAAACCAAGAATTCCATCTCCGAATTGCCTCCAAATTCTTGCTTACCTTATCCAACTCTTGAACATGCCTCGAATCCTCTGTCACATCCTTTGAAACCTCTGTAAAAGAACAAAACAATTCTCTTAAGTGTCACTTCAATGATGACCTAGAAACCAACAAACAAGGTTTTGGCATGACTGCCAAACAAGTCCTCAACTCTCCTTCGACACCTACAAAAGTTGAAACACCTCTGAATGGACCCTGTATCACCTCTTCAACATCACCATCATATCAACGCATTGTTGGAACAAGTCATAAGAATCCTATTAAGCTCATCAACATGAAGCACATCTCCATCACTTGTAGCAACATCTCCAATGCCTCCAACTCTTGTAGAATCATCTCTAACACATGTAGCAACAACTCCATCATCACCATAAGGAAAACATTCCACTACAACAAGTCATGATAATGAAGGTGAACATGAATACCTAGACTTTCCATAGTCCTCAACATGGACAAAATCAACATCACTGACAATTGCCAAAGGTTGACATCAATGCCGACATAACTATCTCAGTTTCAACACTACCAACTGCAATCATGCTACAAGAATGGAATCAACACATCAACTAGGCTACATAGGGTTGACATTAATGCCAACATGAGCTAGATACCATCATGAACCAACACCAACATCAACCAGTTGCACACATGAACACAATAATTCCAATAATCTCCCCTTTTGGCATTGATGGAAACCACACACAATCTCTAGACCATCATCCTCTGTCACTCTCGCTTTGACATCGATGGAAAATGGACCACTCCATCTAAATATGCAGCAAGAATAAAAGCACAAACACTAAAGAAACTAACCTCCATATGGCTGAAATATGATGCATATCAACCAATAACCATACTCTCCATACAAGCATCAAGTAGCATATGAACCAACAACATCAAAGCACCATGTCCAACCAGCAACCTCTAGTAGTAGAAATAATATGCCAACATAAGGAAACCATACAAGAATCAATGAGCATCAACATAATGAGAAAAATCATCCAACAATTTGCACATGAGGCATCAACAATAACTCTCCATAGAAACTGCATAGCAGAAACTACCAGACGTATCTAAACATAGCATGAGGCCAAGAACCCCAACTATCATAACATATCATGAGGCACATCATAAACACCTTCATGTGGATCATAATGCCAATAATTTATTTTGAAGTAAACAAGAGAAAATAATGCTCCCCCTGAACACATGTCATCTCTAACATCCTCTTAAGGTTGTAGTGAACCGCTTCATCTGCAAGTGATTGCTTCCTTGCCAAAGGAAAGAAGCACAAGGTGAACCGAGACTCCACATGACCATGACTTATGACATATTCATTAAATATATATGGTTGTAACAGTGATACAAAAACCTCATGCATGACTATTACATGACCTCATGACTCAATTTTACATGAATGCCCAATTATAGCACCAAATCACTAGAAGACCCAATGATGAAACAATACAAGTACAAGGCATCATGAGCATTTTACATCAATCTTACAATGAATTACAATGTTTTTGTCATCATATATTATGGACCAGTGACCCAAAAATATGAAAAATCATTATTGTTACAATAACATTAGCCCATACATGTGACTGCAATAAGGCTCCATAATGACTCAACATACTATTAACTGGACTCTCAACCAATACATAATGATGAAACAATAAAATGTACATGGATGTAAAAAACTACATATGATAGCCTACATATGGTTGATCCAAGTGTTAAGTCACATTTTCATGGCATTCCCTCACCGTATCCATGCTAGGATAACTAAAAATGATTAATGAGTGTTGCAACAAGGCTAATATACATGTGTTTTCCACTCATACACAATAAATATATCAGTTGCAAAAATAATGAGTGAAAATAAATAAACATAAAGAACAAGCCTTGAAAAACATAGCTCCCTCTGAGCATGATATACCTCATATGAAGTGATCCGGATGATATGAAAATGCATGGAAGAACTGTATCAAAATTCATTTCTTCTGGAACTCCTCAAGCTATCAATGCTCTCCCCTGAGACCATGCTAGTCTCATACATAGTATTGTAGTAAAATAGTTCTAACATGCAAGAATGTATTGCAGTAGGGGCTGATATCTCCTACTTTGAATCTGATGAGGAAGAGTAGTCCCTTGATCTCTTATTTCTCTTCACTCTTCCCTTCAACAAATACACATTATTCGGTGTCTTGACTCCCTTGGAAATCAATCTCCTCGATCCTTCTTTTTGGATGAGGCAACCTTTGGAGTTGAAAATTACTTCATTTCATCCATCAACTATTTTGCTCACACTCAAGATATTATGCTTTAGGCCTTCAATGATACAAACATCATCTACATTTGTCCTCTTCTCACCAATATTGGGTTTGTTGCTTCCCAACACTCTTGTTGTTGGTTTTCTTGAGCAAATGAAATTTTCTCTGATCCCCTGACGTATATTGTGAACATCCACTATTAATATACCACATATCATCCTCATCACATGAACAAAGTGTAATTCCACACATTCCTTGCTACTCATCCTTCTTCTATCATGTATTCCTTGGTTGGTTCCTTGGTTTTACATTTTCCTTTGTCTGTTGCTTTTGAACCGAAGGCATCAAGGATCTCTTCTTTTTCTTATTTTTGATGCTCTTCTCAAGGTCTTCATCATTGTTGCTGAAACTTGCTCCAAATAACATATGAAATTTTTTCCAAAACTCCTTTGCATATTTTGAATCTACAATTTTATCTAAATATGCATTATGGGGATTTTCAAAAATAATTCATCTTGCTTGAGCATTTTTCTTCATTACTTCAGATGAGGGAAAATAGTCAACATATCCTTCACATATTAATCTCCACAAGTTAGATCCACAAGAAAATAATTTATACTTCACACTTTCTTGCCATAATTTGAAAGTTGTAATAGTAAGAACATGTATTCCTTGAGAGTTAATTATGTAAAAGAAACAAAAATTGCAAATTTCTTCGAATAAAACCTAGATATACTCTCTAGAAATTAAGTTGCAACCAATATCACTGCTCTAAGCTAGAAAACTTTGAGCACTACTAGGGGGGGTGAATCAATAGTGTGATGTTCTTAACAATTTTACCAACTAAAAATTCACTTATTGAATCATCCAGATAATAACCAAAAGCTAATAACAAATCATAACATGTGCACCATATAAGTAGAAACTAAAAAACATAAGTAGCAACATAAAAACTAAACAATGTACACAATCACATCCTCACACATAAGGCACAAGATTTCTAGTGGGAACCCTTTCGGGAGAAAAACCACCCTTGTTGTTACTTCTCTACCTTGAATCTCTATTATGTTAAGCAATTTGTATTTTACATAGATAGATGACTCCGATCAGCCTAGCGACTTGACCTCATATACAATAGGCCAACACCAATCAACTAGGAGAATCGATTCTACTGATCAACTAGGAAGACTTTGTTCTCACACAGACTATGGACTACCATTTGATGAAAGCCACCATGATCAATGATCCTCCCCCAACTCCGATTCGACTATCCAGCTCCAATTGTATGGAGAAAATGTTCCTTTCACTGAAGCTTCGAAATAATTGGTCCTCTCTCATGAAGTCATTGTTCCTCTATACTATGTGGACATCATTTTAGAAATTTTAAAACTAGATCCATGACTCTCTGCTCAACTAGAATTCAACTCTGCAATCCAAGTTTCAACAAAAACTCAATCTCATCAAACAAATAAAAACCACTCATAAATAAAACCAACCAACAACCATAATATCACCCATACATAACTTCATAAAAAAGTAGCTGCAAAAAACTACAAATACATCAAACCTTTGTAAATCAACAATATAAAAACTAATATGGCATTCTACCATATGCACCAACAACACTTGCAAAACAACTACCAATCATGAAATACATCCTCTACTCGAACCATACTCAAACATTGGATTTTTCCTCAAGGTTATTAATCTCCAAACAACTTTTGCTACAATGACCATGAATCTGATCTAAAAATTGATGCTCTGCTTCAGAAATCTTCTACAACACTACCATTTAATCTCATACACTAAAGAATTTATACTCTCAACTAGGTCTGAAGCATATTTCCTCTATGCAACCTTCTCTAACTCACTCTCATACTCAACCAACCATAAACCAACTCCAAAATGTAGAATATAAAGTATGTAGGAAAAATTGCACTTTTGGACTAGGATCAAAGGTGCACAAAGTTGACAAATTCAATCCTCAACCATCACTACTTGTGCACTAAATGTGTTCACACCCACTAGAGGACTTACTTGACCAATTATGACCTTTACAAATTACTTTAGAGGTTTCCCTTAAAATACAAGTCAAAATACCTCAGATGTTTGTGAGGAATCCAAAGAATTTCTAGCTAAATTCTTAATTGTGTGAGTAAACCTATTAAATGTTGGTTGCATCTGCATGGATAAGCATGTTTCCATGTAGTTAGAACCCTTCATTCTCATGCATAATCTTAGCTCCATGTAGTTGGGGTAGATAATGGGATAAAACCAAGAATTCCACCTCAAAACTACCTCTAACTTCTTTCTTACCTTCTCCAACTCTTTAACATTCCTCCAAGCCTCTGTAACAACCATTGACACCTTTGAAAATTAACAAAACAAGCCTCCCAAGTGTCACTTCCATGATGACCTAGAAACCAATAAACAGGGTTTGACATGATGGTCAAACAAGTCCTCAGCTCTCCTCTGACACTTACACAAGCTGCAATACCTCTGAATAGACCCTATAGCACCTCTGCAACAATGCCATCAAATCAAATCACTGTTGCAACAAGTCATAAGAATCCTACCAATCTCATCACCTTGAAGCACATCTCCATCACCTATAGAAACATCTACAATGCCTCCAACTCTTGTAGAAGCATCTCCAACACTTGTATCAACAACTCCATCATCACCATAAGGTCAACACTCACTACAACAAGTCATGAGCATGAGGGTGAACATGAAGACCTAGACTTGCCATAGTCCTCAACATGGACAACATCAACATCGCTAACACTTCCTAAAGGTTGACATCAATGCCAAAATAACCATCTCAATGTCAACACTACCAGCTGCAACCATGCTACAAGAATGGCATCACCACATCAACTAGGCTAGATAGTGTTGACATCAATGCCAACATGAGCTAGTTGCCATCATAAATCAACACAAACATTAGCTAGATGCACACATGAACACCATAATTCCATCATATATATTGATTTTGTGTGACTTGGACTTCCGAGTATACATTTTCTTGATAATATTTCTTGGTGCTTGCCTCATTTTCATTTAATATTATTTCTTTATTACTGATAATGTACAATAATTTTTATTATTTTTATTATTGAATTACATGTCTTAATCTTATGCACAATGAGAGATTCCTCTGTAGTCCACACAATATAACCTTCCTTCCCCCCTCCACACTTCACATAATGAAAAAATTGAGCTTATAGGAAAATTTATGATAAAAAAATTTGAAAAGATCATGTTCGACAAGCTCAGAGAATTCATCATGCACTCCCTTTATTTTGGCATAATTTTTTTTTAGTGTTTCAGTAAGTTCTCCTAAATTGTTGGTTAAATTTAAGGATTTTTTCATCATGCAAAATTCTCAAATCCTTGTACCTATATCAAATTGATTACAAGAAAAACCAAAGTTTTAGCTTTGATGTTGCTATTAAATCTATGCATTTTTAAACATATGTGTTCCTATTCTATTTCCACTTTTTTATAAAATTTAGTTCAAGAAAATATAATATTCACCATAACATTGATACATTATGCAAATAATTATGTGTCTTAATCTTTTATTTTCTATTAAGTTAACATCATTGAGTTAATATTTTAAATTTTTAGTATGTAGATGATCTAAAATGATCATAAACTAAAAACTTATGTAAAATTGATTAACCATTTTTTATTTGAATGTTAGCTGAAAGCACGCAAAAATCGAGGAAAAATGCTTGATAAGAACACTGTAGGAAAACTGTTTAAACATAAAATCGATGCATAACAGAAGTATAAACAACAAAAACACAGCGATACTAGACAAAAAAATTGATTACGAAGTTCATCCTTGATGTACTATGTCTTCGAGTCTGCTTTCAGGATGGGCGACCGCTTTATTATGATTGAAACAAGAGTAGTTGAATACATAGAGAAAAAAACCAGAATTAATGTGCACGCAGGAACTTCTGATCACTGTCAACAGATAGCTTTCTGAACCAGCTTTCCAATGCTTCTTACGGTTTCCAAAACTGACCCCGGATTCCCATGTTACACTAAAAACAAAACTGCCTATAACCTCTAGAAGCTGCAAATGAAAAACCAAAACCACTTTAATGTTTTCAAAGAATCAAATACACCTTTTAAAGGTCTCCAGGTTCATCAAAACCACCTTTACTAAATATAGGGTGAATTTGGTTTCTCCTGGTTGAGTTTGGAAACTCGGTCTGGTTGTTGTTTGCTACTTAGGGTAAGTTTCTTGGTCATCGCAATAGTTTTAAAAATAAACTCAACCAAAAAACACATAAATAACATTAGGATAAACCATAACCACAGGTGATTAGGCTAACTAGGAGGAGGCTATCTGCTTCCATGTGAACGCCGGCGGTCAACTGTCTGTCTACCATCTAGCGGTTTTTCCAATGGTTCTGGCGATGGTTTCGCTAACCATCCGAATGTGGCAACTGCCAACTTTTACCTGGTGGTTACCTCCACAGTTTTCAGTTGTAAACCCAACATTCACACTATCCACGCGGTGATCTCCTCTGATGGTGAACTCCCACACTGGTCACATGCAAACCTTTCTTCGATGCGGTCAAGTGTCTGTGTGGTGTTATGAAACCCTGATGGTCTATCCATCTCTGGTCACATGACCATGCATTTCCACTATGGTTTACAATGGCGGTTAGGGACTGTTTCATAATACATTTTCATTATTTATAAAGTTCATGGATTGAGAGTGTATTAACTTATATTTTTAGGGGTTTAGTCTTAGGTATGTGATGCTTGGATTAGGTTTTTAGGTTTAGGATTAATGTGGTAGGTTAGGCTTATGTTTTTAATAGATTTTGAATCATATTTATATACCATAGCTCATGTCCTTTTAAATGAACCATATCAAACCAATTTGTCACATTGTGACATTTCACCACAAAACCTTATCGACGAAACAACCCTGAGAGAACTGAAAACTCTGGCAACAATTGATGAGACTGACGACAACCTAACTTCTCTAGATGCATTAATCTGACAGATCCTCCTAGATCAATCCTCTCCACTTGAAAGCTTTTGGACCATAAAAGTTTGATTAAACAATTATTCGATGAGGGTAGAACTCCCTCTCTTTCCACCGTGACCTAATGATGTACAAATACATTTGATCAATCACCTGCAAGTGATGACCCTGATGATCCTGACCATGATACTTTTGATTCGGTGACCTGTTTCATCCATCTACAGTATACACAACTTGCGATGATGGGCAAACAACCTGTTATCAACATGGCAATTGAATTCTTTCCATGAAGAATCATGAGTTAGTGATTCACAATCTTTGAAAAGAGTCTGTACTAGATGGTGTTTAATACTTTTGACATCAAACCAGATACTTGAATTGACATACTTTCCTGCTTCCTGATTACTAAGTGACCTTGCTGCACTAAACCTATCCAACTGTAAGGTGAAAATTACTGCAACTTAGTTTGATTCTGAAAGTATTGATTTAGTTGTTGATTTGTTTGAATCACTTTTAAAATATGTTTCCATTGAATAACACTTTCCTCTGATGTATAAGTTTCCATTAGACACTTTGACACTGCTTCAGAAAAGGATTTGATATGAAAACAAATAGATTTCCTCTCCACTTGAAAAAAGGTGTCCAAACTAGTCAAGACATGACATGGCGATGCAATACAAGAGAAATTGAACACTGACTTCACCCAATATTGACCTGTATCCCTGCAACTGTTAAGTTCCAAACTTAAACTGAATTGATTCATTCTTATATTAGGAAGAGGAGCTTTACGCACAAACTGTAATTCATGTTGTAATCCTTGCTTATGAATAAGATGTTTGGTTTTACATAGAACTGAACAAGTTTCTATCCCTTTAATCAAACCATCTTTAAGCTGAGTTGCATAAATTAAGCAAGAAACATGTTGATTGTTATGTTGATCCTTTATACACATGATTACAAACCGCTTGTTTGAACTTATTAATCGATTCACCTAATTAACATTAATTGAATTCAAGTGATTTTTACTTTGATTTGCCCTAACAATAAATTAAACCCCATCTTTCTTAAGGTGATATTTATTTTCTCTCCTGTAAAATACTGCATCATGATCATAAAGGTAAGGACTTCCTAAGACAAATCAACATATGTCTACTGGAACCACATCTAATTCCACTTCATCAATGTAATTAGATGTTATGGACAATCTTAATTGACATTGTTTGGTGACTTTTATCTGAGTTGATTTATTTGGCCATCCTAATGGATAAGATCATGGATGATTTCGTGTTTCCAAACCCAAACTTTTAACTAAATATTCAAAGATTAAATTCGCATGTGATCCAATGTCAAACATTGTATCTATCTTTGTATGCTTAGAAGTTATCCTTATGTTAAACAATTCAACTCTTTTATCCTCATGTGAAGGATCTACGTTTGATGAAGATTTAATAGTTTTTGAACTTGAACTAGTATCACAAGTTTTACCTGTCGTAACCATGGCGGTTATCCTCCTTTCATCACCTGAATCTGAACCTAGATGTTGTTGGACTGCTGCAATGGCCTTCTTTTCATCATTCTCCTTAAGGAACTTTTTGGATTTAAGTTCTAGATGAAGTTTCCAACACTTCGATTCATCATGACCGATTCTCTGGAAATGAGAACAAGCAGGCCTTTCCTTCTGAATGATCGTTGATTTCTTTATCTTTGAATTGTTCTTCCCCTTACTGTCACTGGAGTCTTTGGTTTCCAACTCTTTGGATGACTACGATGAAAAATTGAATGGTTTTCCACCTAATTCAATATGTATGCCCTGAACACACACCTCATCGAAATAATCAAGATTAAACATCAATAAAGTATGCTGCAAGTATGAATGTAAATTGTCGATGTATTTTAACAAAGTTTCACGTGTATCCAATGAAATACCAAGTGCCAATTATTTATTTTTGAACTCCTAAGTACTCTTGAACACTCTGCTCTTTACCTTGCCTCAAATGCTGCCAATCAATAACAGCTTGCTACATGTATCCTAAAGGATATAACTATTTCCTATGAGAATTTAAAAACTTAGACCATGATGAGATGACTTTTCCTTTACGCTTTACATCTATCTGAGAATTTCCCACCAGATTAAAGTTTTTTCCCCCATTCTAAGTGTAGCTTAATGAATTTTAGTTTTATCACTAGAAATGTTCTGAATGTGACAATACACCTATAACTTCTTTGTCCAGTTACCTAGCTTTTCAGGATTCATTTTTCCATCATAAACAGGTAACTCAAATTTAACATCAAGTTTCAAAAGAGATGTTTTCTTAGGTTTCTTTTCCATTTCAGATTCTGCATTGGAAGAAGAAGAAGAAGAAGAGGATGATGGAGGTGAAGGTGGTTTATCAGACTTCCCTTTACCTTTGTCCTTCTTCGATGGCTTTGAAGAAGAAGTTGCATCTCTCGCCTTCTTGTCTTTGTACAATTATCCCAACATCTGCTGCATGGTTAGGAATGCTTGTTGAAACTGTTCTTCACTCATCTTAGTTTCAATGTTTTCACTTGCATCAGGTCCTGACATGGTTGATTTTTGAATGACTCGTCGCTTTCCAATCTATGGATCGATCTACTCAAGGATTCCTTCTCTTCGTTGCAAATTTGACCTGGTTAACATTCAATGGAAAATTCTACAAATGAAACCTGCTCTGATACCAAACTATATGATCTGAAATGATCATAAACTAAAAACTGATGTAGAATTGATTAACCATTATTGATTTGAATGTTAACTGAAAGCACACAAAAATCGAGGAAAACTACTTGATAAGAACACTTTACGACAGCTGATTAAACATAAAATTGATGCATAACAGAAGTATAAACAGCAAAAACACAGCGATACCAGATAGAAAAATTGATTACGGAGGTCGTCCCTGATGGACTACATCTCTGGGTCTACTTTCAAGATGGGTGACCGCTTTATTAGGATTGAAATAGGAGAAGTTTATTACATAGAGAAAAAAACCAAATTGAATTTGCACACAGGCACTTCTGGTCATCGTCAACAGATAGCCCTCTGAACCAGCTTTCCAATGCTTCTTACGGTTTCCAAAACCAACCCTGGATCCCCTTGTTACATTGAAAACAAAACTGCCTATGACCTCTAGAAACTGCAAATGAAAAAACAAAACCACTCTAATGTTTTCAAAGAAGAAAAAATGCCTTTTAAAGGCCTCCAAGCTCATCAAAACCACCTTTGTTGAATATAGGGTGAATTTGGGTGCTCCTGGATGAGTTTGGAAACTTGATCTGGTTGTTGTTTGCCACCTAGGGTAAGTTGCTTGGTCATCGCATTAGTTTTAAAAACAAACTGAACCAAAAAACCCATAAATAACATTAGGATAAACAATAACCATAGGCAGTCAGGCTAGCCAGCAAGAGGCTAACTGCTTCCATTTGAACGCTGGTGGTCAATTGTCTGTCTGCTATCTAGTGGTTTTCCCGACAGTTCCGGCGATGGTTTCGCCAACTGTCTGCATGTGACAACTGCCAACGTTTACCTGGCAGTTACCTCCACGGTTGTCAGTTGTAAACCCAATGTTCACACTATCCATGTGGTGATCTCCTCTAATGGTGAACTCCCACACTGGTCACATGCAAACCTTTCTTCGACGCGGTCAAGTGCCTATGCAGTGTTATGAAACCCCGATGGTCTATCCATCTCTAGTCACATAACTATGCGGTTCCACTACGGTTTACAATGGCGGTTAGGGATTGTTTCATAATACATTTGCATTGTTTATAAAGCTCATGGACTAAGGGTGTATTAACTTAGGTTTTTAGGGGTTTAGTCTTAGGTATGTGATGCTTGGATTAGGCTTTTAGGTTTAGGATTAATGTGGTAGGTTAGGCTTAGGTTTTTAATAGATTTTGAATCATATTTATATACCATAGCTCATGTCCATTTAAATGAACCATATCAAACCAATTTTTCACATTGTGACATTTCACCATGAAACCTTATCAATGAAACAACCCTGAGAGAACTAAAAACTCTAGTGACAATTGATGAGACTGATGACAACCTGACTTCTATGGATGCATTAATCTGACAAATCTTCCTAGATCAGTAGAACAAAGGATTTTCAAAACAAGAATATGTGCATGAAGAAGTAGGTGCCAAAGAAGAAAAATGAAAGGTTCCTCTACACTCATTTCTCTATTCCACAAAACAAAAGTTTCCTTCCCACCTGCGTAATTTGTATAATGAAACTATTTTTTGCACCTCAAAAATTTGTAGGAAGAAATCTTCCTCTACATCTCAAAGTGAATTTGCGACAACCACTACAACAACTGCAAAGTGTGTATGTCTCGAGGTTTGGGTTTCATTGTGCATGGTGTAGTGGTGAGTAGTAGGATATTAGTCATTCTTCCTTTGCATCTCGAAGTGAACCCGAGGGAACTACCATAACATTTGCAAAGTATACATATCTTAGTATTTAGATTTCATTGTGTAGACATCAGAGGAATGGAAGAAGCTTTCATTATGCTTCTGTACTTACATTCAACCACGTTTCTACACTCCCCACAATGAATGCTTCTTCCACTCCCAGAGTGAAATTCATATATTTATTTTGTGGAACTTAAATCTTTGCATATGAACTTGCTCCTTGATTCCATTTAATCAAATTTCTTAATATGTATTTTAGATGTTGATAGTATGAGTAAGCCTTAATTATTTTGATAATAGGTGCGGAGTCTGATGGTTTGATGAGCAGTTTTCAAAATTATATTCGTTAGCTTTGATCCATCATTGAACTATCGAATTATATATCACTGCATTCCACACATTGAAAAATAAAAACATCCTCCACACCTCTGCACTTCATATAATGAAAGTGTTTTCCAATCTGGACTTTCATTTGCCACTCTACACTCTCCACAACGAAATTAACTCAATTAAAAATAAAATAAATTAACCTAATTAAAATTCATATTAGGAGCAAGTTTGTGAGTGGAAATTTAAGTGCCACAAAATTAATATATCAATTTCACATGTTTTATACAATCAAGGTTTAGATTTTATTGTACGGAATGAAAAAATGCAAAGAAAGGTTTCATTTAGCAAGTGAAACACAACATTCTCGAATAATAGCACACTTTGCACAATCAAGGTTTAGCTTTCATTGTTCCAAATCAAATAATGAGACATTCCGCATAATTAGGATTTATATTTCATTTTGTGAAATACAAAGGCATAGATAAAAAAAAATATTGTGCGTACTATGTAAATTTTTTGGAGTGTAGAAGTGCAGATGAAGATATGTAAAGGTGGATTTCATTGTGCGAAGTATGAAGGTGTGCAATTGTTTGAAGGTGGATTTCATTGTGCGAGATACATAGGTGAGGAGGTGGAAATAATGATATATTGTGAAAATGTGAGCATTCTCGAATAACAACAAAATGTGGGCTCCACATAAAAAGACACATGCTTAATTAATTAATTAGTGATAAAGATAGGAACTATTCTGCATTGCAACTATTAATCTTATTTGAATTATTAATGCTCAAAAAATTCATTTTAACTTTATAAAATTTTAACAATTCAAAAAAATACCATCAAATTTAAATATATAACTTTTTCCTCCTAAACAATATACATTAAATTAATTAAAATAAGTTGTTAAATTATTAGCAAAACATCACAATAAAATTTTATTAATTATTTTTATTTAAACCACCCTCAAACAATATATTCTAGAACTACTATTCAATAAATTAAAGTAATTTTATTAAAGTATTGAATATCAAAAAATATAAAAACATATTTCTATATATTTTTTTCCACTTATAAAAATAAATAAATTTGATTTTTCTCGGTTACGTATAAAATAATAGATTTTAAATAGAAAATAAAAAATTAGAGAATAATGTATTCAGGCTAATATCTAAAATATTTTTGAAAATTAAATAATCATTTAAAACATATTTTTCAAAAATAAATAATATAATGGAAAAATAAATAATCAAAATTTTCAAAATAAATAATAATTTGAAAAGTTTATTATGAGATGTTTTCATTTTTATATAATAATAATAATAAAGAAGATGGTGATACCCATTAAGACCAAATGATAACAATAATAGTGATTAATATACACTAAAACGAAATGGGTTACAAAATGATAACCATAATAGTGATTAATATACACTAAAACGAAATGGGTTACAAAACTTTATAAAGGTAGGAGATTATTCTAAATATCTTAGAGTTTTATTTGTACTTGAAAGCATTTGAAGACCACCATATTTTTATTGAGTTAAATGAGGAAGAAATTTTTTTTAATTTAAATTTAATCTTAGTATAAGGTAGACAATTTCAAAGAATGTGATTTTCATTCTTAACCTTTTTAATGTCAAAAAGTGATAAAGGCTTTCATTTCATGGTGTTTTGGTTAACCAAAGATGTGTTTCACTATAGGACTCATGAGAATTTGTTGTTATTTTATCAATGTGAAGACAACAAGATCCTTTGTATTTTCATGATTTTGTTGATCACCCCATAATATCTTAGTTTTCTTTTTCCCTCATCTCTTTTATCTTCATCCAAGGATTTGCTTTGGGAATAATTTTAAAAGATTTTTGGGAAAATAGTGTCAATTGTTTTTCTAAGGTCAACTAAACAACAATAGAGATCAACTTTATTATTGCAACACTACTCTACAATTATCATGAGAGTAACACGATAGTCCACCAATAAATGATATCCCATACATGGATTTTCGTTGTTTCATTATGTCTTTCTAGCCACAAGCTAATTTTTTTTTTCAAAATAATGTGTTATAGCTTGGGTAAATGGGGATAATCATCATGGTCCTATAATTAGAAGGAATGTTTTTATCCCTAATTTTAAAGATAGGTACAATGATATTTTGCAACCAATGCTTAGGGAAGTCTACCTTCACTTCCAAATTTTATGTGAAGGAGAAGAATAAACCCTATTGTTTTAATTACTTTAGCATGGTAACTTTTAATATGCTTAGCTTTCCCAATTAAAAGCCACTTAGCCCTGAACTCTATATTTTCCCTAAAAGATATAGACATCAATCCATAATAAGCATCAAAGCACTTGCTTCATGATACATGTTAAAATTACAAATATCATGAGAAATAACTAAATTATAAGTTTATTTCAAATTATTACAACTATTATTGTTAATTATATAAAGTTAATATAGATTGTACATATACACAATTAAAACAAAAAAATCAAACAATATTCTTAATCATGGATATTTGCCCCTACTTTATATCAACATTATTAATATGTAAATAGGATTTGATACAATATCATGGGCCAATACCACAGTTTATCAATACCACATATCGACAAAACCATAACTTACTTCATATTACACTTGTTCATATGTTTTTTTTTAATTAACCAATTTAATTAAAATTGCAAAAGCATCAAAATCATTTTAGAAATAAATTTTAACTTATGATTTGTGTGCACTACTAAAAAAATTTATATGAATTACATTTGTACCATCCATTTTTTTTATATGAATTAAATTTGTACCATGCACTTAATTATGGATAATAAAATCAAATTTATAAAAGTCTGGTTTCAAAATAAACATGCCTATCTCATTAAAAAAACATTCCAAATAACATTTATAAAATTAATAAATTAATTAAAAAAAATTAACCAAAATCTTATTAATAATAATAATAATAATATCCATTTTTAAGGTCACAGCCAAGCCAGACACCAAATTGGTGTATGAGACCCCCTTGTTTGTGGGACAAGGGACCCACCTCCGCGCAGCGATTTGACTGCTAAGTCTACGAAGACATACATACTCTACCCCCCTCTGGTTTTGAACCTGTGACCTCTTAGGAGGAAACACATACTCTTAACCATTAGGCCCACTCAAATACCTCCAAATTCTTTATCCGGTAGAGTAAATATGAATCAGTGATATTAGTGTTTGTAAATAAATATTCATCCACTGATATTTGGAATTTAAAAAGCAATTCCGTTAAAATAGTCATCATGCTCAAGGGTTACTTTACAATGTTTTCAAATTATCTAATATGTCATCATCAATGTCGGAGCTTGATAAAGTGAAGTGACATGAATTGCTGTTCACATGTGCATGCCTTATGTCTTAATTATCTTGATGACAAAGGTTACACTACGCAATAGACATTATCACGTACGTACGACATGGTTATGAAATAGACATTATCACTTTTATTATGACTTATATTTCATATTTTCAGATTGTATTATCATGGTTATGAAATAGACATTATCACTTCTATTATCACTTATATTTCATATTTTCAGATTGTATTATAATAATTTAATTATATTAATTTTTATATAAAATAATTTTTAATTAAAATGTTATGTGATTCTTTAAGTATCTTAGAGCTCAGATTCAAGAAACTTAAATGAAGTAATATTTAGTGACAATGTTTCATAAGGGACTTATCCTCTTAGTTATTGAATTTGTTTTCATTATAAAAATATTTGTTAAATAGTAAATTATTATTTTTATTTAATATTAAAATTAATTCTAATTCAAATTCAAATTTAAACATATGTTTAATTTTAAATGAAAAATTTAAACCTGATATATTTACAGCGTTTAAGATTTCATCATAGAAATAGGGAGTCATCTACTGAGGTGGAGGAGTTTTTCGGACGACCAAAAGTTGCTAGAATCCATGGAAAATTTTAGGGGCTAATGTTCGCCCAGTGGGCTAATTTTCCATGATTTTTCCACAAAAGAGATTCGCCAATTTCCAATTTTATAAAAGATGATTCGCCCAAATTTTAGAATATAAAATTATTTTACCTTAAAAATCGCCAACATTGTATAGAGGCTATATATAAAATCATTATAAATTGGAATAATTTTACAAATATATCAATAAACATTTTATAGTTTGCATATTAGGGATTAGTGAGATTCGCCAATGTTTTTAAACTTCAAGAAATTTTTCCATCCTTAAAATTTTCCTTGCTAGAATCTGAGCAAATATTTCTTTAAAAATCCTGTAGAGTGTTGCACAAACCAAAAGGAAGGACTTGGTATGCAAAATTACCCCAAGGACAAGTGAATATGGTCTTATCTTGGTCTTCCTGGCTGATTTGAATCTGATTGTACCGGCTAAACCCATCTAGGAAGGAGAAAAACTTTTTCCCTACCAAACCGTCTAACACTTGATCTATGAAAGGTAAAGGGAAATGGTCCTTTTTAGTGTCTTTGTTCAATTCCCAATAGTCGACACAGATTCTCCACTTACCATTTTTCTTTGGCACTAGCACCAAAGAAAAGACCCATTCACTATCAGAGATGGGATAAATGAACCCTGTATCAAGAAATTTCTGTAGCTCTTCCTTAACAATATCTTTAAGTGTTGGGTTAATCCTCCCTTGAGGTTGCCTGATTGGTTTGCAATTCTCCTTGATGTATATATGATGAGTACATATTGAAGGGTGAACTCCCTTCATCTCCTTATAACTCCAAGCGAAGGCGTCTAGATGTTTTCTCAGCAGGCTCCATAGCTCCTTCTCCTGGGAAGGAGATAGAGATGGATTGGTTTTCAATGTTCTTTCTGGACTGAACTCTATATTTTTGACACGAAGATAAGTGGAGTCGGCCACACAGAGATCAATTGAGAGGTTGTTTTGGGTTTCTCTTACTATGTCCTCTAATGGTGATACACTAGGAGGTGGATTCTGAATCAAATTTTCAATCATATCATCCCCATCTTGTTGTTTCCCCCCATTGCAATTTCTAATGCACAAAGCGGTGCAGAATAGACTTCATCCTCATCTTCCTCCTCCAACCAGAGAGGTAGATCATGTTCTAGCAAGGGTTGGGCAGGAGGATATAGGATTAACTACTTAGACATGTGCCCGTTCATTATGGTCATGTTCCCAGCGCGACAGCTGATGTAGGCATTGGCAGTAGCCAACTAGGGTCTTCGCAGAATGAGAAGATACCCAGTGAGGTTTGCCTTTGGCTGGAGAACTAAGAAATCAGTAGGGTACTCCCAAGAATCAATGGAGACCATCACATCTTCCACAATCCCCTCAGAGGTCACGGTGGAGCGGTCTGCTAGCTGTAGCACGGTCGTGGTATTCCTCAAGGAGCCCTGGATGTTAAGTTTGAGCATTGTATCCTTTGTCATCACATTAATGGAAGCTCCCAGATCAATCAAGGTATATGGGATCATGGTGCCATTGATGTGGAAATCAACTACTGGGTTTCCAGGGTCCAGATATTATGGACAGATTACCTGCTCTAGCATCAAGTCAGACAGTTGTCCTATGACATTGATGGTTGGGGCATCTCTCTTGCGCCTTCTTGGATGCCTAAAGCACTTCTCTTTGATCAACCTATTGTGGATAGGCACATCTTTTATGGCTTGGAGAAGTAGTGTATTCACACATAAATATTTCAATTCTCTCAGGAGTTCAATTTCTTCTGGGGTAGGCTGGACTATCACGGATAGTCTCTTAGGAAAGGGCGGAATTTCATTAGGTTCACTTTCTATAGAGCTGTAACAAGGGTCTCTTTCACCTCTAGTTATGCCACATTAATAAGTCAATCCGGGAACGCTTTGTTATTTCAAAGAGTAGCTCAATCTGAGGCTATTCGTCAGAGTAATGCTTCGTAGTACAGTGTCTAGGAAATACAAGCGTAAACGGATGCTAAACTTACGACTAAATTGCTTAAAAGAATAAGATCACACAAAGCAACTTATCAGTCGAGGGTGCGGAAGCGATAACCCATCCCTCTAGAAACTGATGAAAAGGAAATTAGAGCATGGACCATAGGTCTGGGAGCTAGGCAGCGACTTGCTGAGGCTCTCTACAGCCTTAGACCTTCTCTCACACCAAAACAATAAATGCAATTAAATGGAACGGCAGAAAGTAAAATGGAACAGCAAACAGGAAATGGAACAACAAATCTGAAATGGAACAGCAATAAATGGAACAACAATCCAATTAACTAAATCTCACTAGTCAGACTAAGCTTTCTCTATTGAATTAAACTCTCATTCTGCAATCAAATAGCAATCCTCTCTCGAAAACAACTTTAATGAATTATACTTCATGGAGCAGTATTCACAAATGAATTATGGAACAGCAATCATCAAACATATATACACAACATGCGTACTATAGCAACCTGACTTAAAGAGAATGTGACTATGCTTCCAAATAGAATAATATCACTTTAGGATTCCAACAATTGAGATTTCAAATGAATCTACTACAGCAATATTCAATATGAAGGCTCTGCAACGGAAATAGTTGGCATGCAATCAACTTTGAAAAGATTCACTCATACAATTCAGAATTACTTCTTGAAAGAAACCATTAATGAATTAATTGTAACAGAGCATGGAATAGCATATGAAAAAAACGTCAGATTACCAAACTGTGAAGATAAAAAAAACCACATGGAAACAAAATTATAATGATACAAAAGAAAGTGTCCTTCGGAGCCGGGCCCTTAGCTTCCAACGGTACACCGCCTTAGATTACTTCAGATGCAGAGATGAAATAAATACCAGGTCTTTTGTATTAACACATCAACAATTGTACAGCAAAACAAGTCTTAGTAGGAGTCGATGATCAAAGTCGAATCTGAGATTCACAGTTACATATATCAAAAGAGGTCCCCTTGCTTAACACTGCTGTCCCTTTTTATATGAGTAACGACGGAGGTATCTAGGTAGCAAAAATAAGCAAAACAGCGATCCCTCAGGATCAAAGATCCTGAGGGATTCGCCAATCCGTTAACCCTTTACTTTTCTTCCCATGTTCTGCCGAGCTGATGATCCTTCTTTCTTTCCAGGGTCGTCTTGCTTCGATTTGTTCGATCTTGTTCGCATCTGGTTCCCGTCTAAAGGGCCAGCAGTTATTGCTTCTTTGTCTTTTTCTTTCGAATGGCAGTCCTTCGTTTCCACCCTTTTCTGCATGGAAAAATAACGATTATCAGCAATTAAGCTTTCCATACTAATTCTTACACGTTCTATTAAAACTCTTTATTTCTTTAAGCTCATTATGCAAAAAGGGTTACAATTGCTACTGAAAAGTCACTAAATTGTTCATCAAAAACATACCTTTCCAGTGCTCCACACACCCCCCTGCTTACCCTGTTTCATGCCCTCATGAAAACATTATAGTTGACATGCAAGGCGGTAAGAGAATAGGCTGGAGAGGGAACCTCGTGTGGAGGCCTACAGCCGTGATGAGTAACTAGATCATCAAAGAACTGATTTGTTTGACCTTCAGGCATTTCATACAAGGCCTGATATCCAGGTGCAGGGTGCCAAATAATTGGACTACGAAATCGATACCCTAACCAGGATGGCCCTGCTTGCAAAATACGCTCGCCATAAAGGTTCAATCGGCTGGCAGCTAGCTCAAAATTTTCATATCTGAATGGTTCCCTGAGCTGAATGTTTGGGTTCGAAGTCTGGTATCGAAATTTTGCAGCATCAATGGCAAGGTCTTTAATAGTCAGAAAATATTCCAAATTTTGTCGGATTAAGTCCTCGTGCATGGGTCCTAATGTCTCCATAACACCCGGGGATCTCATAAGGTTCCTATGTGCTCTCCATAACAGTACTGGGTCTCTAGGCTCGACTCTTACCCACAAGTCTAGGCTATTTTCATGTCTCTGAAAAGTGTTATAAGCCCTGAGCCATTTTAGCTGATTAACCCCGAAGGAAACGAAGGCTTGCAATTGGATGTCCCCAACAAAAGGACCAGGATTCAAATCAGTTTCCTGGTCTAGCACGAGGTTATGCAAGTAAAATTCACATAATAACCTTTGAACCTTAACTCCGTAATCCTTGCAACAATCTATGAAATCATTAACAGTATTGATTTGTATAGGGGCACCTGCCCTGAAAGCTTTTATCTTTAATCATAAATATCGTTCAAGCAAAAATAAAGCATAGTTTTTAGCAGGGGCCCTACAGGCCAGAACGTCATTATACAAAGAACACACAGTGTCCATCTGCCTAACAACAATATCTAATCAATGAGTTACCTTTGCAACCTTTTCTTGCTCCTTCTGCCAGCCTTCGAAGGCCTAGCTCTCGAATTGGCTAATATCCCGAAGTTGCTGCTGCAATTCTTCATATTTCTCCCGGGGGACTGTTTGTTCCTTCAACTGTTCAGCTTCTTGTTGAGCTTGCTTCATCATCTTGTGCAAGGTTCTTGTTTTTGGATCCTTTTTCCATAGGGCCGTAGAGGCCGGGAGTTTTACCTGAACCTTTTTGTTGTGATGTTTGGAGTTCCGAACCCGGATCACCCCTGAGGGCAGTGCCTCTGTTTGGATCTCCTTATTCTCCTTTTCTTTCTTAACACGAATGAAGGGTTGTTGTGGTTCCTCTGTTAATGGAACATCATCCTGTCCCTCTGCCCCAAATGGAACGACAGTCTGTTCTTCATTATCAATTGGAACAGCAGTCTGTTCCTCAGTGACAATTGGAACAACAGTTTGTTCCTCAGCGTCATTTGGAACAGCAGTCTGTTCTTCTGTGACAATTGGAACAGCAGTTTGTTCCTCAGTGTCATTTGGAACAGCAGCAAGTCTTTTAATCGGGTTTCGACCAATGGTGCGACTGTAAGTCCCTCGTCTTCTTGTTCTGCGGGATTCTGCTGTAGTGGTCCCCTTTCTTTTCCTTGTGGTCCTTTGTATCCTCAGACTGGCTTTCAACCTCCGAATTTTCTGTTGGAGCCGGGCTATAGTGTTCAGCAGCCTCTGTTGTTTAGTCTTTAATTTCTTGATTTCCCTTGCTTCAGCAGAGGGTTTGCTATTGGCCCTTAAATCTGCTCCTACTCTTTCTAGAGTTTCTTCTGGTGCCTTGGGAACAGATTGTTCCCGGTTGGTGTCCCTTATTTCTTCCTCATGAACGGGCGGGTTTTCTTCTACTTCCTTTTCTGCATGTGAACCCTCAGGTATGTCTTCCTCTGGAGGTTCATCGGGAGGACCTTCTGGGCTGGAGGGTTGGCCATATTCCCCCAAACTGGCCAGGATTGCGGCCAATTCTTCTTCGCCCACAGGGTCTCGCAGCGGGCTGCTTTCTGGTTGTGCTATGTCCTCCTCCCGATTGTCCTGTTCAGTGACTGCCTTGGAGTGTTCAACTTATGTTTGTGTTTCGGAGTGAACTTCTCTCTCGTCACCTCCTCCTCTGACTTGCTGCGCTTCGCCCCCAGATTTTCCAGCATTTTCTTCGGAAGATATTCCTTCTGGTTCTGGAGGTTCGTCTATAATCTCAATTGGTTGGCTGGTGCTTTCTCGAATCTTTTCCAGCCTCCCTCGTATTCGAGCTAGCCAGATTGATTTTCTTGCTTTCTCTGGCTGTTCAGGTGTACAAGCAACAGGTTTTTCTGCTATCACTTCTCTGCGTTTTTCTGGTCGCTCCGGTGTCCCTGAAGAATGCTTTCGTTTTGGAGCAACACGTTTTCCTGCTGCCACTTCTCTGCGTTTCTCTGATCGTTCTGGTGTGCTGGAGGAAGTTTTAGGTTTTGGGGGTGGTGCAGCCAATTTCCCCTCGATCAATGCAACGAGCTCCTCCCAGCTGCTCTGTTGTTGAGTGATACTATGGCTCACTATCAATCGAATCAATCCATGGTGGCTGACAACTGCTTCTACATGTTGTGCCGTTTTCAGGCTTCGGGCCGCATCATGCAGTAGTGAATTTAAAAGTGCAGGCATATTTACAGAACATTTTTCTTTCAAAACAGCTAAGAGTTTAAGATGGCGTGGTCTTACCACGTCCTTCCTTCCTTCGCACGTAATGTAGCTCTGTACTATCCTTGCTAGTTCGGTCCAGGGTTCTCCTAACGTTGCTGGCAGAACTCCCTTCCCCTTCACTGTCAAGCTTTGGCCTTCATCCTGGAAAATCTCCATAATCTTCTGCAGTCTTTCCTTCCTCAGCATCCATACAGGTCCGGTGGCTGGTAGGCCTGAGACTTCTGCAATTACATCGTCCGTGACCGCTATCCGCCTTCCTCCTACTGTGGAGTAGTCTTCCTGCAAGTTTTGCAGAAATTCCAACGCCACTGTCTCGTTTGATTCTTGTAGGCGACTGAAGTAATTCAACCATCCAGCCTTTTCCAGGATCTCCCTGGCGGCAGCAGAGACTGTCAATTCCTGAGGTTCGCTTCAAACTGCCTTTCCTCCCATGATTATACTAAGGATTTTCAATGGAACAGCAACTGCCTCTGTTGTTTTGGGATGCAGAGAAGGTGATCGTCGCGGAAAAAAATAGAGTATGCAGCAAAAATGGATTGTGGATGGCAACTTTGCGTAAAATAGAATTATCATACCGTTAAACCATGCCGTATTTTCGTACACTATCTACCCCAAATGGTGTGCTGACACGTAACTCGTGGAGTAATGAGATTACCTTCCCCCCCCCGCGATGTGATAGGTTGCCCCAGCCGTCAAATAGAGGAGCAACAACCATCGTGTAACCAGTCATAAAGGAACAGCATATAGAATTACGCCATGTTTTAGATGGACAACGAAATACCGAAATCGAGGCGAAAAGGTGGATCACGTTTTACATTAGAGCCTGCGTAATATGATGTGAGGCCGGGGGATGGGACGTCTGTCAATCGTACGAAGTTCCCAGAGGTCATTGTCAGTTCCCTTGCCATGATTGGTAGTAATGAGTGTTCGTGCGATATGTTCATCGGGAAATAAAATATGAATTATTCATAGGATAGAAGAGACAAAGAGATTTTAATATCATCCCCGTTGGTGTAACCATTATGACTCTGATACCATTAACAGAGCTCTGCTGCCGACAGGTGTTCATAACCTTGGAAGAGTTGTTTATTTCACCCCCAGAACCATGATCCTGTATGTGTATAAAAAGTATTTTGTCAAAACGCAGGCCATTATGCTGGCTTGGTAACCAGTAGCCATAATGCCATTCACAAGGAAGGTGCGAATCGTGGGCAGGCCGGCTCATGATGAGACCCCATGTTCCAAGTTTTGTTTATTTAGTATACTTTTTGGACCATATCCCTGGTGTGGTGGCCATGTTGGGAATGCCACTTCGCTTCCCACCTGATGATCATGGTAGGCTGGCTCTTGATGAGACCCCCTATCCTGCATTTGACAATTAATAATCCATATTCATCATCATTTTTTCTTTGCAAAGCACTTTTTCTTATTTATTTACACATAAGGGTGGTTCAGCACTCCTTAAGAGTGGGAATGGTGGAAGAAGTCTTATCATCCCAACAGGAAGATATAAATCCTCTGTTCTTATTCCTGTGTAATAATCAGAATTTTTTTTTAAGGAGATCGCCATGATAAAGATAACCAATCAGGACAATGGGAATAAGTCAATGACAATGGAGATGAGAAATAAGTATGTCCCTCCTCTTGTCCCCTTATCAATACTAGGCTCTATAAAGATAGCGATTTTATGATCTGCTGACTTTGGCATGTTGTAATTGATGTTCATTGCATAAGTGTATAGTTGTATCTTAAAGACTGGGGAGATCATGGCGAAGAGCATCCTCGATATGAATCATCACTGAGAACAAAGATATGGCTATAGTGTTCCTTTTGAAAGAGAAGGATCCATACCAACAAATAGTTGGGATGTCGTTCTTTGAGAAGAAACATCCTAAGATCATGAGTGCTTGTCTGCAAAAATTCTCAACTGCTGTTCCTTTTGAAAAGGAACAACAAAAACTCACAACTGTTGTTCCTTTTGAAAAGGAACAGCAAAAACTCACAACTGTTGTTCCTTTTGAAAAGGAATAGCAAAAACTCAGACATGTTGTTCCTTTTTTGAAAAAGGAACAGCAAAGACACGACAACAAGCAACTGCTGTTCCTTTTGAGAAAGGAACAGTCAATAACTCTCAACTGTTGTTCCTTTTGAAAAGGAACAGCAAAGCCCCAAAAATGTTGTTCCTTTTGAAAAGGAACAACAAAACTCACACCTGTTGTTCCTTTTGAAAAAGGAACAACAAAAACACGAAAACACACAACTGATGTTCCTTTTTGGAAAAGGAACAGCAAAAAAACACTAAATCAAGCGACTGTTGTTCCTTTTGGAAAAGGAACAGAAAAAACACGAAAATAAGCAACTATTGTTCCTTTTGGAAAAGGAACAGCAAAACACTAAAATAAGCAAGTGCTGTTCCTTTTGGAAAAGGAACAACAAAAACACGAAAACAAGCAGCTGCTGTTCCTTTTTGGAAAATGAACAGCAAAAACACACTGACTGTAAAAAGAAATCTTAAGAAAGAAAGGTCAAAGAAATATTAAGAAAACGTATATACAAGAGCTTATGTACAGGTCAAAAAAATACGTCCCTTACTGAATTATTGGTGAGGAAGATCTTACTTCCTCTCCTAAAATCTCCATGTCAGTGTCTTGACGTAGCTGCTCACAGAAGGATTCCCGAGTGAGTGGCCTGTGATAGAGATGAACTCGGCGGCCGTTTACTTTGAATGCATATCCAGAACCATCGATTGTGATGAGAGTAAGGGTCCCATTATCATGTACTTTCTGGATTTCGTATGGCCCCAACCAACAAGTCTGCAGTTTCCCCGGGAAATCCTGAAACCGAGATCCATATAACAGAGCCCAGTCTCCTTCATGAAAGACTTTATTCTTGATAAGTGCATCATGCCATTTAGCTCGCTGCTGCTGAATAAGTGTTGTGTTTCGTAATGCAGAGAGTCTTATTTCGTCCAATTCATTAATCTGCTGTAATCGACTGATTTGTGCCTCACTTAAATCTAGGCTAACTTCCTGTGCAGTTCGTAGGGTTTGGATTTCAAATTCTATGGGAAAAATAGGTTGTTTCCCAAACACTAATTGATAGGGTGAATAACCAGTTGTGCTTCTCCAGGTGGTTCTATAGGCCGAGAGTGCTTCAGGTAGTCGGGCAGCCCAATCACGCCTATGTGAAGCAATGGTTTTTGTTAAAATTGATTCTATTACCTTATTGCTACTTTCTACTTGCCCATTCGCCTGTGGGTGATATGGGGTAGTAATTTTGTGCTGGACGTGATAATTGTTAAGTGTTGCAGCTAATTTGTTTCCGACAAATTGTGGTCCTCCATCTGTGATTATTTCTCTCGGAAGGCCATATCGTACAAACAAATGCACTACCGAATCTTCTGTGGCTCTAGGCAAGGCTTCGGCCTCAACCCATTTGGTAACATATTCTATGGCTACCAAAATATATGTTCTCTGGTTTGATGATGGGTTGATGGGTCCAACGAAGTCAAGAGCCCACCGTTCAAATGGTTCAATGACTAATTGTGACCTAAGAGGCATTTCGTCGGCTTGACCAGGTCGTCCTGCTCGCTGGCAGCTGTCACAGGCTTGAACAAATTTCTTCGAATCCTTAAAAATTGTAGGCCAGTAGTATCCCGTCTGCAATACTTTATGTGTTGTTCGTTTCTCGGCAAAGTGTCCCCCACATTGTCCATTATGACAAGCCTTTAAGATGTCGAAGATTTCATCTTCTCGAATACACCTTCTGATTTGCATGTCTGCCCCTGTGTGGAACAAATAACCCCCGATCCACGAAAATCGAGTACTCTTCTGAACAATCTGCTTGCGTTCATTAGGGGTTAAGTGTTTTGGTAGCTTACCTACTGCAAGGTAGTTGGAAACATCGGCATACCAAGGTGTTCGAACAGCAACAGCAAACAGGTGCTCATCCGGAAATTGATCTTCCACTACTGCTGCCTCAATTGATTTTGGTATTCGTGAGAGAAAATCAGCTACAGGGTTTTCCTTGCCGGTTCAATCTTTGATTGTGATATCGAACTCCTGCAATAAGATCAACCATCTCGTTATTGTAGCATTTGTTACAGGCTTATTCGCTAATTATTTGATAGCATAATGATCTGTATATAAAACAACGGGATAGCCTGTAATATAATGTCTAAATTTGTTGACAGCATGTATTACAACGAGGAATTCTTTTTCAGTGACAGTGTAATTTAATTCAGCAGGGGATAAGTTTTTGCTGATATAATAAATAGCATATGGTTTTTTATCCTCCTCCTGTCCAAGGACTGCACCGATTGCTGTGTCTGAGGCATCAGATGAAATCTGGAATGGTAAGTTCCAGTTTGGTCCTCGAAGGACTGGAGCTGTTGATACAAGCTTCTTTAAATCCTGGAAAGCACGGTCACATTTTTCTGTCCACATGAAATCAACATTACCAGTTAATGCATATAAAGGTGCAACAATGTGTGAATAATGTTCTATAAATCGTCTGTAATACCCAAAAAATCCAAGAAAGTTGCGTACCTCTGTCTGAGTAGTGGGGGTGGGGATAAGCAACAGAATTTGAATTTTGGCTGGATCTACCTGAATTCCAGCTGCTAAGACGAAATGTCCTAGAATGAGCCCTTCAGTCATCATCATATAACATCTTTTGTGGCTTAAACAAAGCCTGGTATCAATGCAACACTGTAGGACATTTTCTAAAGTGTCCAGAGCTGGATCAAAATCATCTCCGTATGGTGTAAAATCATCCATGTATACTTCAAGCCCATCATTTATTAAATCTGCAAAGATGCTAAGAATGGCCCTTTCGAATGTGGCAGGAGCATTACATAGGCCAAAGGATAGAACTCTATAGGCGAACGTTCCCCAAGGACAAGTAAAGGTAGTTTTATCCTGGTCTTCAGGGGCGATCTGAATCTGATTGTATCCGCTGAAACCATCTAGGAAAGAAAAGAATTTCTTTCCTGCTAACGTGTCCAATACTTGATCTATGAATGGGAGGGGAAAATGGTCTTTTTGTGTGGCTTTGTTTAACTCTCTATAATCCACACAAATCCTCCATTTCCCATTCTTCTTAGGTACAACCACAAGTGGAGAGACCCACTTACTATCAGAAATAGGATAGATAAAATTAGCATCTAAAAGCTTCTGAAGTTTTGCTTTTACAACATCTTTTAGGTGAGGGTTGAGTCTTCTTTGCGGTTGACGGATAGGTCTTGCATCTTTTTCTATATAAATATGGTGGGTGCACAATTGGGGGTCAATCCCTTTCATATTGGGGTAATCCCACGCAAATGCTTCTTGATGCTTTCGTAACAGGTGGATGAGTTTTATTTCTTGGTCCGGTGTAAGGTTAGCATTGATGTTTAGTGTTTTTCCTGGTTCAATTTCCACTGCTTTAGTATTGGCAACAGAAGTCACAGGTATCGTTTGGTCATGTGTATCTTTCAAGGGGTCTTCTTCTAGTTCGTTCTCGAATGCAGCTTCTATCATAAAACACTGTGCATGAGGTCTAGATTCAGTTTGACTAACAAAGTTATTGATGGCATCATCTTCTGTTTGGTCTTTAAAGTCTAGGGCCTTCTGTATAGTCAATGGTGATCTGATATTGTCAGTAAGGTATGATACAGGGTGCTGGTTAGTTTTTATCATTGTAAGACTTGGCTGTGCTAGAGGGTATAGAACTAGTTTTTTAATATCTGGTCCTCTGCTTATGGTTATATTCCCCTGCCGGAAACCAATGTAGGCATCGGCGGTAGCAAGCCAAGGTCTACCTAAAATTAGCGGGTGTCCATCCAGTCGGGTTTTTGGATTAATTACCAGGAAATAAGTTGGCTATTCCCAAGAATCTATAGAGACCATAACATCGTATAGAGTTCCTTCCGGTCGAACTACAGATCGGTCAGCCAATTCTAACAAAGTAGAAGTGGGTTCTACTGATGTAATACCGAGCTTTTGGCAAGTAGAAGTTGTCAGAATATTGATTGCGGCTCCTAAATCAACTAAAGCATTAGTCAGGGTCTGACCATAGATTTGGACAGTTACGATTGGATTTCCTGGATCGTCATATTTAATGGGTGCTCCTGTTAAAAGGTCGGATAAAGTACCGACTACTTGGACTCTTGGGTTAGTGGTTACATTCCTCCTTGGTTTTTTTATGCACAATTCTTTTATAGTTTTTGCATATATAGGGATGTCTTGAATGGCTTGGAGGAAAGGAATTCGTATGTACAGGTTTTGTAGCTCTCCCAGAATGTCAAAGTCTGAATGTTGTACAGGTCGTGGTATGACTAATCGTTCTAGGAAGGGAGGAGAGGGTGTATTTGCTTGATGATGAGTCTGTTCCTTATTTGCACCCTCTTGTTGTAACGGTTGTTCTATTGGTAACTGATCTTCAATGTGAACTGTTTTATCTCCCTCTGTTTCTATTATACGTCCAGATCTTAACTGAAGATCATTGCACTCCCTTAGTTCAGGTCCAATTTCTGCTGATTCAATAATTTGAAGGGATTGGACCGGCCTATTATTAGGATTAGGATTGGGTTGGGCTGGGAGTTGCGGTCTCAGATTAGACTGGGGATTTTGTTGCAAAGCTGGCAGAGTCGGTTGAGGGAGCGGAATAGTTCCTGTTGGCTGATATGTCGATCTTGGCCAATTTGTCTGCCAGGGTGAACTTTGTGAAGTAGGGGGGGTCCATTGTGGAGGGTATGAGCCATTCTGCCAATATGGTGGGGCGTAAGGAAAATTCGGCCAACCAAATTGGCTTGGCTGATTCATCCATGGATTTGGAGAAGGAAATGGTTGCGATGTCCAGTTCGAGAATGGGGGTTGAGATTGATTTTGCCACATACTATATTGCTGAGCATTATACTGTGGAGGCTGAAAAGAAGAAGTTGGGTCTGAAAACATACCTGATTGCCTTTGTTGCCATTGGCGACGCTGGTTAACGAAGTATGCTGATTCTGGCTCTTCTTCTGCTTCCTTATATACTGCTTTCAATCCAGGAAGTGAGGGGCAACTTTCAGTAAGATGATCTTTTGTACAGATGGCACATGTTTGAACTGCATCCAGCGGACATTCCTTGTGGCTATGTTTTCTTCTACATCGGGGGCAGAAGATCGCCAAATTCTGTTCTGCCTCTATCTCCTTCTGTTTAGCCTGCACAATATCAAGTTGTGTAGTTAATGTCCCCAGGATATCAGTTTTAAAATTTTCTAATAAATTCCCAAGTTCTACACGTGTTACTCCTTCTGTTGATATTTTGTTATCTCTGACAAACCGATCATATTCTGTTGGTTTTATCCTCGTGCTGCCTCTCGAGCTCCTGATACATAAATCAATGATGTCAGCAAAATTTTCTTGACAGATATCCCCTTTTCCCATGATATTTAATGTTTCAATCCATTGTTCCTTCATGCCTCTCACCAATGTTGTTTTTAGCACATTATCAGGCAGAGGTAGTGATGCATATGGAGATCTCTGCAAATTATATTGAAAACGTTCTACATATTCTTCTAGTGTTTCGTTTGGTCTAGCTGTCATTTGAAATATTTCATCTTTCAGTTCTCTAGACCTACAATAATCTTGATATTTCTTTAGGAAGGATTCTTTCATTTGCTCCCAGTTATTTATAACCCCACCACCTAAACCCATAAACCATCTTAAATATGCTCCTTTCAAAGTGGAGGGGAACAACTTTAATTTCTGGGGGTCAGTGGTGTAATCATATCCCCTGCATAATACATCAAATTCAAATAAGAATGCATCAGGATCCTCTGATGTAAGTCCATGAAATGTAGGAATGTGTTGAAGGGGAATTGCTTTCATAGGAGCATTTGCTGCAAAATCCACTATAGGATATTGTAATGTAAAAGTTTGAGTATTTGGTTGATTCTGTGCCATGGGCTCGAATATGTGCCAGTAACCTTCCGGGATCTCTAAGAGGGTGTTCTTAGGCGGAGAAGGAACGTCTTTAACAGGGATTGTTTTAGGAGCACTTCCTTTGTCTAGAACAACGAGAATCCCTGTTACTTGAGGGGATTAAATCCCTTCAACAATGGTTTTTACAGCACTTCCTTTATCTGGGCTTTTTAATGGATGGATTATCCTAAGAGGAGATCCTGGCTCCTCAACTTCTCCCGTTTCCCCTTCTCCTTCACAAAGATTTCTTAGATTCCCTTCCTGCAGTCGTTCTGGAATAGAATTTTCAATTTCTTGAAAGTCCTGTTCATCAGTCTGACTATGCACCTCAGCGAAGGCTACAGATGGTGATCTTGTGGCCTGAAGGGAGCTAGTAGGTTGTTTAGAATTGGTTTTCCTAAACCTTACTAATGGCTGAGATTCAGTTTTCTTATAGATTTCGTCTATGAAGGTTGTTCGGCCAAGGGTCACCGGCCCTTTGGCTTTTTCAGGTTTGAACGGAGGTTTGATAATTTTTTCTGGCTTTTTCTGCTTAGTCATGCACTCTATAAACTACCAAATTCTATTCAACCCACAATTCTGCCAGGAAAGCGGACGGTGGAGCAGGGCTTTTACATGCTCCGTACGCAGGTTCTTACCTTCCATTTTTCAAATCCAACTCTCCCCTAGAAGATTTGTACACTACTCTGTAAAAGACAAATGGCTGAACTCTTTCCCTGGCAACGGCGCCAAAATGTAGAGTTGTAACAAGGGTCTCTTTCACCTCTAGTTATGCCACATTAATAAGTCAATCCGGGAACGCTTTGTTATTGCAAAGAGTAGCTCAATCCGAGGCTATTCGTCAGAGTAATGCTTCGTAGTACAGTGTCTAGGAAATACAAGGGTAAACGGATGCTAAACTTACGACTAAATTGCTTAAAAGAATAAGATCACACAAAGCAACTTATCAGTCGAGGGTGCGGAAGCGATAACCCATCCCTCTAGAAACTGATGAAAAGGAAATTAGAGCATGGACCATAGGTCTGGGAGCTAGGCAGTGACTTGCTGAGGCTCTCTACAGCCTTAGACCTTCTCTCACACCAAAACAGTAAATGCAAGTAAATGGAACGGCAGAAAGTAAAATGGAACAGCAAACAGGAAATGGAACAACAAATCTGAAATGGAACAGCAATAAATGGAACAGCAATCCAATAAACTAAATCTCGCGAGTCAGACTAAGCTTGCTCTATTGAATTAAACTCTCATTCTGCAATCAAATAGCAATCCTCTCTCGAAAACAACTTTAATGAATTATACTTCATGGAGCAGTATTCACAAATGAATTATGGAACAACAATCATCAAACATATATACACAACATGCGTACTATAGCAACCTGACTTAAAGAGAATGTGACTATGCTTCCAAATAGAATAATATCACTTTAGGATTCCAACAATTGAGATTTCAAATGAATCTACTACAGCAATATTCAATATGAAGGCTCTGCAACGGAAATGGTTGGCATGCAATCAACTTTGAAAAGATTCACTCATACAATTCAGAATTACTTCTTGAAAGAAACCATTAATGAATTAATTGTAACAGAGCATGGAATAGCATATGAAAAACGCGTCAGATTACCAAACTGTAAAGATAAACAAACCACACGGAAACCAAATTATAATGATACAAAAGCAAGTGTCCTTCGGAGCCGGGCCCTTAGCTTCCAACGGTACACCGCCTTAGATTACTTCAGATGCAGAGATGAAATAAATACCAGGTCTTTTGTATTAACACATAAACAATTGTACAACAAAACAAGTCTTAGTAGGAGTCGATGATCAAAGTCGAATCTGAGATTCATAGTTACATATATCAAAAGAGGTCCCCTTGCTTAACACTGCTGTCCCTTTTTATATGAGTAACGACGGAGGTATCTAGGTAGCAAAAATAAGCAAAACAGCGATCCCTCAGGATCAAAGATCCTGAGGGATTCGCCAATCCGTTAACCCTTTACTTTTCTTCCCATGTTCCGCCGAGCTGATGATCCTTCTTTCTTTCCAGGGTCGTCTTGCTTCGATTTGTTCGATCTTGTTCGCATCCGGTTCCCTTCTAAAGGGACAGCAGTTATTGCTTCTTTGTCTTTTTCTTTCGAATGGCAGTCCTTCGTTTCCACCCTTTTCTGCATGGAAAAATAACGATTATCAGCAATTAAGCTTTCCATACTAATTCTTACACGTTCTATTAAAACTCTTTATTTCTTTAAGCTCATTATGCAAAAAGGGTTACAATTGCTACTGAAAAGTCACTAAATTGTTCATCAAAAACATACCTTTCCAGTGCTCCACACTTTCCTCTTTATCTTCCTCAACCTCCCTGGGTGGAGGCTAGCTATCTGGGAGAACTTTCCTAGATTACAAGTTAATTTCTTGAATCTCCATAGCATAATTTGGGCATGATGGTTCCCCACTATACACTTGCTGAGCATGTCTGTTGTTCGGATTCGGATTTCATTGGGCAGGCATTTGGGGTTGCTTTGGTGGAGCAGGAGGTAATGGTTGTGGTTGGGCAGGTGGTGGAGGAAAAAGAGTGGGAAGAGAGTTGTATTAGGGCCTCCACCCTTGATGAGATGCATTCCACTGAGGTTGTGGCTGAGCATAGGATTGAACTGAATGGCTGGATGGTTGGGTATGATATTGAGATGTGAAGGATCAAGGAGGAGGTGTGGACCAGGAAGGATAAGCAGGAGGACCCCAAGAAGCTGTGGAAGTGACTTGGTTGGGGTTGCAGTATGCCTGAGATGTCCCTTGCATCTCATGCTGGTATGGTCTAGGTCCATGCAGCCTCCTTTGGTTTATATAATAGAGTTGTTGAGTGACTCCCTCAGCCCCGTGATATACAACTTTATGTCCGGGTAAGGAAGGACACTTATCTGTAGAATGATTTTCTTCACAGACTAAACAAACCTCTATAGAGTTGAATGGGCATTCATCCCTAGGATGCCTCTTGGTACATCTAGGGAAAAAAATGGCCAAAGCCCTCTCTGCTTCCTCTTGTTTCCTTTTGATATGTAAGGTATCCATTTGCATGGCAAGAGTCTGCAGCATCTAATTCTTGAAATCTTCCAACATGTTTCCAATTTCTCCTTTAATGGATGAGTTAGAGGAAGAGGTACTGGCTATGGATTGACTCCCCCTACCTTTATTTCTAGCTGCTCTAGAATGGTTTCTAAAAACAATCTTTATGTCCTCATAAGATAGTTGGTAGATGTCTCCCCTGGACAGTAGATGGAGGATGTCTAAAAGATCTTCCTAAATTCCCCTAAGTAGGACCAGCTTCAGAGACTCAGGGTCAAGTGTACACCCGACCCTTTTGTAACTGAGCTGGAACCTCTCTTCATAGTCTTCCAGGGACTCATCACTTCCTATGGTCATTTGGAAAATTTCTTCTTTAGCATCTTTTGACCTACAATAGTCTCGATACGTGTTGTTAAAGGCTTTCTGCATATGAGCCCAAGTTGTGATGCTATTGCCAGGTAATCCCATGAACCAACGCAGTGTTTCATCCTTGAGAGTAGAAGGGAATAGTGTCAAATTTTTCTCATCTTCTGCATAGTCATAGGTTGAACAGATGACAACAAAATCGAATAAAAATGTGTCAAGATATTTTGTAGTGAGACCATGGAAATGAGGTAGGGCGGAAGGGCTTATATTCTTCATTTTGGTGTCCCCATTGGTCTCCCGAATGGGAAAGGTACCATCTATTCTCTCTCCATTCCCCCTAGCATTTTTGTTTTCAGCCATTGGCTCCAAAGGAATTTTTTCTTCTTCTTCTTCCCCTCTAGGTTCTTCAAATATGTCTTGTTGTTCATCTAAGGGTTCTTCTTCATTGTAGCCACTGAAGAAGAGAGAAGGGTGGCTGTGTGAAGCAGTGGGGGTGTTGGGCAAAAATTTTCCTAAGTTATCTCTATTGCTACAAGGCATGAAAGAAAATCTTTTTTGGTTGGTTCTTGTTTCTTTTTGCCCACACTCACAGTGCATGTAGAAACTAAAATTGATTGAACAAAACAAATTCCAACTAGCTGAAATGAACTTGCTGAATAGAAATTTGTAGAATTGAAGAGGAAAGAAAGGAAATGCAGAACTGAAGGAAAAGGAATGACTAGTCTAGCTTTGCTGAAATGAAATTTGCAAAATTGAAGAGGAAAGCAAGGAAATGAAAAACTTGAAAGAAGAGAAATGACTAGTCTACTTTTGTTGAAATAAAATATTAGCAGAATGTTGCAATAGAAAATAGAAGAAAGCAGTAATCACATAATACTCTGACATTTCCCCAGCAACGACGCCAAAAAGTGGTGAGCAGCAGTATTGCAGCAATAATGCTGCAGCTCCTGGGTTGCCTACTTTACTCTTATCAACCTAGTAGTTCGTAACAAACTTGGAAGCGGCGGTGCTGTATGCACAAGTACTAGTTCTTACTGCAGGTTGTCACTTGGTCAACCAGCGCAAGATCACTAGGAGCTCAAGCCAACTTCTATGGATTCCAGAAGAAGCTCTATATGTGATGAAAGGAAAGAAAGATTACTCTACAGATGTTATTCTAACTGTAGAAAGGAGAAAGACTGAAATGTAAAGCAAACCTAGTAAACCCTAATTAACCAACTAATTTTACTTTTATAGAAAGAACTATGAAAACCATGAAAGGAATGCCATTACCTACTCAAGGAAGTAAACAACATCTAACTAGTCTATTTCTGGAATTAAACAAGCAAAAAAAATATTTTTGGATTTCTATGTATTTTTATGTGAATTTGACATGCATGTAATTTATTGTGTGTGAGTGTGGCAGCGAATAGGTGGTGTTGAAGGGTGGTTTTGGGACTTGAGAGGATGTAGGATGGTGTGGATGGGTCCTAGGAGGTCTCAGCTGTCCTTCTGGAGGTTTTTCCCACACTCGGCCTTCAAAAGAAATCCTACAAGAAAATTTACAGGAGGACACAAGAAATCTACATGAGGAAAATAGGGCAACTACAGGAAGCCTACAGGAGGAGGCTGAGAGAAATTTTCACTGTTTTGAGGGTGTGAGAGTGGGTGAAAAAGGTGGATGAAGGTTGGAATTAGGTGTTATGGCACCTATGGTCTACCATGAACCACCAGGAGAGAGAAATATGACAGGATTTTCTCAAGAAGAGAGGAAGAATTTCTAGGAAAAATGCAGGAAACTAAGGCAGAATTGAGGCGAGACTTGGGAGACCAATAGGGCATGGATCAGATGGAGGGTGTGATTGCTGATAATCTGACCTACTGCTGGAAGATATCTGCTGCAAAGGAACTGACAGTTAACCAATAAGATCAAGCAAGCAATGAAATGAGTGCATCTAGAAAAACAGAGTTTTGCATCAAAATAGTTTAAACTATGATCTATGAAAGGAAATGCTGAGAAATGCTACAACGAAGGAAAGCATGAAAGAATACTATTGCAAGCAGGGAAAATTTTAAGAACCACCCTAAATTTATATGTATAATAAATGGGCTAATCCCCATGATACATAGGAAAAATGGGAGGTGATTTTATCAATAATATAATATGTATATAAAAAAAATTTGGCGAATCTCTCACCCTATTATATTATCTTATACAGTGATGGAGAATCTTTCATTGAGTTATAAAATCTTATAAGATCTTGGCAAATATTCTACTGAATAATAAAACATTGTGAAGTCTTGGCGAATGTTTTGTGAAAGTATGAAACCATATATGATAATAAGAAAACGTATTCATTAAACTGTAATATACTAACATACATGTTTGGGAAAAAGAAACATAATTTTCTCTTCCTAAAAACAATTTTACAAGTTTTAGTGCCCGTGTTTTTCAAGGTTCTTACAATACACTCTTTCATATCCTTCTATTAGTTTTGATAATATTCCACAACAAAGTTCTTGTAGGTGTTGATATTGACAACGAGTTCTGTCAAGGTAGGAGAGATTAATCTTTTCTCTACAACTTTTGTCAAGCTACCACTTTTTTCAAGTTATCAAATTTCTTTCTTATTCCATAGACTTCAACTGCGAGATAAAAAAAAACACATCAAGTTTGTTTACCCCAACACGCCAACAAGTAACAAGCCCAAACTATATTATATAAGAAAGTATTAGGTATCCCAAAGGCTTGAAGGGGATCTAATTGAAAGAAGTGACCATTGTGAGAATCCTTCCAATCAATATATGAATATATAAATGTTGATTTATTTGATTTTAATTGGAAATCTTCAATTAAATAATAAAATTTAATTACGACTCTCCCAATCTAAATTTCTTATTAGCATAATTCACTACCCTCATAGGTCTTGCATTTTTTAACAACGTTGTAACATGTAGATTAATTTCCTTTTTATGAACAATCTCCACCTTTTAGGAAAATATGGTGCAATGGCTCCAACCCCTACAAATCATTAGGAAAAACTAAGAATAGCACAGAAGATGAAAGGTTGTACAAACCAGCTTACTTTTCAAACAACTAATCCAACATCAGTACCTAAACCTTTTCATGAAGATATCATATTGAGAATGTTTCAAAACTAGTGAGAAATCTTCAAGGGCGATGTGGAAAGAGTGATAAGGTTTCATTGTTTTGAATTTTGTGGAAAGAGTGATAAGGTTTCATTATTTTGAATTTTTTTGTTAAATCAGACAAAGTTAAAAACCAATATTAGTGGAGATATTGGTAATTTTTACTAAATTTTGTGAAGTGACTAAATGTAGCTTTAACCATTCACCTTAAGATGTTTTTACAATATAATTTCCTAAGTCTATTTAATATCTTCATTATCATAAAAACCAACCTATATCCATCTTAACTCCACATCTACCACTCTTAGGGGGATGAAATCTATTTATCCCTCTGAGCACTTAGTAGACCCAAAATTAAGATGGGTCTAAGATGATAGAATTTCCCCTTTAAATAGTCTATGCTCACATGAATACCACGGTATTACCATGGGTTATCATAAACCTAAAGCTTAAAAATTACTATTAGTAATTTATAAAAATTAATAAAATTAATAATTGATTTTTATTCTATTTTTTATTTTAACGAAGTTAAAATGTTTAACATACATTAAATTACAACATCCATTTTTACTCTTGATCCACCAAGCCCCGAGAGGGATCAAATATTTTTTCACTCTATGCTAGTTTGCATATCACGATATTTGATCCTCTTGGGGCTTAGTAGATCCAAAGTAAAGATGGATCTATGTTGGTTTAATTCCCACATTTAAATAGGCTACATTCCACGTGAATACCATGGGTCAATACCATGTGCCATTTTTATTTTTATTAATATTAATATTAGGGTTAATAAATTTTTTTGCATGCTATTAATAATAATCTAGCCCATAGTATTTGCCCATAGTATTTTGTCCATAGGTTTCACCTAAATATAATGCATTTTTTGAGTGTTCGTAAATATAAGGTGACTTATGGAGTAAATATAAAAAAATGTTTTATTTTTTTACCATACCTCTCGTTTACTTATATTTTTATTAATTTACCATACCTCTTTTACAAATATGGTATTTGGCCCATAGGATTCACTTAAATAAAACCTCTTTTTTGAGCCTTCATAAATATAAAGAGGGTTATGGACTAAATATAAAAAGAGGTTTTATTTATTTACCATATGTCTAGTTTATTTATATTTTTATTTATTTACCATACCTTTTGAGTAAGTAGAAAAAGAGGTTTTATTTATTTACCATACCTCCACTTTATTTATATTTTTATTTGTTTACACCATTGCATGTATATAAGGTGACTTCTGGAGTAAATATAAAAAAAAAAATTATTTATTTACTATACCTCTCATTTATTTATATTTTTATTAATTTACCATACCTATTTTATAAATATGGTATTTGGCCCATAGGATTCACTTAAATAAAACCTATTCTTGAAAATTAGGGTGAATGGAAGGTTGTAACTCCTAATTTCAAGGGCTAAATTTACCTCTTTTACCCTCTCCCTTAAAATAAGGTGGGCTATTTGAGGCGTTTTGTAAAAATGTACTATGATACAAAATATTTGCCCACTAAAAATTTAAAACCCCTTAATTTCGCCAAAGGGCGAACATTCGCCCCTAAAATTTTCCATGATTGAAAATCAGGAAGTGAGCATGATGAAGAATATCTGAAGCAAAGTACAACTGGACTATTATCCTACCAAAAGTTGCAAACACTAGAAGTCCTATGAATAAGGAAAATATGTGTTTTTGGGGCAGCAAGAGGATCTTTGACTCAAATCATGGTCCCAAAGGGACGAAGAGAGGCCAAGGCACTGTTGCTAGTCTTTTGAGTCTTTGTTGATCACTATTTAACCTGCTACAGAAAGCACAAATGGAAGCAAACTACTAAATCATCAAAAGCAACCTATTCTTAACCATAAAAGAAATACATCTTACAACACCCTAATATACAAACTGAAATAAAACATACAAATACAAGTAAAGATGAGCTTGGCTGCTTGGATTGGGCCCTAACCTAAGAGCTTCAGCCCTCTGAGGTAACTCAGTGCTAGCTCAAAAAGGATTTCATCTTCATTATCAAAACAATGGTAAGATTTCATGAAACTGTCACAAAATAATAAGCTCGAAGTTGGAGCAGAGTTTACATGAGAAAAAGTCTAACAAAAATCTGAACTTAGTGAGGTCCTAGGCCTCTCTACTTATACAAATGAGGCTACCAACAACTTCCTTAAAATCAGGGAGGTTTAGCTCCCAAACTCGAGATAATCATCAGTCATCCTCCACTTGCTCAGCTGCCTTCTAGTGCATGGTTCGGCTGCTTGTACTCCGAACTGAATGAAGGGGAATTTGAAGTGAGGAGTAATAAATTAGGGGGATTCCCTCCTATAAGTCCTCTCCTTTGTCCACTTCGAGTTATTGCTGCCATTTGTCCACTGGATCCTTGACTTTGACCTCGAAATTCATCAATAACCTACATTAAACACATGTTAGACCATATGGCATCATAACTAACTCAACTCACCCTATAAGCATGAATATAATCAGAAAATCATACAATAAGCTAAGAGAATGGTTGATTTGACTAGGTTAGGAGGTAAAATGAGCCCATATAATTACCCATTTATGAGGCTCATCAAATTCCACTACAACAAGTCGTGATCATGAAGGTGAACATGAAGACCTAGACTTTCCATAGTCCTCAACATGTACAACATCAACATCACTAACACTTGCCAAAGGTTGACATCAATGTCGACATAACTATCTCAATTTCAACACTTCCAGCTGCAACAATGCTACAAGAATGGAATCAACACATCAGCTAGGCTACATAGGGTTGACATGAATGCCAATAGGAGCTAGCTACCATCATGAGCCAACACTAACATCAACTAGTTGCACACATGAACACCATAATGCCAATAATCTCCCCTTTTGGCATTGATGGAAACCACACACAATCTCTAGACCATCATCCTCTGTCACTCCCCCTTTGACATCGATGGAAAATGGAACACTCCATTTGAATATGCAGCAATAATACAAGCACAAACACTGAAGAAACTAACCTCCATATGGCTGAAATATGATACATATCAACCAATAACCATACTCTCCATATAGGCATCAAGTAGCATATGAAGCAACAACATCAGAGGACTATGTCCAACCAACAACCTCTAGTAGTAGAAATAATATGCCAACATAAGGAAACCATACAAGAACCAATGAGCATCACCATAATGAGCAAAATCATCCAACAATGTGCACATGAGACATCAACAACCACTCTCCATACCAACTACATAGTAGAATCTACTAGACATCTCTGAACATAGCATGAGGCCAAGTACCCCAATCGTCATAACATATCACGAGCCACATCATAAACACCTTCATGTGGATCATAATGCCAGCAATTCATGTTTGAAGTAAAAAAGAGAAAATAATTCTCCCCTTGAACACATGTCATCTCTAACATCATCTCAAGGTTGTAGTGAACTGCTTCATCTGCAAGTAATTGCTTCTTTGCCAAAGGAAAGAAGCACAAGGTGAACGGAGACTCCACATTACCATGACTTATGATATATGCATTATATATATATATGGTTTTAGTAGTGATACAAAAACCACATACATGACTATTACATGACCTCATGACTCACTTTTACATGAATGACCAATTATAGCACCAAATCACTAGAAGACCCAATGATGAAACAACACAAGTACAAGGCATCATGATCATTTTACATGTATTTTACAATGAATTACATTGTTGTTTTCATCATATCCTATAGACCAATGACCCAAAAATATGAAAAATCATGATTATTACAATAACATTAGCCCATACATGTGACTGCAATAAGACTCCATGATGACTCAACATACTATTAGTTGGACTCTCAACCAATACATAATCATGAAACAGTAAAATGTACATGGATGTAAAAAATTACATATGATAGCCTATATGGTTGGTCCAAGTGTTAAGTCACATATGCATGACATTTCCACATCGTATTCATGCTAGGATAACAAAAAATTTATCAATGAATGTTGCAACAAGGCTAATATACATGTGGTTTCCACTCATGCACAATAAATACATCAGTTGCAAAAATATTGAGTGAAAATAAATAAACATAAATAACAAGCCTTTAAAAACATAGCCCCCCCTGAGAATGATATACCTCATATGAAGTGATCTGGATGATATGAAAATGCATGGAATAATTGTATCAGAAGTCATTTCTTCTAGAACTCCTCAAGCTCTCAATGCTCCCCCTGAGACCATGCTAGTCTCATACATAGTATTGTAGTAAAATAGTTCTAACATGCAAGAATGTACTACAATAGGGGTTGATATCTCCTAATTTGAATCTGATGAGGAAGAGTACTCCCTTTATCTCTTCTTTCTCTTCACTCTTCCCTTCAACACATACACATTATTCGGTGTCTTGACTCCCTTGGAAATCACTCTCTTTTATCCTTCTTTCTGGATGATGCAATGTTTGGAGTTGAAAATTACTTCATTTCATCCATCAACCATTTGGCTCACACTCAAGATATTATTCTTTAGGCCTTCAATGATCCAAACATCATCTGCATTTGTCCTCTTCTCACCAATATTGGCTTTGTTGCTTCCCAACACTCTTGTTGTTGGTTCTATTGAGCAAATGCAATTTTCTCTGATCTCCTGACATATGTTGTGAACATCCACTATTAATATACCACATATCATCCTCATCACATGAACAAAGTGTAATGCACACCTTCCTACCTACTCATCCTTCTTCTTCCATGTATTCATTGGTTGTTTCCTTGGTTGTACATTTCCCTTTGTCTTCTGCTTTTGAACCGAAGGCCTCAAGGATCTCTTCTTCTTGTTAGTTTTGCTGCTCTTCTCAAGGTCTTCATCATTGTTGCTACAAATTGCTCCAAATAACATATACAATTTGTTCCAAAACTCCTTCGCATATTTTGAATCTCCAAATTTCTCTAAATATGCATTATGGGGATTTTCAAAAATAATTCACCTTGCTTGAGAATTTTTCTTCATTACTTCAAATGAGGAAAATTAGTCAGCATATCCTTCACATATTAATCTCCATAAGAAAATAATTTATACTTCACACTTTCTTGCCATAATTTGAAATTTGTAGCAGTAAGAACATGTATTCCTTGAGATTTCATTCTGTTAAAAAAAAATTTGCAAATTTCTACCAATAAAACACAAATATACTCTCTAGCAATTAAGTTGTAACTAATATCCCTGCTCTAATACCAATTGCTAGAAAACTTTGAGAACTACTTAGAGGGGGGGTGAATCAATAGTGTGACATTCTTAACAATTTTACCAATTAAAAATTCACTTATTGAATCATGCAGATAATAACCAAAAGATAATAACAAATCATAACATGTGCACAATATGAGCAGAAACTAAAAAACATAAGAAACAACATAAAAAATAAACAATGTACACAGTCACATCCTCACACATGAGGCACAAGATTTTTGGTGGAAACCCTTCCAGGAGAAAAACCACCCTTGTTGTTGCTACTCTACCTTGAATCTCTATTGTGTTAAGAAATTTTTATTTAAATAGATATATGACTCTGATCAGCCTAGAGACTTGACCTCGTATACAATAGGCCAATGCCAATCAACCAGGAGAAACGATTCTATTGATCAACTAGGAAGACTTTGTTCTCACACGGATCTACGGACTACCATTTGATGAAGGCCACCATGATCAATGATCCTCGCCCAACTCCGATTGGACTATCCAACTCCGATTGGATGGAGAAAATGTTCCTTTCGCTGAAGCTTCGAAATCATTGATCCACTCTCATGAAGTCATTGTTCCTATATACTATGTGGACCTCATTTCATAAATTTTAAAACTGGATCCAAGACACTCTGCTCAACTAGAATTCAACTTTGCAATCTAAGTCTCAGTAGCAAGACAATCTCATCAAACAAAGAAAAACCTCTCATAACTAAAACCAACCAACAACCATAATATCACCCGTACATAACTCCATAAAAAACAAGCTGCAACAACCTACAAATACATCAAACCCTTTGTAAATCAACAACATAAAAACTAATATGGCATTCTACCATATGCACCAGCAACACTTTCAAAACAACTACCAATCATGCAATAGATCCTATACTCAAACATTGGATTTTTCCTCAAGGTTATTAATCTCCAAACAACTTTTGCTACAATAACCATGAATCTGATCTAAAAATTGATTCTCTACTTCAAAAATCTACTACAAAAATACCATTTAATCTCATACACTGAAGCATTTATACTCTCAACTAGGTCTGAAGCATATTTCCTCTATGCAGCCTTCTCTAACTCACTCTCATACTCAACCAACCATAAAGCAACTTCAAAATGTAGAATATAGCGCATGTAGGGAAAATTGCACTTTTGTACTACAATCAAAGGTGCACAAAGTTGACAAATTCAATCCTTAACCATCACTACTTGTGCACTAAATGTGTTCACACCCACTGGAGGACTTACTTGACCAATTTTGACCTTTAAAAATTACTTTAGAGGTTTCCTAAGAAATACAAGTCAAAATACCTCAGATGTTTGTGAGGAATCCAAAGAATTTCTAGCTAAATTATTAACTGCGTGAATAAACCTGTTGAATCTTGGTTGCATCTACATGGATAAGCCTGTTTGCATCTAGTTAGAGCCCTTCAACCTCATGCATAAGACTATCTCCATGCAGTTTGGGCAGTAATGGGAGAAAACCCAGAATTCCACCTCAGAACTGCCTCCAAATTCTTGCTTACCTTCTCCACCTCCTGAACAAGAATCCAAGCCTTTTTCACAACCATTGACACCTTTGAAAATTAACAAAAATATCCTCCCAAGTTTCACTACCATGATGACCTAGAAACCAATAAACAGGGTTTGGCATGATGGTCAAACAAGTCCTCAGCTCTCCTCTGACACTTACACAAGATGCAACACCTCTAAATAGACCCTATATCACCTCTGCAACAATGCCATTATATCAAATCATGGTTGCAACAAGTCATAAGAATCCTACCAAGCTCATCATTGTGAAACACATCTCCATCACCTATAGCAACATCTCCAATGCCTCCAACTCTTGTAGAAGTATCTCCAAAACCTGTATCATCAACTCCATCATCACCATAAGGTCGACACTCACTACAAGAAGTCATGAGCATGAGGGTGAACATGAAGACCTAGACTTGCCATAGTCCTCAACATGGACAACATCAACATTGCTAACACTTTCCAAAGGTTGAAATCAATGCCAAAATAACCATCTCAATGTCAACACTACTAGCTGCAACCATGCTATAAGAATGGCATCAACACACCAACTAGGCTAGATAGTGTTGTCATCAATGCCAACATGTGCTAGTTGCCATCATAAATCAACACAAACATTAGCTAGCTGCACACATGAACACCATAACTCCATCATATATATTGATTTTGTATGACTTGGATTTTTGAGTATACATTTGCTTGATATATAATATTTCTTCGTGTTTGTCTCGCTTTCATTTAATCTTAATTCTTTACTACTCATAATGTACAATAATTTTTGTTATTTTTATTATTGAATTACATGTTTTAATCTTATGCACAATGAGATATTGCTTTGTAGCCCACACAATAGAAGCTTCCTCCCCCCCTCCACACTTCTCATAATGAAAACATTGAGCCTATATGAAAATTTATGATAAAAAAAATTTAAAATCTCATGTTTGACGAGCTCAAAGAATTCATCATGCACTCTCTTGCTTTTGGCAAATAAATGTTTTTTATTGTTTTAGTAAGTTCTCCTAATTTATTGGTTAAATTTAAGGATTGCTTTCTTCATGCAAAATTCTCATATCCTCGAACCTTTATCAAGTTGATTACAAAAAAACCAAAGTTTTACCTTTGATGGTGCTATTAAATCTATGCCTTTTTAAACATATATGTGTTCCTATTCTATTTCCATTTTTTTATAAAATTTAGTTCAAGAAAATATCATATTCACCATAACATTGATACAATATGTGAGGAATTACATGTCTTAATCTTTTATTTTCTATTAAGTTAACTTCATTGAGTTAATATTTTAAAATTTTAGTGTGTAGAACAAAGGATTTGCAAAGAAAGAATATGTGCAAGAAGAGGTAGGTGCGAAAGAAGAAAAATGAAGGCTTCCTCTACACTCCTTTCTTTGTTCCACACAATAAACGTTTCCTTCCCACCTCCGTAATTTGTATAATGAAACTATTTTTCGCACCTCAAAACTTTGTAGAATGAAATCTTCCTCTACATCTTAAAGTGAATTTGTGGCAACCACTGCAACAATTGCAAAGTGTGTATGTCTCAGGGTTTGGGTTTCATTGTGCATAGTGTAGTGGTGAGCAGTAGGATTTTATTCATTCTTCCTTTGCATCTCGAAGTCAACCTGAGGGAAATAGTATAACGTTTGCAAAGTATACATATCTTAGTATTTAGATTTCATTGTGTAGACATCGAAGGAATGGAAGATGCTTTCATTATGCTTCTACACTTATGTGCAATCACATTTCTACACTCCCCACACTGGAAGCTTCTTCCACTCCTAGAGTGAAATTCATATATTAATTTTGTGGAACTTAAATCTTTTTGTATGAACTTTCTCCTCGATTCCATTTAATCAAATTGCTTAATATGTATTTTAGATGTTGATAGTATGAGTAAGCCTTAATTATTTTGATAATGGGTGTGGACACTGATGGTTTGATGAGTAGTTTTCAAAAATATATTCATCAACTTTAATTCGTCATTGAATTATCGAATTATATATCACAACATTCCACACATTGCAAAATAAAAAATTCCTCCACACATGCGCACTTCGTACAATGAAAGTGTTTGCCACTCTGGACTTTCATTTGCCACTTTGCACTCTGCACAACGAAATTAACTTGATTAAAAATAAAATAAATTAAATTGATTAAAATTCATATTAGGATCAAGTTTGTAAGTGGAAATTTAAGTGCCACAAATTTTAATATATCAATTTCACATATTTTATACAATCAAGGTTTAGCTTTTATTATACGGAATGAAAAGATGCAAAGAAAGGTTTCATTTAGCAAGTGTAGAAACACAATATTCTTGAATAATAACATACTTTGCACAATCAAGGTTTAGCTTTCATTGGGCCAAATCAAATAATGAAACACTCTGCACAATTAGGATTTAGATTTCATTGTGTGAAATACAAAGGCACGATAAATTTTTATTGTGCCTACTGTGGAAATTTTGTGGAGTGTAAAACTGCAAAGGAAGCTATGTAGAGGTGGATTTCATTGTGCTAAGTACGAAGGTGTGCAAATGTTTAAAAGTGGATTTCATTGTGCGAGATACATAGGCGAGGAGGTGGAAATAATGATATATTGTGAAAATGCGGGCATTTTCACAATGCCCCACATAAAACGAAACAACCTTAATTAATTAAATAATGATAAAGATAGGAAGTATACTACATTGCAACAATTAATCTTATTTGAATTATTAACTACTCAAAAAAATAATTTTAACTTTATAAAATTTTAACAATTCAAAAAAATACTATTAAATTAAAATATATATTTGTTTCCTTAGAAACCATGTAGATTAAACTAATTCAAATTAATTAAATTAACTTGTTAAATTATTAACAAAACATGACAATAAAATTTTATTAATTATTTTTATTTAACCACCCTCAAACAATATATTCTAGAACTACTATTCAATAAATTAAAGTAATTTTATTAAATTATTGAATATCAAAAAACATAAAAATATATTTCTATATATTTTTATTCACTTATATGGTATAAAAGAGAATAAATCTGATTTTTATTTTTATGTATAAAATAATAGGCTTTAAGGAAAAAATTATAAATTAGAGTATAATGTTTTCATGCTAATATTTACAATATTTTTGAAAATTAAATAATCATTTAAATCATATTTTTCAAAAATAAATAATAATATAATGAACGAATAAATAATCAAAAATTTTAAAATAGATAATAATTTGATAAGTTTAATAATAATAATAAGGAGAATGGTTGTACCCATTAAAACTAAATGATAATAATAATAATGATTAATATACACTAAAATGAAATGATTTAGAAAAATTTATAAAGGTGGGAGATTATTTGAAATATCTTATAATTCTATTTTTGTATTTGAAAGCATTTGAAGATCACCATATTTTTATTGAGTTAAATGGGGAACAAAAGTTTTGAAATTTAAATCTAATCTGAGTATAAGTTAGACAATTGAAGAGAATGTGATTTTCATTTTCAACCTTCTTAATGTCATAAAAGTGATAGATGCTTTCGTTTCATGGTGTTTTGGCTAATCAAAGATGTGTTTCACTATAAGACTCATGAGAATTTGTTGTTATTTTATCAATGTGAAGACAACAAGATCCTTTGTATTTTCATGATTTTGTTGATCATCTCATAATATTGTAGTTTCCTTTTTCCCTCCTCTCTTTTATCTTCATCCAAAGATTTTCTTTGGTAATGATTTAAAAATATTTTTGGGAAAATAGTGTCAATTTTTTTTCTAAAGTCAACTAAACAACAATAGAGATTAGATTTATTATTGCAACACTACTCCACAATTATCATGAGAGTAACATGATATTTCACAAATGGATGATATCTCATACTTGGCTTTTAGCTGTTTCATTGTGTCTTTCTAGCCACAAGCTATTTTTTTGTTTCAAAATAATGTGTTATAGCTTGGGTAAATGGGGATAATCATAATGGTCCTATAATTAGAAGGAATGCTTTTATCCCTAATTTTAAAGATAGGTACAATGATATTTTGCAACCAATGTTTAGGGAAGTCTACCTTCACTTCCAAATTGAAGGTCCTTTCTATGTGAAGGAGAAGAATAAACCCTTTTGCTTTAATTACTTTAGAATGGTAGCTTTTAATATCCTTAGCTTTCTCAATTAAAAGCCACTTAGCCCTGAACTCTATATTTTCCTTGAAAGATATAGGCATCAATCCATAATAAGAATCAAAACACTTACTTCATGATACTTGTTAAAATTAAAAATATCATAAGACATAACTAAATTATAAGTTTATTTCAAATTATTAGAATTATTATTGTTAATTATATAAAGTTAATATAAATTGTACATATACACAGTTAAAAAAAACAAACAATATTCTTAATCATGGATATTTGCTCCTACTTTATATCAACATTATCAATATGTAAATAGGCTTTGATACAATACCATGAGCCAATGCCATGGTTTATCAATACCACATGTCAACAAAACCATAACTTACTTCATATGACACTTGTTTATATATATTTTTTTATTAACCAACTTAATTAAAACGACAAAAGCATCAAAATCATTTTAGAAATAAATCTCAACTTTTAATTTATATGTACTACTAAAAAAATTATATAAATTAAATCTATACCATCCACTTAATTATTAATAATAAAATTAAATTTGTGCCTATCTCATAAAAACATTCCAAATAACATTTATAAAATTAATAAATTAATTAAAAGAATTAAACAAAATCTTATTATTAACCCCAAAATCTTTATGCGTTAGAGTAAATATGAATCAGTGACATTAGTGTTTGTAAATAAATATTCATCCACTGAAATTTGGAATTTAAAAAGCAATTCCGTTAAAATACTCATCACGCTCAAGGGTTACTTTACAATGCTCTCAAATTATCTAAGATGTCATCATCAATGAAGTGACATGAATTGCTGTTCACATGTGCATGCTTTATGTCTTAATTATCTTCGTGAAAAAGGTTACAGTACGCAATAGACATTATCACGTACGTTACGACATGATTATGAAAATGACATTATCACTTTTATTATTTTCAGATTGTATTAGAGTAATTTAATTATATTAATTTTTATATAAAATAATTTTTAATTAAAATGTTATGTGATTGTGTAAGTATCTTATAGCTCAGATTCAATAAACTTGAATGAAGTAATATTTAGCGACAATGTTTCATAAGAGTCTGGTGCTTTGAAAGTGAATCCTTAATTTGCATTTTTATTGAATGTGAATTTTTAATTTGCATTGTTTTCATTAAAGTAGTAGAAAAACTTTTCATAATTCAATTTAGATTTATCATCTTAATTATTGAATTTGTTTTAGTTATAAAAATTTTGGTTAAATAGTAAACTATTTTTTTATTTAATATTAAAATTAATTTAAATTTAAATTTAAATTCAAATTTAAATTTTAACTTCAAATGAAAAAATCAAATCAGATATGATTAAGGCGTTTGTCAGATTTTATCATAAAAATAGGGAGTCTTTTTTTCAGGTGAAGGAATTACAAGAGAATCTGGACAAAAAAATTAAAAAATTTTGTAGAAGCCGTGCTTGAATCTTGTTTTTGATAGTGGAAATAAATTCAGCACCATCAAAAACATCTAAAACACCTAAAATTTTGAAATTTAACAACCATAAAATTTACAAAAATCATAGTAAAATTTTCTATAAATATGATCAAAATTTCCATACCTTTCAGCGCAACTCCTCAACCTCGTTAGACTACGACCAGAAATAGAGTTAGAAGGTTGCCTTTATTTGCATCGTATTTGTGTTGATCTCGCGAGTATTTTAGACTTTGCTTTATACAGCATCAAATTACATCAATTAATATCCGCAAGGATAAGTGAATACATCGGAATCAACCTTAAGTTAAGTAATATTCTATTTGGATGACTTATAATAGGGAGACATCCCATGTATTGAAATTAAAAACTTACATATTTAGGCAGACTTACCTTCCAATATACTTAAAAATAGAGTGGTTGGAAATAATATAATAGATCCACGTCCAATGGTTTCACAAATACCAAGAACGTATGAGTGAAAGTGGTTGGAAAAATAACAATGTAAAACACTCCCCACGCTGCACACGAAACGATCGAATATATATTTTAATGATTAGGATGAGAATATTCCCTCGCATGACATCGACAGGTTACCACTATTAACAGCCAATTATTAAACAATTGTGTTGTCTACGTCAAGCGAGAAAAGCGACAGTGATTGGTGGCGCAAACCATGGGACCATCTCTGCCGACTGCCAGTCATCGTTGTGCATTTGTTTCATTATTTGACTACCTGGAGGAGTTTATATAGTGAGAACGAGATCCAGTGCTTCACATGAGCTTCCTGGAAATCTCATTCGCCTCCAAAATCAGGTGCTGACCGACTGTGGACTCCAGACTCGAAAGCAATGAATGACGGATCAGTAGAGAGACCTGAGCAGTTAGAGGGCAGCGCCGCACTAGAAATAGAGTCCATATCAGACAGCATTAAGACAACAGACGAGGTAAATTCTGCAAATCACTATAATTTTATTCATCCCACAAAATTCTGCAAATCACTATAATTTTATTCATCCCACAAAATTCTGCAAATCACTATAATTTTATTCTTCCCACAAGTTTCCAGTTATAGTAACATTACATTTCTAGTTATAGGAACATTCCATTTCCAGTTAGAAGAGCATTCCTCTTTAACTTATAGTGATGGTAAATTCTAGGAATATTCTGAATCTCTAACAATCAGAAAAAAGATCAATTATTTAACCTCTTTCCTATGGTCATATTCCAAATTCTCCGATCAGCATAATAATGCCAGAACATTCCTTATCACCTTCCATAATGATGGCAGAACATTCCTTTATCACCTTTCAACTTAAGTTGGCGTGAGAACGAGTTGGCCGCATCGTCTCCTATAAAATGTTAAATATTACTTCTAAAATTTGGTGGATTGGCTGAAGCGATGGAGGATGTTGATTTTCAAGCAAAAGAATTCGAAAATTTAGTCACTTATCATGTTTTTAAATTTGCTTTAATTGTGAATTATTACAGAAACTAAAACCTGCATGGAAGAAATTATTAGAGTATATTGGACCGGGAATTATGATCGCCATAGCCTTCCTTGATCCTGGATGCGGTAAGCAATTTTCATATTCTTGTGAGCCGCTAGCGGAAAAAAGGACTTATAGGTTGGCAATTGGTAATTCTCGCTGTCTCACTTGAGTCTGATAAGTTGATTATTATTTATTTTCCTTGTATTTCAGTGCAGTCTGATTTGCAGGCCGGGGCGCAGTATAAATATGAGGTATATCCCAACCCAGCAATATATACAACATGATAGGAAATACTCATTATATATATAAGATAGGAAGATTGAAGTATTTTATATTGTTCAGTTTATAACCAATCAAATGAGATTTTGTGAAATAGAAGTGTTTTATACAAAAGTGTATCTGATATTATTTTAGAGGGTATATGATACTAAAATTATTTTAGTAAATTTATTTTTTTAATTTATTTTTTATATATATGTTTGAGTAATAAAATATTTATTAAATATATAATTGGTTTAGATTTATTTTAATTCTAGATTTAACAAGTAGAGAAAGATCAAATTTGTTGAGATGCAAATATCTTTTCGAGTGAAAACAGATTGATCTTTTTTTGCACTTGGTAGATGGGGAGCTAAAATAGATCTAAAATGGTATAATATATTTGTAATTGACATTGAAATATTTTATTTATAATTGACCTTCACATTAAAATGTTAAAACATGCCAGTCATATTTTTTTTTATTGTATGCATACATTTAATATTTTATTATTATTGTTATTATTATTTTCTAAAATACTATGCATAAAATCCACACTAAGCATTGAAATAATTACAAATATCCCTCGTACATTGAATTAGAAAGAAACTATTAATGGAATTTCTTGTTAAAATCTTTTACTCAATCTACTTGAAATATTTTATTTATAATCTACTTTAAACTTTTTATTGTTATCTTTTTAAATCTTATATATCAACTCCATATTAGAAATAAAATAAATTACACATCTTCCTATTTATAGAAAGTGAAAACATAACAATTTTTTAAATTTAAATTACCTTATTTCTCTCTAAATATAAATTAGATATAAAATTATCGTAGACATGGAAATATTTCACTTATAGTTGGCAGTAAAATATTTTTTGTTATTAATATATTTTTGTTTTAAATATCAAATGTGAAGTGAACATGAATTCCATATCATGTAACATCAATAATGCTATTTCTTTTCATCTCGTTATTAAGTGGTGAACAAATTATACTTCTTCCTCATAGTAAAAAGTATTTGTTTTTACTCATCTCCATATTAAGTAGTTAAGAAAACACATTTCTCCCTCATGCTATATCTCTATATAAAATTAGGTTACAACATCTCTCCCATACTAAGTTGTAGAGTATCTCTATTCCCTAAAATGATAAATAGAATTTAGTTTATAACTTTGGTAAAAAAAAATTAATAGATGGCTTCAAATATGACTTCTTTAGATGAGTAATGAAATCTTATATATATATATATATTCTTCAATTTAGTGCAACTCAAAAGTGATTTTATTTATTAGAATTGTTTTCCTAAACTATATATATATATATATATATATATATATATATATATAAAAGAGAGCAAGATTAACCAATTCTACCAACTAAACTAACCCACATATAGAACCAATTTGAAAATTTTATTTTATGATATTATATATACTATTTTTAATAAAATATTGTACATATATTTTTTTATAATTATATATTAAAAGAATGTATTTGTTTTATTGATAGCTATGTGATTTTCAATGCAGTGGTTGATAATATAATTTATGTATTTAAAATAAATATATCTAATTTTATATTTTGATATCACTTTGTTTGTGTCTTATGTGTTTATGCATTGAACATAAGTCTACACAATTTCAATGAAATTACTGTTGAAGGCTTCTTATATCAATTTAAGGTGGATGAGGATTTGATTAATTTTTTTTAATTAACGGCCTAGATTGATTCTCAAGGGAATATGCTTCGTTTGAATGTTTATCAACGACCCTAAAATGTTATGGAGTTTGTTTTTTTTTTTTTTGGCTGAAGCAAGAATCGAACCTTCTATTTCATTAAACAGTAAATAAAATACATAAAATACAACATTCCTTGATAAGCTGTGGCCTAAGGAGAAAACCCAACACTAATTGTTAACAGGCCAAAGGCCAAAACCCCAACCCCTACAACCAAACCTCAAAACTCTTTAGAGAAATATACTGCAGAAACCGGGTAACAAAATCTAGAGTCGGACCCGAAGAGGAACATATGTGCCAATCTTTGTAGATTTCATGTCTGCAAAACTCACAAACCTGCGAATCTGTAGAATATGTAAAAAGTTGCTTCCCGCCAACAAAATTATGCTTCCCTCCTTTTACTTGACTTGCATCTTTAACCTCAATCGTCGATCCTCTTTTCCCAATCCCATGGCGGTGGTTCATATCACTGTGCAGAGAAGCATGACGGTTACCCATATGGACCCACCAACATGCTCAATCAATCCCATCCATAGATTCACCTTGCCAGATCTTATGGTTGAGGATCATATCGCACCGATCAACATCACCAAACAATAATGTGTGATGAGGGTGGTATTCCATCCGACCCCACTGCCACATGGAGCTCACTGAATGGAATCGTTCCCAAAAAGGAAAAACCACTTCTCACATGCAAGGCTTGCGATAACTGAAAAACCACCTTGGACGTGATATTGCGAATAGATAAGAAAAACCCCAGGTTTTGAGGCCACCGAGAGTTTCCGATTTCTAGCCTCTCACTGCATCTGCTCTGCCCGAAGAGGAGCATATGTGCCAATATTTGTAGATTTCATGTTCGCAAAACTCACAAACCCGTGAATCTGTAGAATGTGTAAAAAGTTGCTTCCCGTTAAGAACATTATGCTTCCTGCCTTTTACCTCACTTGCATCTTTAACCTCAACTGTCAATCCTCTTCGCCTGATCCCATGGATGTGGTCCATATCGTTGTGCAGATAAGCACAATGTTTACCCATATGGACCCACCAACATGCTCGATCAATCCCATCCGTAGAATCGCCTTGCTGGATCCGACGGTTGAGGATCATATCGCACCGGTCAACATCACCGAACAATAACGTGCGATGAGGGTAGTATTCCATCCGACCCCATTGCCACGTGGAGCTCACTGAATGGAATCACTCCCAAAAAGGGGAAACCACTTCCCGCTTGCAAGGCTTACGATCACCGAAAAACTGCCTTAGACGCGATATTGCGAATAGATAAGAAAAACCCCAGGTTTTGAGGCCACCGAGAGTTTCCAGTTTCCAGCCTCTCGCTTTGTCTACTCTGCCTCAACCAAAGTGAGAAGAAGCTCTCACCATTCTGCCTGTCAAAAAATCTGAATCGCCCGAGTTGCAACCTCTAGGAATTGTTATGAATGAATTACTCTGGGTCAGCAAAAATAGTTTCTTGATTTTCCTGATGCTGCTGTCAGTCGCTAAGGGCTCTGGATGAACAACCCTCCTTCAACCGGACATCTTTTATCTCCTCCCACCGGCAATAGAGATCCATATGCTTATTTCGAACCCCCTCATTTGCAAGTCAGTCCGCCATTTTATTGTCTTCCCTACGAACATGCACCAATCTGAGGGTTCTTAGAATTCTTAGGTGCGCTTGGATTCTTTGGTAGACTTGTAGAAGCCGCCAATGTTTTGAGATTTTCTCAGGAGCAGCTCCAACATTTATTCTTTTTACTGATTTAATGACCAGTTCTGAATTAGCCTCAATGATGACATTTTGAATGTTGTACTTGAGCAGTATTTCCAAGCATGTTTCCATTTCCATGAGCTCAGCCATATTTTTAGTAGCTTTGCGAAGATAACTGTGGAAGATGACTTGTATATTTCCTTCCTCATCCCTTAGAACCCCTCCATAACCTGCTTCTCCCAGATTCCCTTTTGAAGCCCCTTCTATGTTGAATTTAAAAAGCCATGAGAAGGGGGTTGCCAAGAAGACTTTTTTTTTAAGGTCTTCTTGATTATCTTCTTAGAGCTCTGAGGGGAATTAACCTTGAGCTCTAATTTCTTCAATATTCTTGCCTCTCTTTATTCAATAGGTTTACCTGTAGCTTCTCCTCCCAGGAAATGAACAATTTCTTTGAGTTGTTTAAGGACCAGTTTGAGGATGTTACTCATCGGACTCACTTTCTCCTTGAAAATCCTATTGTTACACTCCTTCCAGACATTATAGATTAAGAATCCTCGGGTCAGCCTCCAAGCAGAGTTTATGATCTCATTATCCAAGAAACTTTTCCTCCAGTTCTTCAAAGTGGTGGTAATATCATTAGCATCTCTGCTGTTTGCTCAAAGACTTCTCCAACCCAATTCCAAAGAGTTGTGGTGAAAGTGCATCTATTCAGGAGATGATTTGTATTTTATTCTTGTTGTCTACATAAGTGACATCTTGAGGGGCCAACAAAACCTCTTTTTCTTAGGTTATCCCATGTCAGAATCTTTCCCTGTTGAACTAGCCACGTGAATAGATTTACTTTCATCCAATGAGGATTTTCCCATATTTCTTTCCATGTCTTATCAATGTTGGGATGGTTTAGCCTTGCCTCTATTCTTTTGGCTTCCTTAAGGTTGAATAGACATTTCTTGTTTTTTCCCCATCTAAGTTGATCACTCAAGTTTGAGTTTAAAATTTGTCTCTTGTCTAAAAGACCTTGAAGGGTTGTGGCTTGAGTTTGCATCATGCCCATTCCACTATAGTCTGGAAGTTTCCAAGTTCTCCATTCCTTATCATTCCTTGCTTGGTCCTAGTAGTCCCTAACCCACTTTAGTCCTTTGTTGATGGTATCAGCGTAAATGTTTACTAATTCTTCACTTCAGAGATTGTTCTCGTGCTGCCAATTGTCCTCCCAGAACCAAGCCAGGTTCCCATTTCTGATCTCCCAGAAACCATGATTTTGGACTAGGGTTCTATTCTCCCATGCCCTATTCCAAATTGCAGAACCATTGACTTGTCCTGTCATTTTGATTAGGTTTTCCTCCTGCCATTCGCTAGCATATTTGTGCTTCCAGAGTTTTTCCGAAGGGGCTTTAATTTCTTTCAGCCATCTCCACCAAATTTTGGCTCCAAGAATTCTATTTAGAATTCCTGGGTCATGAAGGCCTAAGCCTCCATGGGACTTAGGTTTGCATACTCTCTCCCATGCCACAAGGGCCCATTTCTTCTTTTCTTCACATTTCCCCTGTAGGAAGTCTCTCTGAATGTTTCTTGTATTGGTCAGTACATTGGCTGGTGCTAGAATGGCAGATAGCATATAGATAGGGATGCTTTGTAGGACAGCCTTAGTGAGAACTAGTCTCCCTACTAGATTTAGTGCTTTGTTTGTCCATTTGCTGATCTTATCTTTTAGCTTATTAAGAATGGGCTCTCAGATGTCCTGGTGAAGCGGTTTGGCATTGAGAGGGACTCCCAGGTACTTCACAGGCAGTGTCTCCCTTTGAAATCCTAAAATTTTGGAAAGATTTCTTTGAATCGAAATATTTGTATTGAAAAAGAATATTTTTGATTTAAAGAGACTTACCTCAGTGCTTGCTACCTTAGCAAAATCACTCAGAATCTGTTTGAATGCTTTGGCTTCATTAACAGTGGGTGTGCCTTGAAGCACAGTGTCATCCACAAATTGTTGATGCGTCACCGAGTCCACACCATTAGCGAGTCTAAGACCCTGAATTCTCCCTTCCTCCTTAGAATCTCTGATGGCTCTTCCTAACCCTTCCATCATTAGAATGAAGAGGAAAGGAGAAAGAGGATCTCCTTGCCTAAGACCTCTAGAAGGCATGAAGGTTTTGGAAGGAGCTCCATTGAGCAAAATTGAACAGCTAGCTGTGGTAACTAGCGCTATAACCCATTTTATCCAATCATGATTAAAGCCATAGGATTTTAAAATTGCTTTAACATATGACTAGCTAAGTTTGTCATAGGCCTTTGCTATGTCTAACTGCATTATCATTCTAGCCTTCTTGTTGGTGATGAGTGAATGAACCGTTTCATTTGCTTGTATTATATTATCTAGAATTTGTTATCCTTCCACATAGCCTGTTTGTTCCTCTGACACTAGGGTTGGGAGGAAAGGTTTAAGACAATTGGAAATGACTTTGGATATAGATCACATTGCATAATGCTATAGGTTGAAATCTGTCTGGAGAGGTGGCCTTCTCCTGTTTGGGGATAAGGGCTATGAAAGATTCATTGAGCGCCTTTAAGACTTTCTTAAATCTCCGAGAGTCTTCCACTACCTCTAAGATGTCCTGTTTCACTATCTTCCAACAAGATTTGAAAAAGTCCACATTGAAGCCATCCGGGCCGGGTGCTTTCCCATTTTACATCTCTTTCACTGCTTCCTCAATTTCTTCCATTGTTACTGGTCTATTGAGATTGAAATTATCTTCTCTGGCAACCAATTATCTTCTGAGGTTTCCTCAGCAATTTTTTGAAAATGCTGGAGTAGGACTTTCTCCATTTCTTCATGAGTGTTTCTCTCTACACCATGCTGATCTGTAAGTTTCACAATTCTGTTGTTTTTTCTGTGAGCTGTGCTGGATATGTGGAAGAATTTGGTGTTTCTCTCCCCTTCTTTGATCCATTGTACTCTGGATTTCTGTCTCCAAAGTATTTCCTCTTGAAGGCATCTATTGTCCCACTCCTGCTGGAGCAACTCCGCCATCTCTTTCCTTTCATCTGTGTATCCTTCTGTGATAAGAGTCTGGTTTATTTCTTTTAGTTTCTTTTCCACTTCTCCTTTAGCTTTGAAGATGTTACCAAATTCCGTTTTGTTCCACTCTGAGTCTGCCTTTAATATTTTTGCGCATGCAGTGAAGCAGGAACATCTTTGTACCTTGAAGGTGAAGATCTTCCTTCCACCAATGTTCAATATTTGTGAGGAAATCAGAATGTGTGAGCCAAGCATTTTCAAACCTAAACGGGGTGTTCCTTGGTTTTCCAAAAAAGGAGGCCTCTAATTGGATAAGCCAGTGATATGAACCCCCAAAAGGTAAAATGAGTGCAGTTATGCTGCTTCCATTGAGAAGAAGTTCCTCTGAAACCATAAATCTATCTAATGTTGAGGCCACTTGGGAAGGGCCTCCTCTTTTGTTGTTCCAAGTGAAGATTCCATTGCTTGTTTCCATATCAACCAATTTCATATTGGTGATGAAGTTCTGGAAGGCAATTGAATCTCTCCCAAGTATTCTAGTTCCTCCTTTCTTCTCCATAAGTGATTTTGTTATGTTAAAATCACCCTGAAGAATCCATGGTAGAGTTGGGTATCTCTTCTTCATATCCTCAAATGTTGTGAGGAGTTGAAGTTTGTTCTCCATTGGTTGTGGACCATAGACATTGGTGATCATGTAACATTGCCTGTCTCCCACCGGTTTGAAAATAAGAGAAAGGTGATGTTTGGATGCCTCTGCATCAATCACACCAAATTTATGTGGATCCTAGAGAGTGAGAATACCCCCAGAAAATTTGTTTGCCTTAACTTCAAGGAATTCATGTCTATTTACCCATTTGCTATGTTTTTCTCGGACCTTCTCCACTGAGCATTTTGTTTCCTGTATGAATACTATGTCAGGTTTTTCCTTTCTAATCCTCTTACCAAGATTCCTTTGTTTTCTTCTACTCCCTAGTCCTCTAATGTTCCAAGTTGTGATTCTCATTGAGGTGGGGTTATAAAGGAGTAACTAGAAATATCTTTCATCCCTCCTGAATCAATCATGATCTTGCCACACTCCAGTAGTAATTCCTTCTGTCTCTTTCTACCCCTCCTTTTGCTTGGATTCTTTGTTAATTTTCCGGTTATTAATCCTATTGAGGAGGTTCCTTTGTTTTCCTGTTTGTCATGTCCTCATTTGAATCCTACAACTGTTTAGTGTGTCTTGTTAAGGAATATTTGTTGGACTTTATCCACTTCCTCCTGAGGGAAGGAGTTTATTCCTAGGTTCCCGCCTTGTTCTAGAAACTTTTCCAGCTCTAGGGTCTCCCTTTCTAAGATCTCCTGCAAATCTTGATCTTCCATACCACTTTCACTTTGAGTCATTTCCTGGTCTTTTTCTATGACCATGGTATTCAAAGAGTCCATCATGTGTTCATTCCGTTCCTGAATGTACTCCTCGCTGGTCTCTTTTTCTTTCCCCCTTGTTGTCTGATTCTCTGCACTCTCTTTATCCCCTTCCTCGATTTCTTTTTCTCGTAAGATCTCAAAGCTTTTGTAACTTTTTGCGTTATCGTTCACACTATGGATCTTTTCTGTCTTCCTTCCTCCCCCTTTTCCTTTCCCTCCCACTTTGGTGAAACTTGTTTGGTCTTTTCCTTTGCTGGGATTTAAGTTTTCGTCCCTTCGATTGAGTGGATAGTCTCTTGATAGATGCCCATGCTCATGACATTTGTGACATCTGAACAGGATATGTCCATAGTCCACTGCTTGAACCCATTCCTCATCATAGACTTCTAGAATGACCTCATCTAGAAGGGCTCGAGATAGGTCCATCTCCACACAAATGCGGGCATAGGATGTATATTTTCCCTTAAGATTTGCCTCTAAAATCTTTAAGAAATGACCTAATTTATTTCCTATAGCTTTTAAAGACTGTGGCATCTAGTAATCTAAAGGTAAAGAGTAGAGTCTAATCCATATCGATACCGAAGTGAAGGTTTCTCATTCAGGCACAAATTTCATCATCCATAGCCTCATATAGAGCCCAATAGTTGCAAAGAATTATGGCCCTCATTCAAAAAATTTGTCTCTATCTTCCATGTTCGTAAAAACCACAATGAAAAGAACTTTGGATCCAAGATGAATTTTTAACTCCCCCTTTGGTTTCCAGTCATATTTTATCCAGGTGTACAACACTTTCTCAGATGGCCAGATTCCCATAAATTTACATATGATGGCATAGTTAGCCATGTGGTCTCTGTGCGCTTGCAGAGCTGGGTCGCTCAGAATAACTCGAGGTTTAGTTGTGGTCTTGGGTTTACACGACCCCATCTTAGCTTTGCCCTTTGACCCTTGACCTCTGTCTTCCGCTTTTTCCTCCCGGCAGTCTTCTTCGTGGGCTCCATGACCTCCATTGATTTTGCTACCTTCCGCCTTCTGAGTCTCTGTGTCTTTTGTCTTGACCTCCGAGGGCTTTGGAGGTTTGTTCTTTTTCCCTCCTTTCCCCTGTCTGCAACCATATAACTGTAGGAGGGAGTGGAGCTCCCTACTTCCTGTGTCTCCATGGATGCTTGGTACTCTGTGTCACTGGTTTCGATAAACCCTAGAATTCTTGTGCTCGGCTCTTGTTAGGTTACATTCGATTTTAATAAATTTACAAAAATAAATTCATGTCATCTGTCTCCTCCCACCACCCATTTTTTAGAGATTTGAGATTATTCCGATTCTAATAAATTCATATTCTAATTTGATGGGAAAATTAATATATAAGAAAAAATTATTTAGCAAAACGGTTCGTTTTACAATAAGATGTGTATTTCATTTTTTTCTCAGATAATTTTTTTATACATGATTAATGGAATAAATATGTGTATTAATAAAACAATAAAACATTTTTCTTATTACATTAATTTTTTATTCAATTTAAACGAGATTATGCTCTGCGTTTCACTGTTTTCGTTAAATAAGTTCTGGAGTTTAAACTCATAAGTTAATTTTTTTTATATGAAAGTTCTTACACAATATTATTTTATTATAATATTAAACAAATATATTATGATCTAAGAGTATAATAGCACTTTGATTTCATGTTCATAAAATTTCAAGATATTTTATAATAATACATCTAAAGAAATGACTAATTAATATCAGTAAGATTATTCATTGCGTAAAATTGCCATGGGGTGATCGAAGGGGATCCTTATCGTCAATATATTTTCCTTTGTAGCTACTGTGGATCATATTTGTCGGATCTGTTTTTGGCGTGCTTATACAATATCTTGCAGCGAATTTGGGAGTCGTCACAGGTCTGTCCAGAGACCCATCCTCGGTTTCCTCTCTTAGACAATTATATGAGCTCATATTGTCCTAACAAAGTATTATCCTAACCCATGAAACTGTTAGCATCACAGGCAAACATCTGTCCCAACACTACAGAGAAGAGTATCCGAGGAAATTAACTTATGTCTTATGGCTGCTATCAGAATTGGCAGTTACTACAGCAGATATTCCTGAAGGTTAGCATCATGTGTTCTGTAAATATCTTCTATCTTGTTTTTCGATTTTAAATTGCATACTGCTTATGACGTAGCTTTTTAGTGAACATATTGGTAATTAATTTCTCATTTACGCACCGTGCTACTACACTGTATTATGACAGTTATTGGAACTGGTCTTGCTCTTAATATGCTGTTGCATATACCTATTTGGGCTGGTGTTCTCATAGCTGGAGTCAGTACGCTCGTTCTTCTTGGATTAGAAAGATTTGGGGTGCTATATCTTTTCCATTATATTTCATTCATGTCCTTTTCAATTTTCTTATCAAAACGTTGTTCATTGGAAATCTTTTAACATGTGTTGTAATCAAATCTAGATGAGAAAATTGGAGGTATTCATTGCTCTTCTTCTGTTTACGATGTTGGGGGCTTTCCTTGCCGAGCTGGTATATGCAAAACCTAAACCCAGAGAGCTCTTTAAAGGAATGTTCGTTCCTCAGTTAAGTGGGCAAGGTGCCACTGGTCTGGCCATCTCACTAATTGGAGCCTTGATTACTCCGTAAAGTTCTATCGTTTTTCCTTTTATTAATTACATCAAAATATTATCTTACTCAAGTTGTCAAATGTTTAGTCGATCCAGTCTATCCCATGCCCTTCAATGGGATCCAGTGGCCTTCTTTCATCGTGAATGTCTTCTGTAAAACATTTCTGACAAACGATATAACTAATAATATAATCAACCATGTCTAGGCACAATCTATTTCTTCATTCTGCCTTGGTGCTCACGAGGAAAGTAAAACCTACCGTTGATGCAATTAATGTAAGTTCATTTCAACCATTTATACAGCTCTGAAACCATACATGTATTGATGTTCCACTAATCAAGTCAAACATCTATGAAATGATTTGGAATGTTATCTATGTTACAGTCTGCGTGCAGATATTTCCTCATAGAAACTGGAATCGCTCTATTTATCTCATTCGTCATCAATGTGGCTGTTACTTCTTTAAGCGGGGCCGTCTGCTCTTCCACAAGCCTATCTCCGGAAAATCAAGCGAATTGTGCGAACTTGGACCTGAATAAATCATCTTTTCTACTGAAGGTAAGTAAAGATCCTTATATATCGCACTGATTTTTCTCTCTACTGTGTTGGTTTGTTTTTAATTACCCTCTCTGGTTTGTCTCTGCTACTTTGCATTTGTCTATCCTAAATTTAAATGTAGGTAATACCACAATAAATAGTGTGGGTGATAATCGAAAATACATTGAAGAGATTGTATGGGTTTCTTATCATTAAATAAAATTTTACAATAAATTAAAATTTTCATTCTCGTCGTTAAATAAATTTTACAATAACTTAAAAATGATTTATTTATTTAAATTTATATTATCTCAAAATGAGATTATACAAAACCAAATTAGATATCATTATATAATTTGAGTCATCTCACTGTCCGCCACAAAAGAAACTGGTATTGTTGACAAAACTCAATAATCTAGGTCTAATGAAATGTAAAACTGGTATTGTTAACAAAGCTCAATAATCTAGGTCTATCAAACTGTAAGAAGCTAATATTGCTACGCCACTGAAAGTGAATGCCATAAGCCAAGAAGCCAAAAAAGACATATATATGTAATGAAGTGATTGTAGCCACTGATGCCTTGCTAAAGCTGGGAGTATGTGTGCTAACCATATTAATAGATTAAATTTTCTCAAAATATCTTTATATTACTACTATCTCAAAATATATTTCTAAAAATAACTTGTACTGAAAACTATCTGTCAACTAAGTCACTGAAAACTAGCTCAACAGAAAAAATTATATTTTATCAATTTCAAACCCTTATCCCAACGTTGCAGGGAAACAGACTCATCGAATCAGGAGAATTCTAGCTTTTGCTATTAGATTTATAAAGGCTGCAGAAATTTCGTTAGTAAATATAGCGACCTCTGGTCTCTTAGTTCCTGGTGTATCGATTGTGCTTGAATTTAGACAATGAAGTTCGTGTATTTTCTTTAAATTCCTCATTTTTTGAAGAGGAGTTTTCCATACTCTTAATACGGGAGGTTCCTAAATGGATAAACTGAAAAACCTCTTTTGTCCTCTTCAGAGTGTTCTAGGGAGCTGGAGCTCAATACTTTATGGAATTGCACTACTGGCATCTGGGCAGAGCTCCGCCATGACAGGAACATATGCTGGGCAGTTTATCATGGAGGTGCGTTATGAATTTATCTTTCTCCGCAGTTGAAGAGAAAGGATTATTGAATTTTGCCAGTCTAATTTCCATAATATTCCTCTGATGACATCTACCTGTGGTGAGTCTGTTTCGTTACAGGGATTTATCAATTTGAAAGTGAGACTATGGCTCCGTAATCTTATGACACGGTCCGTTGCAATCATCCCATCTCTGGTAGTTGCTATCGTCTCTGGATCTTCTGGTGCAGGAAAACTGATTATTATTTGCTCGGTATGCTCTGAATGTCTATTCTATTAGTTAGAATTTGAGTAACAACTAATCCAACGGTCTGATAATCTATATTACAGTTACATTAATTTCTATTATTTATACCATTTATCTTATCTTTTACTGAAAAATAATTGAACTAAATGAACTAGTATGGTGAGTAGTTTAGTGGTTTCTTAAATTTAAATTTAAATGTAAATGTTGAACGAAACCTTATAAATTAAATGTTTAGTAAATCTGGTATCATAAAGTTAATTCATAAAAATTAATAAATTATAATATTATTATTAATTAATTAGGAAGAGAAAGTTAATTTATAAAAATAATAAATTATATTATTATTAATTAATTAGGAAAATAATGATTAGTATAAGTTTAAAGTTTTTTTTTTCAATTTAAAGTGGATGAGGATACATTGATTTTTAATTTTATTTTTTTAATTAATATCTTAGATTGATTGTCAAGAGAATATATGTTAATATGCTTAACATATGATTCATCTGAATGCTTATCAATGATGGTAGTGATTTATAGAATTTGTTCAATTACATTAACTTTTAATAAATTTAAAAACTTTGATATCTTGATGCCAACAATAAAATAATCTCATATTTTAAATTCAAATAAATTTCTCTTTATAATTATATATCTACAATTCTTAAATACTACTTAATTAAATAATATAATAAACTTATATATTCAATAATAATAAATTTTACCTAATAACAAAATTATACCAATTATCATAATTAATAATTAATAATTAATAATAAAATATCTAAATATTGTTGTGTGAATATAGAAATGATGTACAAAAATCATAAAAAGAATCTTGAAATTATAATGCGGAAAATACTCTTTAATATATATAATATGGTATCTTGAAAAGTTACAATAACACTATTAATTTATTTATTAATTAAATTTAAAAAATATAAATATATATGTAATTAAATATTATATAATTAAAGAGAAATTAATAATAATTATTAAATATTAAAATTATATATATATATATATATATATATATATATATATATATATATATATATATAAAATTTAATTTAATTATTATAACTTGATATTTCATTAATTAAATTATATCCATTAGTATACAAACAGATTTAGATAATTTCTTTCAATTTCATTTCTTTTACATGGATCATAAAACAAAATATTTTATGAATGATATTTTCGAAAGTATTTTCTCAACTAAACCATATAAATTTTATATATTAAAACAGGAATTTAAATAAAAATTCAAATTTAACCATTTGATATCTCTCGCGAATAAATAAGGTTAGTAACACACCTCATCATACCCTATCACTTCATAATTAACAAAAAATATTTGAAAATTTATTTGAAATTACACCCTAACTAAGAAAAGCACCCGAAAAAAATATTCCCCCATATTTCAAATTGATAAAACGCTACGAACTTTGAAAAATAATTTTTTCCCTGTTGTCTTAACTTTGTCAAAATAAATAATATTTGTATCTATGTCGTGCAGATGATATCATCCTTTCTATGGTGATATTTTAAGCTTTGAGAAAATCAGTAATACCTGTATTCTTATATTATCCTATATGTACTGCTTGATGTTTTACCCTAGCGATAATCAGTAACATTCGTATTGTTTCCCTGCAGATGATATTATCCTTTTTATTGCCATTTTCAATAATTCCGCTGTTGAAGTTCACGAGTAGTGAAGTAAAGATGGGTCCTCACAAGAACTCAATCGCAGTAAGCTACTACCAGTTTTCACAAAGAAAATTTATTTTCATAATGCTTGGGAAAATGTCGGAATACTTTTTTTATAAACGTCCGTTGCTCTTCATGTGTCGCAGGTTACGGTTGTGACTTGGGCTATCGCATGGTGTATCATAGGCATCAACATCTACTATCTGGCGGTTGGATTTGTAAAATGGTTGATCCATAACAGTCTGCCTAAAATAGCTTCGATATTTATAGCAATATTGGTATTTCCATTCGTTGTTCTGTATATAGCGTTGATTCTGTATTTGACATTTAGACGAGACAAGAAAGTCACTTATGTAGCCCCAGGGGGGTCCTCCCTGCCCAGCCCTCTTAGCACTCCAATTACTCAGTAAGCAGAGAGCTAGAGAACCTTGGAGCTTAATATCGTGCAGCGTCGTCTGGCCTCCATGGAGAAAGCAAAAGATGAAAATGGCACCTTGCCCATTCTCTTATATGGTCACTTAAATATAGAATTAAAAAATGTTTCACCTATACGTGAAACATGTAGATAGTGTATACAGACATCATTGTCTGCTGCTTTTGTAAAATGTTTGCTCGTCAGAAATAGCTTTTAGTTGTTGGTTTAGTTTGTGAGAAGAAAATGTCTCAATAGACCCTGCAAAATAAGTCTCGTAGCTTAGAGGATGATCATGGAAAAACATGTTAACATATGTTCATATTCATATTGTGATGTAAATATGCTTTGTTATGATCTTGGAAAAACATGGTATGTAAATATGCTTTGTTATGATCTTGGAAAAACATGGTATGTAAATATGCTTTGTTATGATCTTGGAAAAACATGTTAACATATGTTCATATTCATATTGTTATGTAAATATGCTTTGTTATGATCTTGGAAAAACATGTTCACATATGTTCATATTCATGTTGGTACGTAAATATGCTTTGTTATGATCTTGGAAAATCATGTTAACCTAGGTTCATATCCATATTGGTATGTAAATATGCTTTGTTATGAATCTAATGAGAAGGTAAGGAAACTGCAATTTTGAAATTGATCTATAGACCGTTATCGTTCTATCTTAACGGATTTGTTCTCTACTCTACGAATCGCTCTCTTATTTTCTAACACATAAAGGTATATTTTCGCTACTTAGAACCATATGTATAACCCTACCAATATTTCCACTCGTGACTCTTTATAGAGTATGGAATCTGTATTCGACTTCGTGTTGATTTTGGGAGAACAAAGGAAAGAAAAACCCTGAAGAAAATTGTTGCAACTTCTTGGCCAAAAACACAACTCAGTGTAGTTGTAAGTATCGTTACCAAATTCGAATTCATAACTGATTCGATTGGAAAAAAAACCTGAGGGTATAAAATTCAATAATGAAAAAAATCATTTAGAGTATGCATCTTACAAATATTTAAATATCTTTTTAATTTAATTTTTAATAAAAATTTAAATGAATCATCTTTATATTCTAAAACGTTTAATTATTTTTTATTTTTCTATTTTGATTTAATTTTTAATAAAAAATTAAATGACCCATTTTTATATTTTTAAAAATTTAATTATTTTTTATTTTTATTTAATATAAGAGTTACCATTTTTAAAAAAATTTATATAGAAATGGTCAATTTGTAACTACAATTTGTTATCTAATATTTTTTTCCAATATAAAAATAATGGTATTTTTTATATTACAATTTTCCATTTTATAATTTTTTCCAATAAAGAAATTATCATTTTTATTTATTTATTTATTTTTTTTATCATACTCACTCATTTAGAACTACAATATTTCCAATTTACCATTTTGTAAATTTTTCAATACAGAAATTATTAATTTTATTAAATTTTTTATATAAATAAAATTTATAAAAAATTACAAACAGTGGGATAAATTTTTGTTATTGAAGTAAAGCAGCCTGACCCCACTGATTGGGTGGTCCATGACATAATAAAATCAAATTAGGTCTTGGTTGAAACATGAATGGCCTCATTCTTATGTTGTAATAAATTCTAGTAGGAGAGCTCAAGCTTTTGAGTTTGGATACAACTGAGGACACTCTAGGGGACAAATTATGGACAAGAACAAGGAAGGATACAACTTTTCGTTATCGAAGTAAAGCAGCCTGACCCCACTGATTGGGTGGTCCATGATATAATAAAATCAACTTAGGTCTTGGTTGAAACATGAATGGCCTCATTCTTATGTTGTAATAAATTCTAGTAGGAGAGCTCAAGCTTTTGAGTTTGGATACAACTCTGGACACTTTAGGGGACAAATTATGGACAAGAACAAGGAAGGATACAACTCTTGACACTTTGGCGGACAAGAACCAGAAAGGCTAGTGGTAGTGACAAAGAAAAAGGTAGTTACCCTCTAACTTAATAAGTGTATGCCTATCAATCTCAGTCGCATTCTTCTGGTTGTGCCATATCCCTTCCCGCCGTCCACACCGAAACATCAGGAAAATTACTCAATTTCATGTTGCCTATCAAGACAGAAAAACTCAAAAAAATCGCAGAGAGAATTGAAACAATGGAGGCAGAAGAGCTGATCAAAACAGAGGGACTCCAAAACGTCGGTCTCTTTGTAGAAGAACGAGGCGCTAAGGTTGGGCATGAGAAGCATATGGTCACTTATATATAGAATTAAAAAATGTTTATCTATACGTGAAACCTGTAGATAGTGTATATAGACATCAGCGTCTGCTGCTTTTGTAAAATGCTTTCTCGTCAGAAATAGCTTTTAGTTGTTGGTTTAGTTTGTGAGAATAAAATGTCTCAATAGACATTGCAAAATAAGTCTCGTAGCTTAGAGGATGATCTTAGAAAAACATGTTAACATAGGTTTATGTTCATATTCATATTCGTATGTAAATATGTTTTGTTATGATCTTGGAAAAACATGTTAACCTATCAACAATGTTTATATTCATATCCAATAAGTAAATACGCTTTGTTATAAATTTAATGAGAAGGTAAGGAAACTGCAATTTTGAAATTGATCTAGACTGTTATCGTTCTTTCTTAACGGATTTTCTCTCTACTCTGCGAATCGCTCTCCTATTTTCTAGAACATAATGGTATATTTTTGCTACTTGGAACCATATGTATAGCCCTACCAATATTTCCAGTCGTGACTCTTTATGCAGTATGGAATCTGTATTCGACTTCGGGTTGATTTTGGAAGAACGAAGGAAAGAAAACCCCTCAAGAGAATTGTTGCAATTTCCTGGGCAAAAACACAACTCATTGTAGTTGTAATCATAGTTACCAAATTCTAATTCTTAATTGATTAGATATCAAACAAATTGGATTATATAAAATTCAGTATTGAAAACATAAATATATATATATATTAATTTAATTTTTAATAAAAAAATTAAATTAACTAATTTTTATATTTTAACTAATTTTTTTAATATAAGAGAGTTACAATAAATATTAAAAAAACGACTATATAAAATCCAATATTGAAAAAATAAATAATTTTTTTAATTTAATTTTTAATAAAAAATTAAATAAACCTATTTCTATATTTTAAAAAGTTTAATTATTTTTTTTTTTAATACAATTTTTTTTTTTTTAAATTTAATTATTTTCTATTTTTTTAATAATTTTTATTTTATTTAATTTTTAATAAAAATTTAAATGAACCCATCTCTATATTTTAAAAAGTTTAATTATTTTCTATTTTTTTAATAAAAAAAATCAACTATATAAAATTCAATATTGAATTTTTTGTTTGTGTTTTTTGTTTTTGTTTTTGTTTTTATTTATTTTTAATAAAAATATAAATAAACCCATCTTTATATTTTAAAAAGTTAATTATTTTCTATTTTTTAATATATAAAAAGTTTAATTATTTTCTATTTTCTTTAATATAAGAGAGTTACACTACTAATTTGTAACTGCTAATGGTTTTTGAATATTAAAATTATGGTATTTTTTATATATTCGTTTTATATTATAATTATCCATTTCATAATTTTTTCCCATAAGAAAGTTACCATTTTAATTTTATTTTTTTTTAATCACATTCACTTATTTATAACTACAATATTTTCAAATTACCATTTTGTAATATTTTCAATATAGAAATTATTAATTTTATTAATTGAAATATATAAATAAAATCTATAAAAGCTTACAAATAGTAGGATAAGTTTTCGTTATTGAAGTAAACGAACTTGAGCTTGACTCGACTGATTGGGTGGTCAATGACATGATACTGATTAGGTGGTCGACGACATGATAGAATCAAATTAGGTCTCGGTTGAAACATGAATGGCCTCATTCGTATGTTGTTATAATAAGTTCTAGTAGGAGAACTCAAGCTCTTGAGCTTGGATACAACTCTCGACACTTTAGGGGACAAATTATGGACAAGAACAAGGAAGGATACAACTTTGGGCACTTTGGCGCACAATTTATGGCCAAGAACTAGAAAGGCCAGTGGTCGTGCCATAGAAAAGGGTGCTTACCCTCCAACTTAATAAGGGTATGCCGATCGACCTTAGGGGCATCACATTCTTCCAGTTGTGCCATATTGCTTTCCATCGTCCACCGCCAAAACATTAGGAAAATTATCCAAATTCATGTTGCTTATCAAAACAGAGGGACTCCAAAAAGGCACATAGAGAATTGAAATAGTGGAGGCAGAAGAGCTAATCAAAACAGAGGGACTCCAAAATGTCAGTCTCTTTGTAGAAGAGTGAGTCGCTAAGTTTGGGCATGAGAAGCATTCGGTTCAATTTTCTAGCCGTCAAAACCGCCCTAGTGATCTTTTGATGGTTGAGACCCCATACGATCTGTGGAACTTTGACAAACTTATCATCTCACCTACTTATCTCGGCCTACTGTCCATACTCTTATTCTCGTCCTTCACTGTGGTGACCAGACCTTCACTGTGGCAAGAAACCGAATTAGAAAGCCAATGTTGGAGGCGACAGTGCACTAGTCGATATCTTTGACTCACCATATTGAATTGCAATTACCTAAATTATTAACCAAACCAAACTATATTAGAGAATTTCCATAGTTTTTAGGCCAATAGAGCCGAAATTGGTAACTATGGTTGTAAGGGTTGAAAAATAGATAAATTATTCAAATAATATAATCAATTTTTGTGATTAACGTAATCGTTGATGTATCTTATATATATATATATATATATATATATATATATATATATATATATATATATATATATATATATAGTTATTTATTTAGGATAATTATTTGAATATCTAGAGAGGAATTATTTAAATTTAACTAATTAATATGGTCAATCTTAATAAGGGAAAACTATATTATCTAACACTTCTTAATTTTCCCTATTACAAGTATCAATGTGTTGTTTTTTAAATTCAAAATTGTGGCCTACTAATGACTACGTAAAATTCTAGAATAATATTGTCATTGTCAACAAGCTCACTAATGAAATGATAGCAAGTGTCAATGTGTTTACTTTTGTGATGAAACACATTATCTTTGGATAGTGCCAAGTAAAAATGTAAAAAGAAGTTGAAATTGATAACAAATTCACTAATTAAATGGTAGCAAGTCTCAGTGTGTTTCCTTTTATGATGAAATTCTTGGGTTGTGCAACATGTTTGCTTTTGTGATGAAATTCTTAGATTGTGCAACATGTTTACTTTTGTGAGGAAATTCTTGGATTGTGAAACTAGGAAACTATTGTCATAAAATAATGGGAATCATTATCTTCTTTTGCAATTTCACTTAAGAGTCTTCTCAGTGATATAGCATGAAAACTTGTTGATGTAGCTGCTACATACTATACTTTAACTAAAGATATTGTGACAATGGGTTGGTTGATTCTTGGATGCCCATTATATTAAACTTATACCTAAATGGAATGCATAATCCAAAAATACTCTTTAGTTTGTCAATGCTACCTCGAAAATCACTACCTTCTTAGCCACTTAAAATGCACCTAAAATTTCTTTTACCAACAATCCAATTTGAGTTTGGGAGAATCCATAAATATGTAAATTATGCTTACTCCATATATAATATTTGGCCTATTCTTCATAATATATATGAGCCTACCTACAATTCTCTCATACAAAGTAAGATCAATAGCATTATTTTCTTTACTTAACGTTATATCTATTGTAATTGGTGCATCTATTTGTTTTTTTTACTCATTCTGAACCTTTTCAAAATATTAGTGTGACGACCCCAAGTAGTTACATTTATGTATCCAATGTAAATATTTAAAAACATAAAAGAAAATGGGTTAATAAATGTGACATGATTCCAAAGGGATGGAGCGATTACTTTTTGTGTCGATTTCTTGTTGCGAATGATATTAATGTACAGAAATTTAAAATGAAGAATGACAGGCTTCCAAATTGTAAAAAGTGTTGGCCACACACTAGATTAAGTAAACAAAAAGTGCATTTGAAAACAACATGGAGAATAGTTGGACAAGTGATACAATTCACATTGGCTTCCAAGATCTTTCTAGCAAGAGTTACTACCAAGAGGAAGCAAGAGAAAGAGAATTTGAACAACTAGAAATGAAGCAACTCGGTAGGGAATTTGAAAGGTCAAGGGACAACAAAGAAAAGGAAGAGGGAAAATCGAATTACTGGGGGAGATTTGGAAAGCAATAGGAAGAAAAAAATGGTGAAAAGGAAGAAAGGAGAGCTAGAAAAAGAAATAGCACAAGAAGCAAGAGAAAAATAGGAAATCAAATGCCAAAAAAAGGGTTGAAAAAAATGCATGAGCTTTTAGTTGGCAAAGGAGTAAGAAGAAATCTCCTCGCAAGGAATTAATTGTCTCTCAAGCCCCCATTGGCTTGAAGGGTGGAGATGGTGTTTCTCAGGAAACTCCTAAGGGCTCAGGTGGAGGAATTGATCTTGCAAAACTCTTGTAGGATTTCTAGATGTTTATTTGATGTATGTTGATTGTATTGTGAGTTTTGGAAGCCCTAACTTAGGTGGAAGCAAAATGTTTCATTTTGAAGGGTGAAGACAATTTATTTCAATTCAATTGGTGCGTGGAAATGGATGAATCTCTGGAGTCCATATTTGAGCTAATGGATGTGATTAATCACTGAAGCAAAAGATATCTCAACCTTTGGAATCTGGTTTTGGGGTGACAACTACAAGTGAGGCTTGGTTGTAGTTGTCTATGGTTTGGTGGAGAGTCATAGTCGTGGACTCAATTTTCCATTACTTTGAGATAGGTATCTCTCATGTTCTAAAGAAATTATATATATATATATATATATATATATATATATATATATATATATATATATATAGATATAGATATATATATATATATATATATGGCCATTTTCATTATTGATCAGAAAATAATTTTATTGATGGCATGGTTCATGATTTCTTTATCTTTATGATTGACCAATATGTTGTTGTCACTATGCACAAGGTGTTGGAACAACTTGTGGATATAATGGTTATGTTCATGTAATAACCAACATAAAATCTTTCTTATTGCAGTGATATGATTTTGTTTAATCACATTGCTATGCATGTTACTGCGTGTAAATTGCAAGCTATATGAGGATGTGAAATGCATGAGATGCATGGTCTTATACTAAGATCTTGGAGTTAATTCACTATGATGGTGCTAGGTTGCACTGACAAAGGTGTTTTCTCAGCAGTATGATCATTATGCTAAGATTGGAAATCTTGTGTTGAATGCATGATTAAATTGTTATATAAGTTCTAACAAACATGTTGCATGCCAAATATTACATTCTTGATTGAAGGGAAGGATTCATGATGCCATTCTTGTAGTTTTATTTTGTCATTTAATTAAGTATGCATGAGTTAGGAATTGTGTTCGCCTATTAGCTCAATTAATAGGGATATTAAGTGAAAGGAGGCAAGTTTTTGCTATGTTAATGAGTTGCTACAACTTTGTGATTTTGTGAAGAAATGCACTTGAAATTGTTATTAAATGGTTATCATGCATATAATTGATTTTTTCTTAAGTTTAGCGTTAAATTCCTTATGAATTTGTTAGTCATTATGTGTTGGGAGAAGTGCTTGAAAGGTTGGAAAATTTTGAAAAGTGTAGTGTGCCACTCTAGTTGACTGAGATTTATATGGCATTAACATTGATTTAGCCCTAAGGCTCACACTTTATTCTTTGAGGACATTAAGTCGAGGATCCAGACACTTGACTCTATTATTAGTGGATATGATTGTTATGTTTGTTTCCTAGTTGATATTATGATGATGATAACAATGATGGATATGTATGTTATCTATTAATGATATGATGATGATAACTTTATGGATATGTATATTTCCTATTTATGTTATGATTATTACATATTTGATGGATGTGTATGTTTTCTACCAATGTTATGATAATGATAGCCATGATGGATGTGTTCCTTGTGTTAACTACTTACATTAGTTTTGGTTCACGATGAACAACGATGAAAATTAATAAGTCATGTTGGTGATGCTATTATGAAAATGACTGATACTAAGAATATTTTTTATTGATGATTATCGAGTAATGATAAGAAACCACTAAAGGCGCTCACATGTGATGAGTCGATGACATTTGGTTTGATGGAAATGAATATGTTATCTTTTAAATTCTAATTTCAGTTTGAAACTGTTATATGTTCTAATGATATGGTAGTGATTGTAGGCACATGTTAGCTACTTGGCCGAATGACTCACACATGGGTGAAGGGGTTGTACAAATAGATGGAACTGAATGGGAGGGGTGGGAGAGTGTTCCTGATTTCACCTACTACCACTCCCGTCGTGACTTAGGCTGGAAGGGTTGGGACACCTTCACCTTAAATATCATGATGTCCTGGGGGCAGGTCCCAAATTTGGGTCTCTTATGAGGATTTTACTAGGGGGCGCTCATCAAAGAGGATTCCTTAATCCCCAACACCATTAGTCTCACTATAGCAGGAAACATAAGAGATGATAAGGGTTTTTACCTTTGCACCTAGACTTTCCCTTCATAGCCTTTGGATGCTTCAAGGGAGAGTGTCATGGAACTATTGGAACTTCAAGGGAAATTCTTAAAGGGCATGACCTACTTGGAACCCTTGGTATCACAAGTAAATTGTTAGGCGTGGCACCCTTTGATTGTCAACGGAAGTTCTTGAAGGGTACGGTCAACTTGGCACACTTGGGATCATTAAAAAGAAACTAATAAGTATAATCAAGATATGAAAATCCTACTATTCACATAAAGTGGTAAATGATGTTAGACTCAAGAAAATTAGATCAAAAAAATAAATTGGGATATAGGGAGAAAAGGAAGAAATAAAAATATTGTACCTTGAAGAACTCTACCCTTCCCATGTTGAAAAATATTAGGTAGATAATTTTCATAAGTGATTTAATTAGGTAAAAGGTGGAAAAATAGACATAGAAATAATTATAAATATTAATCCTAAAATAGTCAATCTTCATTAAGAGAAGAGGGTGGTGAATTAAAATGATATTAATAAATTAGAATTAGAGAAATTTAAAGAACCTTCATGTGGCAAGATACAACAAAAGAATATCCATCTAAGAGGAAAGTTGAGTTAAATTAGGAGGTAGTTAGGGGACCAAATCCGAGACTTATTTGTTGACTTCAGTAATGAACACAAATTTAAATTATTTTTAAATTAAAATTTAAATAAATAATTTTGGAGAGCCTTGGTGAGATGGTGACACATGGGTGGGTGAATAATCAAACTTTTGGATTAATAACAATAATTAATTGTGTATGAAGTGCTAACTGTCACCTATGAAGACTCTTATAAAAGAAGGTGCAAGCCATGATAGATAAACTCTTTGCTTACCCTATTGTTGGATAGATGAGATTATGTCATTTTGAGTGACTATGAGCTATACTTATGTTTGGTGAGGTAGAGGACTTTAGAGAGGGGATTCGTGAGCCAAGGAGTGCTCACCTCTATCAGCTAGCATACTTCCTCCATTGTACAACCTCATTGCAACTCAGGGGTCCATGAGGAAAAGGAGTACCTAAGGAGTAGGTTGGGAGGTCAACTGGTGGTCACTACATTTGATCAGAGCACAACAACATTCACACTTGGAGGTGGACAACAGCAAGGGATTGCAAGTAGCAGCAAGGTCCAGATCAAATCTCATCTCTAGGTGAACGACACTTGTGTTATTTATAATGTTATGTTATATAATTTGGTTGTACCCATAGTTAATAGAATATAGAATAGATGATATGTGTAATGTAGTGAAATTCATGGATGTTTGATGTAAGTGCTTTAATGTTTCTTAGTTGCTAATGATTATCTACTTGTGGTTGCATTCCTATTTTATCTTTTAAAATAAAAAAGGGTTGGTCCCTAGACTTGGTATGAGAGCCAAGTTCAATAAAGTGGAACCTTAAACCTGTTAAGCTTTCTTCTCGTAATAATTTTTCTGTCATCTCATATCTCCATAATTTTGTCCATACCCCAAATGATATTAAGTTTTTGTTGCAGTTGCATCAATCATATCATTCATATTACTTATATATGGTTGGATAACTAAAAAAAATCGAAAGATCACTTTCATTTCAATATATTAACTAAAATTTATTTGTTTATTTTATAAATGTTAAAAAAATAAACTGGGCTTATTATAGAGTAATGATAGAAAGGGAAATGATTTTTATCATCTACGTGATCCATATTTTGTTATGAATTCACATGACACACAGATGTAAATGGATAATGGGTTCGTAATGCTTACACCCCTAGATATATCACCTCAAGGTGCTTCATAATTCTTTAAGTGGGTCCATGCGAATTTAAAACCTAAATGCCCATAAAAGATAGCATGGCACTTTTTGTGATTGGTTTTGCCAACACCATCCTTTAAAAAAAAAAACATGTGGTCTACCGAAAACAATTCCCTTCTATAATTGTGTGCATTTACCAACTCCCTTAAAATGACTAAAGTCTGCAAAACATTTCCGATCTTATTGCCAAGATTCAAGGCCTCGAATGTTGAATATGTTGCATTAGAATTAGAATTTGCAATGTCGTCACAATTTGTTTTTAAAGCACAGTTTGGAAAGCTCCCTTTTATGACTACGACTACGTTTAATAGTAGTAGTTTCATAGATGAAAAAAAAAACAGTAGAGGTGTCGATGAGGAGCACCAAAGGTGGGTACCACCATTCAGGTACAAGTGTTCTCAAGGGTTTCCATGTCATTGGAACTCAAATTGCCTAGAGATCCATTTCTAGAGTTACATGAAAGTGGCAAAGAAATGGAATTGGATTTGAATGCCTTCAACAATGAGCAGTTGTGTGAACTGCTAGGCCTTGTGAGGATTTTTTTAGAGGCCGGCGATGAAGGGTTTACAAATGTGGGGTCACAATGTAGTTGGTTAGTGTGTAGGTCTCATGGCTAATGTTGAGAAATTTTAGGGGTGAGAGAGGCTAAAATACCAAGAATCATTAAGAAATTCCAGTAATTCCGCATTTAACATATTCTTCAAAATTTTCGACTTGTAAAAGTCAACATTTTCCCAAAGTAATTCTTGGAAAACAAGGAAAAGGATTTTTGAAAAATAGAAAAGGAAGGGGCCTTTTTCGTTTAAAAAAAAAATGTGCATCAATACTAATGAAAACAAAGTGGAATTTTTACATTCAATGCATATTATAACTAGCATTTTCACTTATTCGTGAAAAAAAATGCTGACGCAGTGCGTCTCGATCATGTGACTCACTAGTTGAACAAAGTTCTTATGTGGCAGTGGGAGAATCTAAGAATAACAAAACAATTTTGATTGGGCATGCTTAGGTCGGAGACGAATAGAAAATTCTTCAGTTTAATTATTAAGTGACATATTAAGAAATATTTAGAATAAAATAAATGATGAACCATTGGGTTGACCTCTCCCTTTTTATTCCTCATTTATTTTATTTTAAATATTTCTTACTATAGTGAAGTAAACATGGTTAAAAATTTAAGCTTTGATTCATTTAGTTGAGAAGTTCATTCTACAACCTAATATGAGGGCAGAGTGTAATTCTATCTGTGTTCAATCTGAACTTGACATGTCTCATTTAAAATAAAAATAAAATATTCTCTAAATAGAAAAGTAATGTCAAGTAAAATAAAGAACAAAAATGAATATGCATGTTTAGTTAGTATTAATTAAAATCATTATAAAACATTAATAATCCGAACTACACTATGATCACTTTTTGATGTTGATATTACAACCAAATACAGTGAGAATATTTCACTCACTCTCAATAATAAATAAAATATTTTGATTTCCACATGATGTAATATAATTTTATATCAACTTTTAAAAGGCATAAAGTATTTAGAAGTAAAAAGGTGTGAGTAAGATGTTTAAATTTATACTTTAAAAAAATTATTGCAAGATGGATTCAAATAAACTGTTTGAAAATCTAGCATATGTGGATATAAAATTCATATATATCTATATATATATAAAGAAATGTTAAAAGAAAATATTTTAATGTTGTATATAATAAAATATTCAATGTCCAAAGAAAAATAAATTAAAAGTTAAAATATAAAATAAAAATATCAAGTACTTCCTAATAAGAATAACAAAGATTATGTATATATCATATAAAGCAATTGAAAAAGAAATGTTTAAAATGTTTTAAGTAATTTCTCTATTTTATATTGTGGTCTTTTTTAGGTATATTGTTTTTGTCAATATAAATAGTGTGTTTAGTAGTATAATATTTGGGAAAAGATATTGTTTAGCGCTAATTAAATTTTAGCATCTCAATTGAATTTTATGTAACATCTTATCAATAGGTATACCTTTGTTTCGTTAGAATTAAAAATAACCCCAACATAAATTCCGTCTTGTGGTAGAAAAGGAAAAAGAGATTTTAAAAATAACTCGTGATTAAAGTCATTTGGAGAAAGGAAAAAAAATAAATAAATTACATTTTTCGAAAGGAATGCTGGCAGGTGGTGTGTCAAAAACATCCAAAAAAATCAAGAAATAGATAGACCTCATGCACCACACATGCTTCCCTTTTGCACTGTTTGGAATTCCACTGCATATTCCAAGAAATTTATGATAAATCATCTGACATCACAGATGTTGGATGTGGGTTCCACTTTCAAGAATGCATCTACCACATTACCGCAAACAAAAATATATACTAATTTCCTTTCATTTACAAAAAGGTTAAAAGCTTTTCGGAAGCCTAAATTTACGTTGAGTTCATTTCATTTACATAATTTTATGCTGGTGTTGATGGTGTTGGACCCACCAACATGTCAGGGGATCTCCCCAGTAAGAATTCCCAACTAGACCTCACACTGTTTGATGTAGGAGTCCTAGTAGTGGGTCGTACGGTATTGCCTTGACCACAATTGCACACAGAGGCAAGTAAGATGTCCCTGTTGGTAGCAAGGGTGTGACATATGCGGCGAGTCAAGGAAGGTGCAGGAGCGGTTCTAACACACAGAGGGTGAGGTGAGTGCACCCCTTGGAAACCTGTGAAAGCATGGAGTTAGGAAGGGAACACACGAGCAAAGATGCATCAAAAACTGGAAGGCAAATAAGTTAGCAATCCCAATTGATGGTTAAACCAACAACACATTTCAGTAGGATTCATACATACATATATAGAAAATAGTTACACATGCATGCGTAAGAAAACAAATACATATATCATTTAGAGTAAAAAATATAGTTGAAATAAAATATGGAATATCCATGACATGTGCTAGCTCTGTTATATTAAGAAGTGGAAGTTCTAGTCATACATTACAACCATGACCAACCACTAGTTCCGACAACAGAATGTTACAGTCAATTCCACCTGCTCCTCCAAAGAGATATACTAGCTCTGCATAGTGGAGAAGCCAAGGCTCATTACAATACTCTCCAATATTTCTCTAAGATACTCCTATCAGAAGCTTGGTTGACCAAAAGCCTCTATAATGAGTTATGAGGTTCTATTTATAGCAAAGGGTGGGGTGACCCTTGACATTCCCCTTTGTGACTCTTCACCTACCCTCATGACTCTTCACCTACTACATGACTGTTACATCCAACTATCGACACTTGGACTTTCACTTTACATGATGTTACATTACAATGCACATGTACCCATGTGGGACAACATAGGCTTGAGAAAGCCATGCAAGACATCACTAAGACTCAGACATATGTGGGATGACCATCTCTTCGACATCCTCATGGTGGTCGACCATGGCGAACTTATGCCAAGCTTGGTGGCCCATTGTGGTGTTTGCAAACTCAATGATGACACCTTGCTAAAAGCGAACTCTTGCCTCTGTTGCATCCTGTTACAATGATATGTCTCCTCTGTCCAACTCGTCTGATAGCATGTGCATGTTTGTCCTGGGTGTGACCAAACTGACAACATGATGATGCATAGTGTCTGCACTAATCTCCAAGCATGTGCGGGTGGCCGTGAGCATCAACTTGTCTAAATACATGTTTAGCTCCAGTCAAACTTGCTTCTTGTCTTCACCTTGGTGAGTGTGCCAAATGGGTGGGATCGCATGCGTGCACATAATGCCATGCATGTTGTTGAATTGCCTTACATGCGATCAACAACACTCCTCACCTTATCTACTCGTGCCAGTTGCTGGGATGGATCTATAACTTGTATGGGCACAGTTTCATCCGTCTGTGCATGTTGCGCCCCCTGTTGTACTTGTTCCTGCTATAACTCATTCTTTCGTCTGTGGAACTCGTGTTCTTCCTTGAATTGCTACTTTAGCACATGCAACTCCTTCTCTGCTTCTCTTTCTTCCTTCACGCAATATTTGTGTCACACCGTCGCCTCATAACCTCAATCTCCAAAGCTTCTTTCATCATTATTGGATCTGCTTTGAACTTGTAGGTTTGCTCCACCTCTATGTTGTCAATAACCTTCCTCTTACATTCGTCGCGTGTAGGTGTGTTTCCTTCTACTACTATTGATGGTGCTGCTTGCTTTGATGTCATTTTCATTCATCTTCATATCTTTTCCATGAACAAATTGATGTCTTTGTCGATAGGCAAGTTCATAGACACTTGATTAACTGCATCCCCAATTGCACTCTTAATGGTGTCTTTGACTATACTCTCCTGGAAGCCATTGTACCTGTGTTGCGGAGAGGCAGATGGACGCCTACGATACTAGGAGACATAGCAACACTCATGAAAAGAAATCTGTCAGTCAAAAACCAAAACAAACTAGAGGACTGACATGCAACATGGGTAAAAGCATGTTAATGTGTCTCATTATATGGCAAAAGAAAAAAAGTACTCAAATAGAAAAATATAAAAAAAAATAATATAAAAATATCAATTAAATGAGTTGAGTTTCATACTTGTTAATTATAAAAAATAAATGCTAAATTTGTAACAAAGCTAACTCACAATATATTTTGGTAAAAGCTATAGTGAACATATTTAATGGGTTTAGAAAATATAAATAATGTTATAAAAAGTAAATACTAAATTTGCAAATAAGTCAACTCATAGTAAATATTGGTAAAAGCTATGGTTAATCACTCACAAAATATAAATAACTTGATGTAAAGTTAAATGAAATGCTAAAACTCTTTAAATATATATATATATATATATATATATATATATATATATATATATATATAAATAGAAGTAGAATTTCTAAACAAATAATTTTATATATTATATTTTGAATAATATAAAATACGTTATTATAATCATAATTAAAAATTTTATTATAAAAAATATAAAATATATTTTAAAAAATTTCAAAAAATAATTTTAACATTTTGTTATATGTTATTTTCAAATTTCTATTAAAAAAAATGATTTTATAAACTTGAAAGGGTAGTTTCTTGGGTCGCGGTTTTATATATACGAAAATATGATCATTTTTACTAGTATTTTAATAATAATTAAAAAATATGCTTACTTTTTATTTTTAAATTTGTTTAGCAATCTTTAGAATGTTTACAACACATCTCTTAAAGAAATTGGAATTAAAAAGCATAAATCAATAGAGAAATGGGGGGTCGCGGTTTTGTCACTACTTAAAAATTTATGTAAAATATTAATGATACCTTTTAAAGAAAATGAATAAATTAGATAAAAATTATATATTAAATTTTAGAAAAAATATGACATGAAATTGAATTTAAATTGACATGTTTTGTCTTCTTTTACCACCACCTAATTTTTGATGATTTTGTGAATTTAAGAGTAAACATTCCAACTCCATTTATTTTTATAAAACTTCTTTGCCACAAAAAGGGAAAAAGTGATACACATTAACATGCTTTTACCCACATACCTGTGTGACTATCTATGAAGATTTCACAATTTTCACCGAGAGGTTAGGAGAGTGACTACCAAAACTACGCGAGGCACAATCCGGGTTGTCGAGAGGCTGACTAACTACTGGAAATGCACAATGGATACTCTAGGCTGGCCTGCTGACGACTGAAACTATACAATGCATAATTTTAGTTAGTAGTGACATGCAACTGGCAAACTGCATTGCGCGTTTTTGGGGCCAGCAGGACACTACCTCCAAGAATTGCACAATACAAGCTTGGAGGTCAGTATTGAGCTAGACTTGCACAATTGTTAGAGGAAGGGTAGAGCTTTCACTTCGAGAAATGTGCAGTGCTAGTCGGGCAAGGCATGACCTGGGCCAAGGCAGCCCAAACTGGCCGATGTGTGACTTAAAACATGAAAATTCTGAATGCATGATGAGATGAGTGCAAACAAGAGTGAATGATTATGCATGAAAACAGTAATTGCAGGATTTAGAAAATGGGAAAACATGCATGTGTGTGAAGTGAGTCGCTGCAACAATGACCGTCGGTGCAAAAACAGTATCATACATGCGACAATAATGAGATGCGAATGAAAACTGAAACGACACTTGTACAAGCTAACATGCACGCAAAAGACAGCAAGTGTTCATAGAAATCGAGCAAAAAACACTCATACGAGCTGAAACACAAAAAGCAATAGAAACACAATGCAAGACATGTGAAGCTGGATTACCCCGAAAAAATTGAGCTGAATGTGTCGACGACTCCTAGATGCGATGTGGGATGTCAAAGCTACAAGATTGATGTGAGGAATGAGCTGTGCAGTGTCTGGTTCATAAGTCTTGATAAAATCGGGGTTATGACGCACATGCCACAAATCTAGGAAAGGTGACACTTGGCAGGAGGTTTTTGAAATAATCCTTGCATGTAACCTCTAGATGCTAAAAATAGATCCCTAAATCTAGGGATGCCTTTGCATGCTACCTTGGGAAAAGCATTCCATGCATGCAAATCAATTTTGCTCGGTCCCAAAGGGAATCGGTCAACTTGAAGGCACACGCATCGATCTGCGAGCTTGGGATGAAAAAATGCGCAGTTTATAGGCTGAGCAGTGATGGCTGTCCCAGAGGGATTGCACAATTTCTAGGAGGGATAGGTGAATGTATCCCAAGATTGCACAATTTCTCAGCTAAGCGACGGCCATGGATCAAACTGCGCAATTTTCTCAAGGAAGCTTATCTAACTACATTGCACAATTTCTGAGCCGAACAAGCTTCCTCGCTCGATTTGTGCAATTTTTGCTAGCTGTTGGGCTAGTTGTCCCAGAGGGATTGCATAATTTCTTAGCTGAGCAACTATCCTGGGATGAATTGCACAATTTTTTAGAGGAAAACAGTCAGGAAGAATTGCAAAATTATGGAGCCCAAGTGGGTTTGTGCAATTTCTAGAGGGAAGGCTGGTCCCCCTCTAGAATTGCACAATTCCCAGAGGGAGCTGCTCAACCATAAACTAACACTAGGTCTGGAAAGTAGCCTTTGAAGGATGTGGAACAAACTTTCATACATAGGTTGACAAGACTCTATGAAACAACTGAAGCTGATGTTCTTGATAGTGCAAGACATGTTGTTGAGGATGGTCGGTAGGGAGACTCCAAAATGAAGCTAAGGTAAAATTTTGGAGGGTGGTTGTAGCCGCTACAACAGTTGGATAGTTACCGTCATCTTCTGCAATCCTGATCCCCTTGACTGGTTTCATGGCCCTAGATATTTTATTTAGATCCTCTGAAGGAAGTAGAAAAACATTGTCAGAAATCCCAAAGGAATCATTTCATTCGTCTATAAGGAAAGATATTCCATGATGCATCATTGGAAAAGGTTTGTTAGAAATTTTAGGGATCTTGGCTTCTCCCTCCAACATCTTCACGACCTCCACCATTCCAAGTTTGAATGCCACCATAACATGGGTGCACATAATACCCACCAAAACAAATCTGTTCATCAATCTCTCCACCCCATTCTACGTGATTTTGTCATCTATTATTTCACTAGTCCTTCCTTCATTCACCAGTGCCCATGCTAATCTGCGATGAGATAATACGAGGCCAACTCTTTAGTGGTGTCCAGAGCTTTTCTAGTTCTCATGATCCGCAACAGTAGAACCCCATAGCTCTACACATCACTTTTATCCGCGAGTTGGCCATAGAGAGCATATTCGATGGCCTACTACCCTTGTTGTCAAATGAGATTCTCATGTATCTTCTTTTTTCATGATCCTCGCCAAACCCAAAATCGGCAACACGAGCATTCATATAGTCATCTAATAGAATGTTAGTGGCCTTGATGTCTCTGTGATAAATCACAGGCTCAATTCCGTCGTGGAGATATGCCAGCCCTTGGCATTTCCCATCAAGATATTCTTGCGTTGTGGCCAACTCAAAGGTTGGGCCATGGACTTTCCTCCAAAGATATGTTCATCCATACTTCCATTGGGCATGTAATCGTATATCAAAAACTGTTGATGCCCTTCCCTTTCACCACTGGCTATGCAACAACCTTTCAAAACAATGAGATTCATGTGCCTCATGTTGTTGATGATCTCCACTTCATTCAGGAATTCAGAATCCCTTTTCGAACTGCAGTTTCTGATTCTCTTCATCGCGATCTGTTGACCGTCATAAAGCGTTCCTTTGTAAACTGTATTGAAGCTCCCTTGGCTGATGAGATTTTCGTTATTGAAATTATCGATGGCAATATTGATCTCCTAAATTTCGAACCACATTGCCTCAGTGTTGGATTTCACAGCGAACTTCAAAAATTTTCATTTTGCATCACAAATCCCTTGTAAAAAGACTTATAATTCCTCCTCCTCACCCACAAACCATAGATAAGCCCAAAAGTGCAAATTAGGAGGGTTGCAATAGCACCGAGGATTCTGTAGGCTAAAACTGGGCACTGAGACGAGGTTTGGATGAAGGGAAGGCAAAGAATACACTGAGTAGTATTTGGGTTGTTGGGCCCAAATTCATTGACCACTCTGGCGGCATAAAACACGTGAAATAGTAGCATTTATCATTAGTTGCAGTACTTGTCAAATTTTTGTATATGTCCACCATAATCTTACGAATGAGGTCTCCACTGTCTTTACAGAGCTAACAGGCAGCCAAATCTAAGAGTTCACCTTTGGAGGCCAAGTCCAGGTTAGTATTTCCCATTTTGTGAATATAGTCCTGCTTGGCTCTTATGCTAGCGCAGAGGAGAGGGCTCAATACAAACCCAGACAAACTATTCTCCAAACATATCGCTACTATGTCTGGCAATAGACCTAGAGAGCCCAACTTCTATTGAAATTTCTTGAGACAGGCAACGACAGGGGCATTTGTGGGAAGCTCAAAAAGGGATGTGTCTCTCAAGTAATGACCTAATCCTACACTAAGTAAGCCAAGCAATGTCTCGCAACATGGGCTATCATTCTCGCCACTAATACGTGATTCACAAGAAGACATATCCCAAGGATATTTACTAACATGCTATAAGTCCATCGGATATTCTGTATCAGCAAGCATCCAATATTGTAATGAGAGAAACTACAAGAGGAAGATAATCTCCATTTTAATTTTTGTTATCCTACACGATCGACGAAGAAAAGGGCCAGAGAATCTCAACCTGATGTAGGGAATGACGATGGTAAAGCAGAGAACTAATTCACGTACGAGTACCTGAAAACCGGTCACACATAACCATGTACGCCATAATTGAGACATATGAAAAATTTTCAACTGAAACTCTTATTCTCATTTGCTTTCATGGCGATGGAAACTCTTATAGCCTTCCACAGGTTATTGTGAAAATTTCTAACCTAAAATTCTACCGCAACAACTGATTTGTTTCACTTACTTATTCTTCAACATAAGTTATTTACGAAATGTCTTCAGTAAACATTAAAATAAATTCTACTGCAGTTATCACATAATTACACAGAGAATATAACATGCACAAGAACAAATCACACCAACACAGTTTTTTTGGACAATTGTCCCGAGAAAAACCCACTGTGGGAAAACTGATGCAACAGATGAGGGTTTTATTAATATTCAGGAACAATCACTTTACAATGAATGATTTTATAGATAAAATGAGAAAAAACACCCAAGACTTTCCTGGAAACTTTCTGACACCCTAGAGACCCTTCTTCCACTTTTGCATTACTCTGCATGGTTCTGCATCCCTCTGTGTCAACCTGTGTGAGAGTTGTGTCTCCCCTGGAATTTGTCTTCCTCTATGTTGTCTCTCAATGCCCCTACGTCACCTCCTCCTCAATCACTAATTATTGTTTATTCCCTCCTCTTCCTCCACCCTACAAATCTCCCTCTAAAATCGATCTCCTTCTCTTTGAGAATCCATTTTCCTTGGGATACTGAGTATTTGTCAGTGTGTCTCCAAATGATCCTAAAGTCTTCTCTTATAATTTTCCTGTTGATGAATCAACAATCGAGATTAAGTCTCTAATCAATGGCTAATATTAAAGAAGACTTGATCCTTGTCTCTTAAAAGTCTCTCACCCTTATCTTTATTAATACCCATCAATATTTTTATTTTCCTAAGTTTAGACTTAGGAACCCATTAAAAATATTAATTATTTTAATAATTACTCATCCAGGTGGAATTTCTCCAAATGATTTTTGGGTCTTGGAGATCTCATGTCACTTAGTCTCTCCACCAAATTTCAAGTCTAGAACACATCCGATGGTTACAAAAATGAATACTCCCTCTTAGGGAGGAATGTGCTCTAGCAATGATTTACCATAGAAGCATCACATTGATCTTTCGCATCGATCCTCTGTGCTCATGCTTGGCCTGGTGCCCCACATCCACTACACTGTTGCTTCCTATACTTATTCCCATGACACTATCACTGCCAATGTCACATCTGTACTGCAGTTCCCTCTCAACATCATGCATCATGTTGCCCATAGCACTGCCATTACTAACTGCTGCGCTGCAACTCCCGATACTTATCCATTTCTACTACTGAAATGGATTCTTCACCATCCCCATATTTTCCCTAAAATAAACAAACTTTGTTCTTCCTAGAGCCTTGGTGAGGATGTCTTCCACCTGTTCTCCTGTAGGAGTGTACCTCAACTTTAATGCCACTCATTGGACACAGTCCCTGACAAAGTGATACCTGATATCAATGTGCTTCAACCGATCATGAAATACTGGATTCTCAGAGAGCTTGATGCAACTCTGATTATCACACAAAATCCTGGTTTCTTCCATCCTTCTCCTAAATAGATTCACAAGTAATTTCCGAAGCCATATGGCTTCGCACGAAGCTGTGCTCGCTGCCATATATTTTGCTTCAGTTGATGTCAGAGCCACAAATTTCTCTTTTCTACTACACAAGGAGGTCATTCCTGATCCAATGTTGAAAAAATACTTACTTGTACTTTTCTGATCCACTAAACTTCCAACCCAATCTACGTTAGTGAGCCCATTCAACTTGATTTCATTGGCTTGGGTGTACAATGGTCCATGCTTGACTATTCCTTGTATATATGTGAGAACATGTTTCGTTGTTGCCCAATAAGCCCTCTTGGGTTCCACCATGAATTGACTTAAGGTGTTAACAATGTAACAAATGTCTGTCCTGGTATTGACCAGATACATCAGGGACCTATTAATAGTGCTAGACCCCGTTATCACCTGCATTGAACCTTAGGCTGTAGGAAGGAAATGCCAGGGTAACCACAAACCACACTTAGCCAAGTAGCTAGCCCTACTAGGCCAGGAGAGAGCTCTCTCCATAAGGGTCTCAGCCAAAATGACTGGACTAGAAAATAGATATTAGGCTAGGTATAGTAGCACAAGATTTGGTTGAATTTTGAAGGGGTTTTGTTGGATCAGGAGGAGCTGGACAGTTAGGGATAGGGAACTAGGTCAAAATTGCAGGGTGTTCAATGGAGCAAGGTAGGCATGGGGTTTAGCACTCTAGGGCTTGATGGGTGAGGTTTTTTAAGACTAGTGAGAAGCTAGGAAGAGCATGTGATTACCATGGATCCTTCCTAAACTATAGAAAACATAATAATGGTGAATATTTCCCCAAAGCAGAGCAGTGATGTTATGGATTCTGCCTATCAACTTGAAAACATTCACTTAGAAGCTATGAAATGATTAATGAAGTACACATAACATATTAACATATGATCACAAGAGAATAAACTGAACTAAACTCCATACCACATGAATCCCAAAGAAATAGCTGCAATTTTTATTAATCTTCTGCTAAACTGCTACAAAATGATGTACAATCAAGGCATAAGCATCCAACTGAGTCCAACCGTTTACAATGAGAAAGAAGAAGAAGATATAGGCATTATTTAAACCTACTCCCATCCTCAGGGGTCGAATCCCTAAGATGAGGATCTAATATAACCAACACTGAACAAGAAACAGGAATATAGGCATCTTAACAAGTTGCCTCTAAAAGTGAAAAACTGATTCATTTGAGTTCAAATTGACTTTTAATCTAATGAATATACCCTCTATTACTAATTATCCATCGTATTTATAAGCCAAGCCATCATTTACCATAGTAAAACATCCTCCATGAGATAAATACATGAACACAGTCAAAACATAGAAGAATAGCCATCCCGTGCAAAATTTGCCCTACGTGCAGCGCCACTGGCCCAACGCGCAGCGCCAATTTCAGGTCCCTTTTGGAGGCTTTCCTGGCATCCAAATTGAGCTCATGATATCTCATTGGAAAGGTCTTCAAGTATAATTTCTAAAACACCTAGAATTTATTAATGTTAAGCTCATTTGACCCCTCAAAAGTGGATTCTCCCAAGACTGCTTTTGTGTGTCCAAAAAGTGGCAGAAAGGTCATTTTTAGGGTGTTGTTTGACCTTTTGGTGGACTAGTTCTGCCCCAAAAACTTAGAAAATCCATAGGGTGCATGTACGCATCACTATGCATCCAAAAATTCAAGCCATTTGTCCATTGGGTGCCCCTAGGAAAAGAGCAGCACCAATGCCGATGCCCGTTGAGCCAGATTTTCTGTGTGCAATTTCCAAAATTTGCAAAGAAGAAAATCTTCTCCAAACCCGACCAAAATTGGTGAGAAGCACCACCATCAAGCATATTGATGAGCCAAGGAAGCTTCATAAAGCAACCTAAGCCTATCCTCCACTTTTTTGCCCTTTAAAGCCTGCCTTAGCCTAGTTTTCATCTTTTTGACCCTCATGTTGCAAATTTTGTTTCGGGTCTTGTAATGGTAGGCCATGTGCCTGATCATTTGGTTATCCCTATTGGCCTTCTGCAATAGCTTATCTAGGTGAAAATTGACTCTCTCAATCCAAGTCTCTCTATCGTCCTCAATTTCCTTCTCAATAGGAGACAAAGTGACCGGTGTCTCCTTGTCACCTTGTCATTTACCTTGAGAAGTTCCAGCTCCATGAGGACCTGCTTATCACTCAACTACTTGTTCTCTTGTTCCAAATATGTGATGACATACTTGGCCCTCTCCAAATTTTCCATCAATGCTTGGACTTGAGCCTCCTTTTCCTGTATGATGATGTCCTTTATTGTTTCTTCATCCTGAGCCTCTAAGTCAATTATTTCCATGCCATGATGAGTATAATGCTGCTCCGGCTCATCATGCTCTGTCAAATCAAAGTCTCTCTCTTTCTCCTCATCATCAAAACTTTCCTCCGGCATCTTTTCTTTCCCTTTGTGCAGTTGCTGCACCTATACCTGTTGTGTTGATGAAGAAGGCAAAGCCCCTTCCACATCCTGTGGAGCAAGAATTTGCCTATGGGTTGATGAAGAAGGCAAGGTCCCTTCCACATCCCGTGGAGAAAACACTTGCCTATCAGCTGTAAAAAATCTCGTTGTGCACCTCTGATATGTCATGTAAGTCCCAGGCACCTCATGAGCTCTAGTCTCTTTGGCCTTCTCATCTGTCTTCACCTGAGCACTACTAAAAGGTCCTCCTGATTCTTGGGACACTGGTGGAGGAATTTGAGGACTCATGAAGATGTTAAGAGCAATAAATGTATCCCAAGAGATGTTGAGGAGGCTAAGATGATGAAGCACAATCATCTTGATTAGGGAATAATGATAAAGACTACTCATCTGCTAAGGGTATGGCTTTTTCTGCACAAAATGGACCATCTTTTCAATATTCCTAAACAAGAAATAAGGGAGGTTTAGCATCCTCACCCTGGTTAAATGCGTGAGCAGCCTGATGTGATAGGTGTACAGCCTGGAAAATCTACCCTCACAAGTGAAATATTTCATGATGATTTTCATCATGGGGGCATACTTTTCCTCAAGGAATCTGAAAGGAAAGAATCTTTTCACCTCATTTCTATACATGGGCTTGATGTAAGGCTCATAATAGTTTTCATCTAGGTCTTTTGCCTTGTACAACTTCTCCCCTACATTCGAAATCCTGGTTGCATCTGCAATAATGGAAGGTGAAACTGTAAATGTCACCCCAGCAAGAGTCACCTTGTTGTCTTGAAGATGGGCTACAAAAAGTCTGGTGAGATCAGGGTGGTGTTGAATTCTCTCTACCTGCTCACAGAACTCATAGCACCCTTGATGTCTGAAACAAGTGATAGCCAACTGAGAGCCCTACAATTATTTGAGGTTTGATGGCTCTTCCCTAATAATTCTACCTCCCTTGTGTGGTTTTCTTTGATGTCGAGGTCTGTGTCGAAATGTCACTGCCTGTGTTTTCCTCCTCCTCATAGTCTTTGTCTTCTCGGTCCATGTTTACAAAGTTTGAGACCGTGAACTCCTAGAAAAGGGATGAAGGGAATGAGTAATAGTGATTTAGGAGTGAGGGAATGGGAGATGACCTTGTGAAGTATTTTGGTAGGCTAGAAAATGAAGGGAAGGGTATGAATTATGAAAGTGAGGGAGAGGGGTTTGGACCCCTTTTTCCTTTGAAATATAACTTATGGGATAAAGGATTATGGGGTATAGAATGTTATGGAGTGATGTAGGGAAGGGGTTCAGGGTTTTAGTGATAGGTGATGGGAGAAATAGGGAGGATTAGGGTTTCTAGAATGTCATTGAGGGAGAAAATAGGGTTTCACATTTTCCATGCTAAATTCCTTTAAACACTTCGATTGCAACTTTAATGAGGAGGTACATGGAGTGCACTTACTTGTTTGAGAGATGAGAGGGGTCTTTGGAAGTTTTTATGAAATTTGGAGGCTTTTGGTCTTTGTTGCTCAACGCGCAACACCAACCACAGACGCACAATGCCACCTCTCAAAGCGCATCGCAGTGTAATTTTGCACTACTGAAACCTCTAGACGCTCAGCGCCACCCCCTCTACGCGCAACGCCAACTCTCTACTTGAAACGCATAGTACCAAACTACAGAGGAACAACGCCATTTCACCACTACTCCAAACGTACAGCACCAACTTCCAGAAGCGCATTGCCACTTCTCCTTGGCCCAAAACTCACTCAACCTCTCCTCTTTCCTTCACTTTTTGACTCCTTCTTTGCCAAATGAGAATGATGAACTTGAAAATGAAATGTGAGACCTTATATAGGAGTAGATTTTGATTTTTCACTTTTAAAACCCACTTTCTAATGTTTCTTGTCCTTTTTCAAATCTCTGTTTTTAATGCCTTTCCTTCTTTATTTCTTTTCAAATGGATGATGCTTAAATTGAACTGATTTTTTGCAGTGTTTCTTTATCTTGTAGCAAGAAGAGATGCATTGGTGTAGCCGGGATCATTTATTACATAAAGTGACTTAAAATTACATAAGAAATACAAATTAACTCAAAATACTCTGTTTTGTTTTTGAGGTGAAAATTACATTAGTTTAAAAGATAATTATGTAGTGGCTATGACTTACTAGCCATCATGCTTGACTTATTTATCATCCTCATACCCTTGCTTCCCTTTATTTACACTTTTAAATCATGCTCTTGACCTTGGAAATGAAACCCTAAGACCTAATGAAACATGCCCTATGACCTAATGAAAGCATGATTGCAAATTGACCATGAAACCATAATTGAAGACAACTTAAAGAAGGGTCAGCAAGTATACTCTATGAGGGAGAAATTAGATTTTTTGAAGAGAAGACAACCATCAGTGGATCAGTTTGACATGACCTAATGAAATGATGTAAGAATTTTCAGTATGAGACCCCTAAAATGAAAATGCAAAGAGAAAATTTGATCCCTGATGGAAGTATGCAGATACTTACACTAACATTGGCCTTATTGGGGATGGAAGCTCCTTGGAGGTGTCAAGAACACCATATACCAAGTGCCTCATCCATTGGGCAATACAGTCAAACAAACAGAAGACTAAAACAAGGGAAACCCCCTTGTTTTTTTTTTTTACAAATTTTTAAAGAAAAATGACTCAATACAAACTGAAAACTGACTCACAACCGACTCTAAACTTGACTATAAACCAAATCAACCAAACTTGACACAAATCATTCAAGATTTATAGCCTTCACTTCGGGCCCCAAGCTCAGATGACAGTGTACTTGAAACCTTGCAAGGAAAAGCAAACTGGTATATACAATGAAGGTGAAGTAACTTCAGGGAACAACCTCAAAAGTAGTAGTGTTTTAGGAGCCTACCATTCACTGGCCCTCCTGAACATTCTTGACCATACATTTCCTTTAACAAAAATGCATTATGTCCTCAATAAGCTGAAATTTTATGCGGTCCTTTCCAAAATTGTCAAACTTACCATTCTTTCCCTTTTCCTCATTCTGTGCATCCCACCGCAACACTACATTTTCCAGCTGAAACTTTTTTGCTTTGGTTTTGCGGTCATAAATTTTCTTTATCTTCTCTTACAACTGGAAAGGGTTTTTGGAAACCTCTTCCCTTGTTTGCTGGAGGTGAATCATTTGATTAATTCTGCGCTGAATATCATCCTCTTTGCTGCCAGCTTCCTATAATAATCTCATGACCGGGATTGCATGTGATGTAGGAAATAATGTATTAGTACCATAAACCAACTCAAAAGGTGACATACCTATTGATTTCTTGCTGCTCACTGTGTCGGCCCGCAAGGAATTAACAAGCTTTTGATGCCAATTCTTCTTGTTTGCCTCCAAAATTTTCTTGGTAATGTTCACCAAGGATTTATTTGATGACTCAGCCAATCCATTACCCTACAGGTAGTATGATGTGGAATGACCCAATGTAATATTGTACTTGTTGCAAAATATTGTACTTGTTGAAAAACTCAACCATCCTCTTGGACTTAAATGCTGCTGCATTATCTGTTATAATCTTATGAGGGAAATCAAAATGAGACAAGATATTATATTTTAAAAATTGGATAATTACCATGTCTTTGGCTTGCCTTGTCGAAATGGCCTCAATCCACTTGGTGAAGTAATCAGTAGCTGTCAAAATCCATCTGTGTTGTGCTGATGATGTAGGATGGATTTCTCCTATGAAATCAAGTCCCCACTACTGGAAAGGTGCATTTATTTCAATTGGCTTCAGAGGAAGAGGAAGCAACTTTCTTTTTCCTTGAAAAACATGGCATTCATGGCAGCTCATAACTGTCTTATATAAATTTGAAAACAAAGCTGGCCAATAATATCCTGCTCTCAACACTTTGTTAGCTGTTGTTTTCCAAAACAAATGACTGCCACAATCACCTCTATGAAAATCATTCTTTACCTGCTGAGCTTCATCTTCAACCAAACAATTAAGAATAATTCCTCTTGGATCCTTCAAATAAAGAGCACTATTTAAAATGCAGAATTTTGCAGACTTTAGTTTTAGTGGTCTACCTTTACTTCTTGACATTCCCAGAGGCGGCGAAAGATGCTGAAGAACATAAACTATATCAAAATAACAAGGTGATTTGAGAAACATTTCTGATACATGAAAGATTGAGCCATCATCTTCATCATCTGACATTGCTGCAATGATATTTATGTCTAGAGCATGGAAATTTGATTCAGCCATCAGTTTTTCCAAGCCTTGTCCTTTAATCAGTTTGGTAGGCTTGATCTCAAGATCATACTCCAACATTGTTGCTATCCACTTACCTCTTCTCCCCTCTAGATCAGTTTGCATGAGAACATCCTTGACGGTTGCGTTAGGAAGATATGCTATAGTATGTGAATGCAGAATGTATACTCTGAAATCCTTCAATGCTTTTATAAGATCCAACGCTTGTTTTTCAATGACATTGTAATGCAAGGCACCATCTCGAATAGTCCTACAGAAAAAAGCAATGAGTTGCTCCACCTGATCCCTCTTTCGCATCAACATCGCAGCCATGGTGTGCTCGGACGCAAATGAAAATATAATAAAATCATGAGTATAATCAGGACTGATCAAGATTGGGGCTATGGTCAAAGCAAACTTTACCAAGTTGAACAATTTCATGGCATTCTTGATCCATTTCATAGTGCTATCCTTTTTCAACATACTAGTTAATTCACATAAATGATCAGCCAAGTTTGGTATAAATCTGCATAAGGAATTCATCTTACCATTGAAGGCCTGAATCTCGTTTTTGTTGTGTGGAAAGTCTATATGCTGGAATGCCTCCACCCTTGAAAGATCAATGCAAATACCATCTTTAGAAATTATATGACCAAGGAGTTTACCCTTGTCCATGGCAAAAAGACTCTTTTTCAGGTTTAAAGAAATCCCAAACTTTCTACATTTCTGAAAGACAATCCTTAAGTGGTGAAAATGCTCATCATCAGAACCAGAAAATACTATCAGATCATATAAATAGACTACCAAGAAAACATCTGTCTCATTAGCAAAAGCTATGTCCATCGCCCGCTTAAAAGTGGCTCCGACATTCTTCAACCCAAATGGCATTTTGGCATACTGAAAAGTTCCCCATGGTGTTGTGAAGACAGTTTTGCCTTGGTATCTTTCATGCACCAAGATTTGATTATAGCCTAAGTAGCCATCTAGTAGTGACATCCGTGATGCTCCAACTACTCTTTTCAGAATATGGTCCATATTGGGAAGAGGGTAATTATCCTTTAAGGACACTTTGTTGAGGTTCCAGAAATCTATGCACAACCTTATTTCTCCGGTCTTCTTTTGTACCGGGACCAAATTTGAAATCCAATAAGAAAATCTAATTGGAACAATGATGCCAGCTTTAAACAATCTATTTACCTCTTTCTCGATGGATGGCAGCAGCTTTGGATTGATTCTTCTCAACTTTTGTCTAAAAGGTTTTTGATCCAGCTTGATAGGAATAGTATGCTGAATGATATTATTGTCATACTCTTTAAAATTTGAATAATCCCATGCAAAAACATCAGAAAATTCAGAAAGTAATCTAACATACTTAGCCTTTACTTTGGGAGACAATGTTTTTGATAACTTTACAAGCTTGGGCTGGTTAGTTGTTCCAAGATTTACATCTTCAACCCCTTTTTTTGTAGGAACCAAAGTCAGTTTTCTTGCCACATCATCTTGATCAAAAAGCTCCTCTAAAGGTATGAGACCTCTAGGAATAATATTATCCTTCAGTTGTAAAAATTCCATCTAATTTATCTCAATATCTTGTTCATCAGAATCACAAACATCATCAATGAAATCATTCTTAAACTTTCCTTCATTCTGCAAAAAGGCATTAATTTCATTGTCATCCCAAAAAACTTGCCAATACCTCAAATTATCAAGAACAGCAGGCCTATGTTTGACATGAATTTCAAATTTATTGCTAGAATTCATTGGAATCTTCAAATTGCTAGCGGCAATGGCTAGTGAATCTGCAATGATGTTTTGAGTACGGGGTACCACTATTTGTTGGGTTGTGTTATATTCTTTCCATGACTAACCTGTGTAGTGTATTGGGGGATTGGGGGGGGGTGAAGCCCCCCTTAATTGCACTGATTGCGTAGTGGGGGGGTCACAGGGGGGTTTGAGGGGGTTGGGTAGCCCCCCTCTATCGGGTCCAGGGTAGCGCCTCAGATATTTTTTTTTGGACCTTATATTAGGCTGGGCAGACCTACCTATGGTTTTCCGTCCATGGTTTTGGATGTGATGTTTTTGGCCTATGGTTTTGGACACGATAGTTTTCGGTCCATGGCGTTGGATGCTTCAGCATGTATAAATATGTATTGTAACATTGAAAGGAATATAATGAAAAATCAAGCTGGTAGTCCCGGTTTTGGGATCCAGGGGAAAATCTCTGTGTATAGGTGTTTTATGTGTTATGCTCTCGCTTTGTTTATTTTCTGTGCTTTAGAATTCGTATGCAGGTAATTTCTGTACGGGGTTAAAACCTACATTTGGTATCAGAGTTGTTTTGGCTTCAAGGGGATGCCTTTGTTGCTGAGGGGTTTCACTCAGGCCTGTGTTAGACCTTGTTCAGTGGGAGATTTGCAAGATCGATTCTGGTGGTGAAAGAAGATGGCAAGCAGTGGAAAGATAGAGATCAAGAAATTTAATGGTCAGAGTTTTGAGTTGTGGAAAATCAAGATGGAGGATCTATTGGTGGATAAAGATCAGTGGATCGCGGTAGATCTAAGTACTAAAACAATGGAAGTGTCCGATGAAGAATGGAAGAAGTTGGATCAGAAGGCTAAGAGCACAATACGATTGCGTGTCTCAGATTCAGTATTGATGAATGTATCAGGGGAAGCTACGATGAAGGCTTTGTGGGAGAAGTTAGGGACTTTGTACCAATCTAAGTCTCTGGTGAATAAACTATTCCTATGGAAAAAGCTATATAACCTAAGGATAAAAGATGGAGAATCAGTGATAGAGCATCTAAATGCATTTAATACATTGGTAAGTCAGTTATTATCTGTTGATATTAAAATTTCAGATGAAGATAAGTGCATCAATTTGTTGTGTTATCTACCAGATTCGTGGGATAGTCTGGTTACTGCAATAGGTAGCAATGCAAATGCCTTGCAGTTTGATGAAATTGTCTCATCCTTACTGACGGAGGAGATGAGACGGAAAAATATGGAGAGTCAGAATGGTGATGCCTTGTCTGTACGAGGATGGTCCCAGAACATAAACAAAAATAAGTCATCGAGTGGGAGATCTAAATCTAGAGGGAGATCTAAATCTCCAGGAAAACCTATAAAGGTGGTATGCTGGAAATGCGGAAAGGAAGGGCACTACGAAAGGGACTGTAAATATAAAGCTCCTGACAAGGGAAAGGGATCTGATGATGCTTCTTCTGCAGAGGCAAAAATCACCTCAGATGAAGGTGGGGATGTGTACTTGGCTTCTTCAAGTACACATGTAGATCATGAGGCATGGTTTATTGACTCAGGAGCATCCTTTCACTTCACTCCCCATAGAGAGTGGTTCTGCAAGTATGATAAATACGATGGTGGTGATGTCTTCTTAGGGGATGATAGGAAGGCTAGAATCATTGGTCGTGGAAAAGTAAAGTTGAAGTTGCAAGGTGGAAGGGTTAGAACACTTTCGGGTGTTTTGCATATCCCTGCATTAGCCAAAAATTTGATTTCTGTAAGTAAGCTGGATGACGCAGGTGTAAAAACAGTGTTCGAGAAGGATACCTCCAATATGGTTTGGGGAGCACTGGTATTAATGCGGGGAGTTTAGATTGGAACTTTGTACAAGCTGCAAGGTAGCACTGTTGTTGATGGGTGCAATAGTTCTGTGGTTCCTGAAAGTAGAGCAGAAAATCTAGTGGTCTCTAGAGAGAAGACCATGTTGTGGCATAAAAGGCTTGGACATATTGGAGAGAAGGGCCTTCGAATACTTCATAGTAAAGGTATGGTAGAAGGTATGAGTAATAGCTCTCTGGATTTTGATTTCTGTGAAAATTGTGTATATGGGAAGCAGAATCGGGTGAGTTTCCACTCTGGTGGTAAGAGGGTGAAATAGATATTAGAGCTTGTGCACAGTGATGTGTTTGGACCTGTGAAGGTTCCATCATTAGGTAAGTCTGTGTACTATGTATCATTTATATATGACTTCTCAAGGAATACATCGATATATTTCCTTAAGAATAAATCTGAAGTCTTTGATAGGTTTAAAGAATTTAAGGCTCTAGTGGAAAACCCGACAGAGAAGAAGATAAAGGTGCTGAGGACAGATAATAGTGGAGAGTTTTACAGTAAGGAATTTTAAGAATTCTGTAAGAAGTGTTGTATAGCACGGCAGAAGACTACTCCATATACACCTCAGCAAAATGGAGTTACAGAATGAATGAACAAGACGTTGATGGAAAGGGCAAGAAGCATGCTCAGTGGTGCCAGGTTAGGACAGGAATTCTGGGTAGAGACGGTGGAGACAGCATGTTACCTAGTTAACAGATCTCCTTCATTAGCGTTGGAGGATAAGACTCCACAAGAGGTATGGATTGGTAATAAATCCTCCCTTTCACATCTGATGGTATTTAGATGTGATGCATATGTACATGTTCCAAAGGAGAAACAAACCAAGTTGGATAGTAAATCTGAAAAGCGCATCTTTATTGGGTATAAGGATGGTTTAAAGGGTTATAAGCTATGGAACCCAACAACAAGGAATGTTGTGTACAACCGAGATGTGGTGTTCAAAGAGGTGAAAGATGTTATTAAACATGAAGTCCAACCAAAGGAACCTGAGAAAATAGAGTTTGAGCTAAAGGAGGAAGAATTAGACTCTATAGCAGAGGAGAAATCAAAAGATGAAGAGCCACAAACTCTGAGTGTAAGAAGATCAGTTTGAGAAAGAAGGTAGCCAGAAAGGTATAGTCCATCTGCTTTTTGTTCAAATTTTTCTTTATCTATTACTGATGATGATCCCAAAACTGTGAAGGAAGCAGTAGATTCAGAGGATGGAAAACTATGGAAAGAGGCCATGGTTGATGAAATGGCATCTTTACACAAAAATGAGGCTTGGGATCTGGTGGAGTTGTTGGTTGGAAGGAAACCTATTGGCAGAAAATGGGTGTTTAAGAAGAAGAAAAATGCAGAAGGAAAGGTGGAGAAATACAAAGCTCAGTTGGTAGAAAAAGGTTATTCCCAGGTGCCATGAATTGATTTTGGTGATATTTTTCTCTTGTTGCCAAGGTAACTTCTATTAGATTACTTTTATCTGTTGCTACTACTTTTGATTTTGAGGTAGAACAGATGGATGTGAAGACAACATTTCTTCATGGGGATTTGGAAGAGGATATCTAAATGAAGCAACCTGAAGGCTTTGCAGTGAAGGGTAAGAAAGAACTGGTATGCAAGTTAAAGAAGTCTTTGTATGGGTTAAAACAATCACCAAGGATGTGGTATCATAAATTTGATACATTTATACAGGGACTTGGCTTCACCAGAAGCAAAGCAGATCATTGTGTGTATTTTAAATTAATTGGTGACCGTGCTATTTATTTGGTCTTGTATGTGGATGATATGTTGCTGGTTGGAAATGACAAAGAAATTATCCAGGATTTGAAGACCCAATTGTCCTCCAAATTCGACATGAAAGCTCTTGGTGCTGGAAACTATATTTTGGGCATGGAAATTAAAAGAGATCGGGCAAAGAGGAAGCTCTAGTTAAACCAGAGGAAGTATGTCGAGACAATACTGCAGAGGTTTAATATGCAGGATAGTAAACCGGTGAAGGTTCCTATTCCTGTAGGTGTAAATTTATTTGCTGAACAGTGTCCTAAGACACAAGAAGAGTAAGAGGAGATGTCCCGTGTTCCATATGCAAGTGCAGTTGGTATCCTAATGTATGCAATGGTTTTTACTAGACCATACATTGCACATGCAGTGGGAGTATTGAGCAGGTTTATGTCAAAACCAGGGAAGGAGCCTTGGACAACAGTGAAGCAGCTTTTCAGGTATTTGCGTGGCACTAGTGATTATGGTTTGTGCTACCAAGGAAGACTAGGATTGGACAGAGTTTTGGATATCCATGGATTTGTTGATGTAGACTGGGTTGGAGATTTCGATCAGAGAAGATCTACAAGTGGGTATGTGTTTAACCTATTTGGAGGTGCAATTAGTTGGATGAATAAGAAACAATCTATAGTGGCACTATCAACTATAGAGGCAAAATACATGGCAGCCACTCATGCAAGCAAGGAAGCAGTTTGGTTGTAGAGATTGTGTTCAAGTATGGGGTTAGTATAGGGAGCTATAAGGATAGACTCTGACAGCCAAAGTGCAATTTTCTTGGCAAAGAATCCTGCTTATCATTCAAAGACAAAGCACATTGATTTTCAGTATCACTTTGTGAGGGATATGATAGAAGAAAAAAAGGTGTTGCTGGTAAAGGTGGACACTTTGAATAATATTGCAGATGCATTGACAAAATCTTTGAGCTCTGAAAATTTCTCCTAGTGTAGAGAAAAAATGGGTGTTTCAAGGCTGCAAAAATTACTAAGCTCTCCTATGGCCCCCTGTGGAAAGAAAACATCAAGTGGGAGAATGTTGGGTTGTGTTATATTCTTTCCACATGACTAATATAGGGTTGTGTGGACCCTATATTAGGTTGGGTGGACCTACCTATGGTTTTTGGTCCATGGTTTTGGACGTGATGGTTTTCGGTCCATGGTATTGGATGCTTCGGCATGTATAAATATATATTGTAACATTGAAAGGAATATAATGAAAAATCAAGTTGGTAGTCCTTGTTTTGGGATCCAGGGGAAAATCTCTATGTATATGTGTTTTATGTGTTATGCTCTTGCATTGTTTATTTTCTGTGTTTTAGAATTCATATGCAGGTAATTTCTGTACGGGGTTAAAACCTACACTGTCAAGGTATATTCCGAAAACATCTTCAAAATATCTAGAACTGCATTTCTATAGGCTCTCGTGCGTGGATGCTTTGCTTTATATTCTCCTTTTACTTGTTTAATCACTAGCTCTGAATCACCATAAACAAAAATCCTTTTCGTGTCCAGTTTCTTCAAAATTTTATGACCTGTAACCAAAGCCTCATACTCTGCTTCATTATTAGAGCAATCAAAAGCTAACTTGTAGGAACATACTCTAACATTACTTGGGACCTTGGCAGGCTGGAAAGCAGGGCTTCGAATCCAAATTCCAATACCAACACCGTCTTTACCCACAGCACCATCGAAGTCCATGCTCCGAAGGCCAACTTCATCTTCTAAATGCTGGAATTTTGTTTCTTTCTCAACCTTAACTTTGCTGATTACTTCATTGTTCTGCTCTTCACTGACCTTTTGCTGCTGTGTAGGTTTCTCAGAAGAAATTGCTATTTTTTCTTTTTTCTTAATTAAGAACTGCTCTAAAATTCTCAAAAATTTATGGTACATCATCTACTTCTACAAGCTGAATATCTACATCATTCAATCCACTTTTAGAGTAGAAAAAAAAGGACTCTAAATCAGTATGTACAACATTTATTGGATGATTCATAGGTTTCTCTTTACTAGTGATCATATACTTCATTTTCTTTTCCTGGTACAATTTTCTCAATTGACCGAAAATAGGGATGGTAGCATAAGAGAAGTGAAGTTGTAAAGTTCCTTTGAGTTTAGCACCCCATGATCTAGATAAGAGCATACCAAATCGAGGCGGTATATCAGCAAGTACCACATCCATCAAGACATTTTTGGCTGGGATTTGTGTCGAACCGTAAAAAGGGTCTTTTTCACCTCTAATTACCTCACATTAACTTGTCAATCCAGGAACGATTTGTTATCTCAAAGAGTGTACTAGATTGAGGCGGTAATTTGTCAGAGTAATGCTAGTAGTATAGTGCTCAAGAAAATACAAGAGTAAATGGATGCTTAAAATAAGATCTACTTACATCAAAGCACTTTAAAACTTAAATCATACGTTTAGAAAACTAAGCAATTTATCAGTCAAGGGTCCAGTAACAGTAACTCATCCCTCTATAAACTAATGTAACTAAAGATAATCAAGGAACAGATCATCAACCTGGGAGCCAAACAGCAAATGTCAATGCTCACTATAGTTTCATATCATTCTGCACACCAAAGCAATGATAACGCAAATAACAGGAAATGGAACAACAACTAGGAAATGAAATAGCAACTAGTGTTGATAAACAGTGAAACCTTACTCTAAGGAAATAAAGGTAGCAATCGTATCCTACAGAAATCAAAGAGCAATCCTTACTCTAAGAATAAATCGGACAGCAAATAGAAATAGAGCGGCAACCAATTAGCAATGAAATATAGAACAAAACTTAGAGCCAATTGTGAATGTACAGTAAACCGAAATAAATAACACACACAGAACACATAGATATTGAGAGAAACAGTAATCTGACTCCGATACCATGAATATTGATCTCAGCTGTAAAGGATAACGATCGCAATACATAATGGAACAACAATGTCAATTGAACAACAATCGTAATGAAGTATAAATCATAGACGAATACAGTAAGACCAACTTAAGAATATTACAGCGCGGTTACTCTGTAATTGAACAACAATAACATTCTGTAAAGAATAGTAATGTTACATTAATGACTTAAAGGAACAACAATACGTTATAAAGTTAGAATGAATAATACGACCTTCCTGTTACAGAGAACGATATTGTAAATATAACAGAGCTGTGATATAAAATAACAAAACACACCAGATTACCGATCAAAGCTGATAATGAAAACCACACACGAACTAAAGATAATGGTACAGGAGCAAGTGTTCCACCAGGGCTAGGCCCTTAGCCTCCAGGGATACACCGCTTGAGATTATTCTAGGATCAAAGACGGAACAACAACCAGATTTATATTAAAGCATTAAAACAAAGTTACAGTGGATCACTTCTCAACGAGAGTCGATGATCAAAGTTTTGAATACAATGAGAAATTACATAAAATTAACAACAATCCGTCCCCTGGGCTAGCAGTGCTGCCCCTTTTTATAACAGCTAGGCGGAGATATCAATGATGCAAAAATAGTTAAGATTGTGATCCCTCAGGATCAGAGGATCTTGAGGGATTCGCCAAACTGTTAATTCCAGTTATCCCTTTGTTCTCTTGCACCGATTCGATATCTCCTTTTCCTTTCCTTGGCTGATATGCTTCAGTTTGGATTTCCTTGTCCGCATATGGTTTCTTGCCATAGGGACAACAGTTAACTCTACTCTGTCTTTTTCCTTAGGATGACAATCTTTCGTTTTTCCCTTTTTTTTGCATAAGAAATGGCAATTATTAGTGTTTTCGTGTTGCATATAAATCCTATCGATTTTGTCATGATTTCTTATTATCTACCTATTTCATGATGCAAAAGGGTTTATGAGTTTGAAGAAAAGATGACAAAATAACCAATAAAAACATACCTTCTTTTATACTCCACACACCCCCCATGCTTACCATTTTTCATGCCGCCATGAAAACATTGTAGTTGACATGTAAGGCAGTGAGAAAGTAGAATGGAGATGGGATCTCATGTGGTGGTCTACAACCATGATGCCTAACTAGGTGTTCAAAAAGATGGCCTGTCTGACCCTCAGGCATCTCATACAGGGCTTGGTATCCAGGTGCAGGGTGCCAAATAATTGGACTCCGGAACCTATATCCTAACCAAGATGGCCCTGCCCTCAAGATAAGTTCACCATAGAGGCTCAAACGATCAGCGACTAACTTAAAGTTCTCATAATTAAATGGTTCCCTGAGTTGGATATTCGGATTAGAAATCTGATATCGAAATTTAGCAGCATCAATGGCAAGGTCTTTAATAGTGAAAAAGTATTCTATTCCTTGCTGATTGATTGCTATATGAATGGGTCCTAATGCTTCAATCACGCCTGGAGTCCTCATGAGATTCCTATGTTTCCTCCATAACTGCACTGGATTTCTAGGCTCAGCTCTTACCCATAAATCTAATCCGTTTTCTTGTCTTTGGAAGGCATTATAGGCTTTAAGCCATTTAATTTGATTAACTCCAAATGAAACAAATGCCTACAGTTGGATATCCCCAACGAAAGGGCCAGGGTTCTACTTTGTCTCTTGATCTAACACGAGGTTATGCAGATAGAATTCACACAATAGTCTTTGAACCTTTACTCCATAGTGCTTACAACAATTTATAAAATCATCAATGGTATTAATTTGTATTGGGGCTCCTGCTTTGACGACCTTTATTTTCAATTGCAAATATCGTTCCATTAAAAATAAGGCATAATTCTTGGCAGGGGCTCTACATGCTAGGACGTCAATTTACAAAGAGCATAAGGTATCCATCTATCTGATAACTACATCTAATCTATGAGTTACCTTTGTGACTTTTTCTTCTTCCTTTCACCATCCTTCGAAAGCCTGGCTTTCAGATAGATTGGCATTCCTTAGCTGTTGCTATAATTCTTCATACCTTTCTCGAGGAACCGTTTGTTCTGTGACTTTTTCTACTGCTTGCTGAGCTTGCATCAAACCCTCTCGTAGGTTTACTATCCTCGGATCACTTTCCCACATAGTAGTGCCAAGTGGAAGATTTACTTGAATATTTTTATTGCGTCGCCTCATGTTTATAGTCTACATTCCTTCAGAGGACTGTGCCTCTGTCTGAACTTCTTTGTCACAGGCCGATATATCGTTTGTTTGCACTTCAACATGGGCAACAGTGGAATGTTGTTCCTTTTTCTTTTGAACGGCAGTCTGCACTTCAATAGGGTTTTGAACGGCAAACTATTCTTCAGTAGCGTTTTGAACAACAGATTGTTCTTCAACAGGGTTTTGAACAGCAGGCTGAACATGGGTCCTCCGAACCTTTTTCTTGGGGGGTCTCACCGGAGTGGTTGCATGTCTTACCCCTGAATTCCTTTTTGCTCTCTTTCTCATTTACAAAACCCTGATTTGCTGTCGAAGTCGAGCTATCACATTTAGTAATCTTTGTTGTTCTTTCAGTAATCTTCTAATTTCTTCTATTTTCTTATAAGGAAGAGTTGTCTGTTTACTCGGGCCTGGACTGTTATCTTGGCCAATTCCCTGGTTTTCTTCTTGGGGTGCTCCTTCATTGTTCTGTTCGGGTTGCTCAGGAGTAAAAACCCTAGCTAGCTCTGTTATTTCCTGGGTAACTTCTTTGTCCACCCCGTCTTCTTCATGCAATTCTTCCGGTGTAGTCTGGCTAGGAGCGGATTGTTCCTCCTTTGTATCACTTTTCTCTCCTGTCATACCTTCATCATGAACGAAATGATTCTGTTCTTCTACTTCTCTGTTGCGTAATTCTTCGGGTGCATTTTTGTCATGAGTAGAATGTTATTTTGGTTCTTCCTCAATCTGGAGGCCTAGTGGGCTGAGAGGTTGGGCATATTCGCCCATATTGGCCAGAATTTGGTCCAATTCATCCTCTTGCAATGGATTTTGCAATGGGCTTTCTTCGCTTTGCTTTATTTCCGCCTCCACCTGCTCAGGCTGCTCGGTCTCTTCCTCTATTTCTCCTTCCTCATTTCTTCCAATTTTTTCTCATTCTCTTCTCCTTCCAATTGCGGGGGTTGCTCGTCCCCTGAGTCATCTATCTCCACAGGTTGGCTGGTATTCCCTTGGGGATTTTCCAACCTCCCTCTAATCTATGCCAATCTAACTGATTTTCTCCATTTCAATGATCTATTTGGTGTACTGGTAGCATGCTTACGTTTTGGGGTCAGCATAGTCAGTGCCCTATCTATCGTAGCAATTAGCTCTTTCGAGCTGCTCTGTTGCTGAGCAAGACTATGGCTAACTATCAGCCGTATCAACCCATGGTGACTTACTACCAATTCTACATGTTGTGACTTCTTCATACTTCAGGCGACATCATGAAGTAATGAATTCAAAAATGCAGGTAAGTTCACAAAGCATTTCTGTTTCAATACAGCTAAGAGTTTAAGGTGTCATGGTCTTACCACGTCTTTCCTGCCTTCACAGGTGATGTAGCTCTAGATGATCTTCGCCAATTCTGCCCATGGATCTCCTAATGCTGTTGGTAGGATTCCCTTTCCTCTGACTGTCAGGTTCTGGCCTTCATCCTGGAAGATTTTTATGATCTTTCACAGTCTCTCCTTCTTTAGCGTCCACACAGGTCCAGCAGCTGGCAGTCCCGAGACCTCTGCAATTACATCATCGGTGACTGCTATGTGTTTTCCCCTTACTGTGGAGTGATATTCTTGCATGTTCTGCAAGAATTCTATTTCTACGGTCTCGTTGGATTCCTGTAAACGATTAAGATAGATTAACCATTCTGCCCTTGCCAGGATTTCCCGTGCAGTGTCAGAAACTGTCAATATGTATGGTTCTCTTCGAATTGACCTTCCTCCCATGCTTTAGCTCACTATAAAAACGCAGAGACTGAAATGGAACAACAAGCTGTTCAAACTGTTAGAAACACAGAGAAAATAACAAAACAACAAGGCTCGTTCAAATCTTACTAATTGTTGCAGAGTATAAAACGGAAATAGCTTAGGAAAAGTAAGGCATGCAAATTGAAAAACGAGATACCGTTAAGCCTTGCTATTCCCAAGTAAAAATTTGCTGAATAATAGTCTGACACGTATGCCAGCAAATTATGAGGTCAGCCTCCCCCCTGCAATGTGATAGGCCATCCTCGGTCATCAAATGAGGGGGCGAGGTGCCGAACTGCCATGGTACAGAGTCATAAAGGAACAACGTATGTGGAAATGCCATGTTTACAAAAGGAGCAGGTTGCTGAAATCAAGGCATATAATAGGATCACTTAACAAATAAGAGAATGTTGTGATATGATGCAAGGCTGGGAGGATAGGACAGCTGATGTGCACAACCAGTCTAATGCGGTCATTATCGAATTTTCCATCATGATTGGTTATGATAGATTTTTCATGTGTTTAATGGTTTGGGGAAGTGATATACATAATCTTATTTGACGGATTACAAAGGTATAAGACAGAGAAGGGTGTTAATGATTGCTATTGGTGTATAAAGAATGTGACTTCAATACCATTAACAGAGCTCTGCTGCCGACAGGTGTCCATAACCTTGACATAGTTGTTTGTTTCACCCATGGAACCATGATCCTTTGTGTATGCTTAGGAAGTGTTGTACAATGTCAAAATGGAGGCCACTATGCTGGCTTGGTAACCAGTTAAACCATAATGCCATTCACCAGGAAGGAGTGAAAGGTGGGCAGGCCGGCTCAAGATGAGACCACCTGTTCCAAGGACTCTTTTATTTTTTCTGATGTGCCTCTTGGATCATATCCTTGGTGTGGTGGCCATAGTGGGAATGCCACTTCACTTTCTTCCTTATGATCATGGTAGGCTGGCTCTTGATGAGACCCCCTATCCTACATTTAACAACCCATAAGTTATATAATCATTTTTCTCTTTTTTTCTTTTTTTTTTATTATAAAGTGCTTTCCCATCTATACACAAAAGGTGGTTCAGCCCTCCTTAAGAGTAGGAATGGTGGAAGAAGTCTTAACATCACAATAGAAAAATATAGACCCTTTGTTCTTATGCCTTAATAATGATCAAAGAAGATTATGGGAATCAATTATAGAGTTCAGGCTTCTGTGATCCATATCAAGATTGTGAAAGATTTTTCAACGAAAATCACATGGAGTATCATTTGTCGACGCGTTTCGAACCAACTAGTGTGGTTCATCGTCAGGACAAGTTGAAGAAATAGATCCAGATTAGCATGATAAATAGCCTGAGCAGAGTCTCCAATGGCTAGATTGATTAACGACTAATTTTGACCTTAGAAGCCAGGTCAGCTTATACTCCATGTGATTTTCGCTGAAAAATCTTTCACAATAATTTGACCTGGCTTCTAAGGTCAAAATTAGTCGTTAATCAATCTAGTCGTTGGAGACTCTGCTCAGGCTATTTATCATGCTAATCTGGATCTGTTTCTTCAACTTGTCCTGACGATGAACCACACTAGTTGGTTCGAAACGCGTCGACAAATGATACTCCATGTGATTTTCGCTGAAAAATCTTTCACAATCAAGATTATGGGAATTTAAAAAGAACCAGCATGATAAAGATGACCAATCATATTAATATTAGTAGGATAATGATAGCAAAAGTGATGAATAATTGTGTCTTTTCTTCTTTCCTCCTATCAATTCACAACAATTTCTTGTAAAAGTAGTGATTTTATATAATTTGTTGATTTCAATATGCTCTAGCTTTGTATCCATTGCATGAGTGTATAACTGTGCTCCAAAAGACCTGAAACAAGAGGAACAATAGGCATCTTTAAGCATAAGTAAAAGGAATACGAGAATGTTGTCGTTTGAAAAAGGAAGGGCAAAAAAATACAAGTGTTGTTCTTTTGAAAAAGGGACAACAAATACCGAAAGGGTCATTCCTTTGGAAAAGGAACAACAAAAACGCAAATGTCGTTCCTTTGGAAAAGGAACATCAAAAAAACCAAAAGTGTCGTTCCTTTGGAAAAGGAACAATAGAAATGTAAGTGCTAAAAGTGTCATTCCTTTGGAAAAGGAATAGAAAAAATTCAAATGCCATTCCTTTGGAAAAGGAACAACAAAAATCAAAAGTGTCATTCCTTTGGAAAAGGAACAACAAAAATGCAAATGCTAAAAGTGTCATTCCTTTGGAAAAGGAATAGCAAAAATGAAAGTGAAAAAGGAACGGCTGAAACAAAAGGTGTTGTTCCTTTGAAAAAGGAACAACAAAACAAAAATGTTGTCCCTTTGGAAAAGGAACAATAGAAACAACAAAAGTGCTCACAAATGCTATCCCTTCAGAAAAAGAACAGCAAAAAACGACAGTGTTGTTTCCTCTGAAAAAGGAACAGCAGAAAAAATGCAAGTGCTGTTCTTTTGAAAAAAAGGAACAGCAAAAACGATGGAATTGCTACTGCTTCGAAAAGGAACAACAAAGTGAAAATAAAAAAAGATGTACAGAGAATGATTTAACAAAACAAAGAAGTTATGTACAAAGTGTAAAAACATGTGAATTACTTAATGAATCACAGGTGAGGAAGATTTCTCTTCCTATAAAATTTGCATATCGGAATCTTCAAGGAGTTGCTGGTAGAAGGATTCCCGAGTAAGTGGCTTGCGGTATAATCGAACTCGGTGGCCATTTACTTTAAAGGTATGTCCAGATCCATCAATAGTGACTAGACTAAGGGTGCCATTATCATGTATCTTCTGGATTTCATATGGCCCCAGCCAGCGAGTCTGAAGCTTCCCGGGAAAATCCTGAAACCTGGAATCGTATAAGAGCGCCAAATCTCCTTCACGAAAGACTTTCCTTTTAATGAGAGCATCATGCCATTTAGCTCGCTGCTGTTGGATTAATGTAGTGTGTTGAAGGGTAGAGATCCTGATTTCATCTAGCTCATTGATCTACTGCAATCTATTAATTTGTGCCTCGTTTAGCTCTAGGCCGACTTCTTGTGTTGTTCGCAGTGTTTGGATTTCGAATTCTATGGGAAAAATGGGTTGCTTTCCAAACACCAATTGGTATGGTGAATAGCTGGTAGTGCTTCTCCATGTTGTTCTGTAGGCCCACAAGGCTTCTGGTAGTCTTGCAGCCCAATCGCGTCTATGTGACACAATGGTTTTTGTGAAGATTGCTTCTATTACTTTATTATTGCTTTCTACTTGACCATTTGCATGTGGGTGGTATGGAGTAGTAATTTTATGCTGGATATGATAGTTTTTTAGTGTTGAGGCAATCTTGTTACCAGCAAACTGTGGTCCACCATCTGTAATTATGTCTCTTGGAAGCCCATATCGCACAAATATATGAAACAAGAACTGTATGACAGAATCCTCTGTAGCTCTCGGCAATGCCTTTGCTTCAACCCATTTGGTGACATATTCTGTTGCCACCAGAATATATGTTTTCTGGTTCGAGGATGGGTTAATTGGACCAACAAAATCAAGTGCCCATTGCTCGAATGGTTCAATAACTAGTTGTAGGTTCAGGGGCATTTCGTTGGACTAACTAGGGTGTCTTCCTCTCTGGCAACTGTCACAGGCTTGAATGAACTTTTTTGCATATTTGAAGATCGTGGGCCAATAATACCTTGTTTGCAGGACCTTATGTCCAGTTCTGTGATGGAAAAATGCCTGCCACATGGTCCGTCATGACAAGCTTTCAAAATGTCAAAAATTTCATCCTCGCGGACGCATCTCCTAATGTGCATATCTACCCCTGTATGGAACAGGTAGCCCCCAATCCAAGAAAATCGAGCACTTCGCTGGACAATCTGTTTTCATTCATTGGGGGTTAGATGTTTCAGTAATTTACCTACTGCTAAGTAATTCGCAACATCAGCATACCAGGGTGTTTTACCAGTGACAGAAAACAAATGCTCATCTGGAAATTGATCTTCAATTGCTGCTGTGTTCACTGGTTTTGGCATTTGCGAGAGAAAGTCAGCTACAGGATTTTCTTTTCCAGGTCTATCCTTGATTGTAATATCAAATCCCTGCAATAAAATCAACCATCTAGTTATTCTACCATTTGTGATTGGTTTATTTGCTAAATATTTTATGGCAGAGTGATCTGTATACAAGATAACAGGATATCCAGTAATGTAATGCTTGAACTTATTGACAACATGTATTACAGCTAGAAATTCCTTTTTAGTAACAGTATAATTCAATTCAGGAGGGGATAAATTCTTGATAGTATAATAAATTGCATATGGTTTTTTATCTTCTTCCTGCCTAAGGACTACTCCAATAGCTGTATCTGAGGCATCTGATGAAATTTGAAATGGCAGGTCCCAATTTGGACCTCGAAGGACTGGGGCTGTTAACACAAGCTTCTTCATATCCTAGAAAGCACGGTCACATTTTTCTGTCCAAAGAAAATCAACATTACCTGTTAGTGCATATAGAGGTGCAGCAATATGCGAAAAATGTTCTATAAATCTTCTATAATAACCAGAAAATCCAAGAAAATTGCGTACCTCTGTTTGAGTGGTAGGAGTGGGAATTAGCAAAATTATTTGAATTTTGGCTGAGTCTACCTGTATGTCAGTTGCCGAGATGTAATGGCCTAGAATAAGTCCTTCAGTCATCATCATATAGCATTTTTCATGGCTTAAACAAAGCTTGGTCGCAATGCAGCGTTGCAGGAATTTTTCCAGTGTGTCCAATGCTGAGTCAAAATCATCTCTGTATGGTGTAAAATCATCTAGGTAGAATTTGAGCCCCTCATTTATTAAATTGGAAAAGATGTTGAGGATATCCCTTTGAAATGTGGTAGGAGTATTGCATATGCCAAAAGGTAGAACTCTGTAGGCAAATGTTTTCCAAGGACAAGTAAAAGTGGTTTTGTCTTGGTCTTCAGGGGTAATCTGAATCTGATTGTATCCACTGAAGCCATCTAAGAAAGAAAAGAATTTCTTTCCTGCCAGAGTGTCTAATACTTGATCGATGAATGGAAGGGGAAAGTGGTCTTTTTGTGGTGCTTTATTTATCTCTCTATAATCTACATAAATCCTCCACTTCCCATTCTTCTTTGGTACCACGACAAGTGGAGAGACCCATTTACTATCGGAGATAGGGTAGATGAAGTTGACATCTAAAAGTTTTTGAAGTTCAGCTTTTACAACGTCTTTTAGATGAGGATTAAGTCTCCTTTGTGGTTGGTGAACAGGTCTCGCATCCTTTTCTATGTAAATGTGGTGTGTACATAACTGGGGATCAATTCCTTTCATATCAGGGTAGTCCCATGCAAATGCTTCTTTATATTTCCTCAATAGTTGGATGAGCTTCTTTTCTTGTTCGGAAGTCAGGTTGGCATTAATGTTTAAAGTCTTTCCTGGCTCAATTTCTACAATTTTGCTATGTGAAACAGAAGTAGTAGGTATTGTTTGATCATGTGTATATTTAAGAGGATCTTCTTCTAATTCATTATCAAATGCTGCTTCTATCATGTGACATTGTATGTGGGATCTGGGTTCAGCTTGGCTAATAAAATTATTAATGGCATCATCTTCTGTTTGGTCTTTGAAATCAAGGGCCTCTTGTATGGTTAATGGAGATCTAATATTTTCGGTGAGGTATGATACAAGATGCTTGTTAGTTTTTATTATTGTGACACTTGGCTGCGCTGGGGGGTATAAAGCTAGATTCTTAATATTTTCCCCCCTAGTTATGGTCATATTGCCTTGTCGACAGCCAATATAAGCATCGGCAGTTGCAAGCCAAGGTCTGCCTAAAATCAATGGATGTCCATCAAGTTAGTTTTTGGGGTTTATTATCAGAAAATTAGCCGGATACTCCCAGGAGTCAACAGATACCATAACATCTTGTAGTGTGCCTTCTGGCCTAACCACAAATCGGTCAGCCAGTTCTAATAAAGTGGAGGTTGGTTCTACTGATGTAATGCCCAGTTTTTGGCAAGTAGTGGTTGTTAAGATATTAATTGCAACTCCTAGATCAACTAAGGCATTTGAGAAGGTTTGACCATAGATTTGTACGGTTACTATTGGATTTCCTGGGTCTTCGTATTTAACGGGTGTTTCTTTTCCTGATAATAAGTCAGATAAAGTGCCAACTACTTGGACTTTTGGGTTATTTGTTATTTTCCTCCTTGGTTTCTTTATACATAGTTCTTTGATAGTCTTTGCATATATCGGGATGTCTTGAATGGCTTGGAGGAGTGGAATTTTTATGTACAGGTTTCGTAGTTCTCCCAGAATGTCAAAATTAGGATATTGTATAGGTCGAGGTGTAATTAATTGCTCTGGGAATGGAGGAGAGGATGTGGTTGCTAAATCATGAATTTGTTGTCTAGTCACGTCCTCTTCTTGTAACGGTTGTTCTACAGGTAACTGATTTTCAACTTGAATTGTTTTATCTCCCTCTCTTTCAATGATACGCCTAGATCTTAATTGAAGGTCATTACACTCCCTTAGATTAGTTCATGTCTCTGGTGTTTCAATTATTTGAATGGACTGGACCGGTCTGTTATTTGGATTGGGGTTGGGTTGGGCTGGGAGTTGCGGCCTTAAGTTAGACTGGGGATTTTGTTGTAGGGCTTGCAGTGTAGGTTGAGGGAGCGGGATGGTTCCTACTGGATGATTCATTGGTCTTTGCCAGTTTTTCTACCAGGCTTGACTCTGTGAGGTAGGAGGAGCCCATTGTGCTGGATATGCAATGTTTTTCCAATATGGTGGGGTATAGAGAAAATTTGGCCAATTGGGTTGGCTTGCTTGATTTGGCCATGGAGATGATGAAGGAAATGATTGATGTGACCAATTCGGGAAGGGAGGTTGATTTTGACACATTGTATTATATTGTTGAGCATGATATTGTAGGGGTTGAAAAGAAGAAGCGGGGTCTGAGAACATACCTGATTGTTGCGGCTGCCATTGACGGCGTTGATTGAGTAGATACACCGATTCTGGATCTTCTTCTGCTTCCTTGTATACTGCTTTCAATCCAGGAAGTGAGGGACAGCTCTCTGTAGCATGGTATTTTGTAAAAATGGTGCAAACTTGGACTGCATCTAATGGAAACTCCTTATGGCTGTGTTTCTTCTTGCATCTGGGATAGAAGATTTCCAGATTCTGTTCTGCTTCTGCTTGCTTTTGTTTGGCCTGCATAATATCAAGTTGTGTTGTCAGTGTCCCCAATATGTCAGTTTTAAAATTTTCTAATAAATTTCCAATTTCTGCATGAGTTACTCCTTCTGCCGAAATTCTATTATCTCTTGCAAACCGATCATGTTCTGCTGGTTTTAGTCTTGTGCTACCTCTCGAGCTCCTGATACATAAATCAATAATGTCTGCAAAATTTTCCTGATAAATATCTCCTTTCCCCATAATGTTTAGTGTTTCAATCCATTGTTCCTTCATTCCCTTAATTAATGCTTTTTTTAATACATTTTCAGGTAAGGGTAATGATGCATAAGGAAATCTTTGAAGATTATACTGGAAACCTTCAACATACTCTTCTAATGTTCTATTTGGTCTAGCTACCATCTGAAATATTTCATCTTTAACTCTCTAGACCTGCAATAGTCCTGATATTTTTTTTGAAAATACTCTTTCATTTGATCCTATTTATTTATAACACCACCACCCAATCCCATAAACCATCTTAAAGCAGCCCCTTTTAATGTAGAGGGAAATAATTTCAGTTTCTGGGGATCGGTGGTATAGTCATATCCTCTACACAGCACATCAAATTCAAACAGGAATGCATTCGGATCTTCTAATATAAGGCCATGGAATGTAGGGATATGCTGAAGAGAAATTGCTTTCATAGGTGCATTAGCTGCAGTATCCACAATGGGGTATTGTAGTGTAGAGGTTTGGGTGTTTGGCTGGTTCTAGGCCATTTGTTCAAATATATGCCAATAGCCTTTTGGGATATCTAGGAGGCTATTCCTAGGTTGTCGAGGTGGAATGGATTTAACGGGAATGGCCTTGACATCACTTCCTTTATCTGGGATGATGAGAGTGCCTAATGTCTGGGGGGATTCAGGTTCTTGAATTTCTTCAACTTCGTCATAAATGATTTTTGCAGCACTTCCCTTATTTGGGCTACTTAATGTCTGAATTACCCCAAGAGGAGATCTTGGTTCTTCAGTCTCTCCTGTTTCTCCTCTTCCTTCATAGATATTGCTAAGGTTCCCTTCCTGCAATGATTTTAGGCTAGAATTTTCAATTTCTTGAAAATCTTGCTCTTCGGTTTGACTATGCACCTCAGCAAACGCTACAGATGGTGGTCTTGTGGCCTGAAGGGAACTAGTAGGCTATCTAGAAGTAACTTTTCTGGGTCCTACTAAAGGCTGAGAATCTTCTTTCTTAAGGATTTTATCTATAAAGGTCGATCGGCCAAGGGTCACCGGCCCCTTAGCTTTATCAGGCTTGGGTAGAGGTTTGGGATTCTTTTCTGGCTTTTTCTGCGTAGTCATGCACACAAATCAACTGCTAGGTTCTACCCAAACAAAACAGCAACAAATCTGCAGGAAAGCGGGCAGGGGAGCAGGGCTATTTCATACTCCACATGCAGCTTCTTACCTTTCATTTTTAAAACCTAGTTCTTTCCTAACAGTTTCTTACACTACTCTGTAAAAGAAACAAATGGCTACACTCTTCCCCAGAAACGGCACCAAAATGTCGAACCGTAAAAAGGGTCTTTTTCACCTCTAATTAGCTCACATTAACTTGTCAATCCAGGAACGATTTGTTATCTCAAAGAGCGTACTCAGTTTGAGGTGGTCATTTGTCAGAGTAATGCTAGTAGTATAGTGCTCAAGAAAATACAAGAGTAAACGGATTCTTAAAATAAGATCTACTTACATCAAAGCACTTTAAAACTTAAATCATACGTTTAGAAAACTAAGTAATTTATTAGTCAAGGGTCCAGTAACAGTAACTCATCCCTCTGTAAACTGATGTAACTAAAGATAATCAAGGAACATATCATCAACCTGGGAACCAGACAACAAATGTCAACACTCACTACAGTTTCAGATCGTTCTGCACACCAAAGCAATGATAACGCAAATAACAGGAAATCGAACAACAACTATAATTGAAACAACAACTAGGAAATGAAACAACAACTTGTCTTGATCAACAGTGAAACCTTACTCTAAGGAAATAAAGGCAGCAATCGTATCCTACAGAAATCAAAGAGCAATCCTTACTCTAAGAATAAATCAGATAGCAAATAGAAATAGAACGGCAACCAATTAGCAATGAAATATAGAACAGCGCTTAGAGCCAATTGTGAATTTACAGTAAACCGAAATAAATAACACACACAGCACACATAGATATTGAGAGAAACAGTAATTTGACTCTGATACCACAAATATTGATCTCAGCTATAAAGCATAATGATCGCAATTCATAATGGAACAACAATGTCAATTGAACAACAATCGTAATGAAGTATAAACCATAGACGAATACAGTAATACCAACTTAAGAATATTACAGCCCGGTTACTCTGTAATTGAACAGCAATAGCATTCTATAAAGAACAATAATGTTACATTAATGACTTAAAGGAACAACAATACGTTATAAAGTCAGAATGAACAATACGACCCCCCTGTTACAGAGAATGATATTGTAAATATAATAGAGCTGTGATATAAAATAACAAAACACACCAGAATACTGATCAAAGATGATAATGAAAACCGCACATGAACTAAAGATAATGGTACAGGAGCAAGTGTTCCACCAGGGCCGGGCCCTTAGCCTCCAGGGATACACCACTTGAGATTATTCCAGGATCAAAGACAGAACAACAACGAGATTTATATTAAAGCATTAAAACAGAGTTACAGTGGATCACTTCTCAATGATAGTCGATGATCAAAGTTTTGAATACAACGAGAAATTACATAAAAGTAACAACAACCCGTCCCCTGGGCTAGCAGTGCTGCCCCTTTTTATAACAGCGGGGCGGAGATATCAATGATGCAAAAATAGTTAAGATTGTCATCCCTCAGAATCAGAGGATCCTGAGGGATTCACCAAACCATTAATTCCAGTTATCCCTTTGTTCTATTGCGCCAATTCGATATCTCCTTTTCCTTTCCTTAGTTGATATGCTTCAGTTTGGATTGCCTTGTCTGCATATGGTTTCCTGCCACAGGGACAATAGTTAACTCTGCTCTATATTTTTCCTTGGGATGGCAATCTTTCGTTTTTCCATTTTTCTGCATAAGAAATGGCAATTATTAGTGTTTTCGTGTTGCATATAAATCCTATAGATTTTGTCATGATTTCTTATTATCTACCTAGTTCATGATGTAAAAGGGTTTATGAGTTTGAAGAAAAGATGACAAAATAACCAATAAAAACATACCTTCTTTTATACTCCACAATTTGATTTAAAGAAACTACCAAATCTTTGATGAGACCAATCCAGCGAATTCTACCAGAGTCTAATGAGTAAAAATCATGATATTTCTCGGTGATATCCAGGTCCAACTTTTCCATAATAGCTTTGGGCACCAAATTATGGGAAGCTCCGAAATATAAAATAGCATTGTGGAGAATATACTCATGCAGTCTAAGACTCAGATAAAAGGGAGGGACTTCACTATCTTCAGGCTGACCTTCTATGGCTAGACCAAAAATGAGTTCAGGATGATCATCCTCGACATTCACCATGTCTGACAAAGGATCTATTTGCAATATTCTAGATACATGGTGTTTATAATTGCTATTCTTAACAAGTTCAATCAAAGGAATGGACACTTTTAATTTAGCAATTTCACTTTCTAAATTAAAGGATGAAACTTTTTCTACCTCTTTGACACCAATGTCCTTCTTATCTATTTGCTCTTTCATTGCACTATCTTTTTGCTAATTGTTCTTCTCATTTGCAGTGATACTTGTTGATGGTACCTTGCTGGGATTTGGATCAGCAAGCTCTTTCCCTTTCTTCTGAGTGTTTGAGGAATCATTCTTTGATTGCACATCCTTTCTTTTCTAAATGGGATTGACCAATACATCTCTGCTCCTTAAAGAGTATTGCCTCTATTGTGCAGTCAAAGCATTCATATAACCACGCTGATAATCATCGGATTCGGCCTCCAAAACCACATCATTTTGCTAAGATGTAATCCTCATCCCTTTAAATGTCTAGAACTTCTGTGTATTCTTCAACTTCGGTCAAAAATATAGGCATACCATCAGCAATGAAAAAGTGATTTGTTTCAATTATCGGGTCTTCCTCATCTTCTTCCATTCCTTGAAAATAATTCTATTGTAAGGGAGTTCTGATATGTTGTTGTTGCGCTGGTTGCTCTGGTGCTTTTTGTTCTCTTTGCTTGATTCGGAATTGGGTCTGCTGTTGTCCTCTAAAATTTGGATTCCGGATTGGTGGTTCAGGTCTATTTGTGATGGATAACCGGTCAACCATCCTCTCCACTGTTTGAACCAATGTATCCATCTTTACATTTGAAGTAGATGATTCTTCTTTCATGGTTACTCTTTTCTCAGATCTTATTCTTTCTCTTTTGGCCAGCAAGTCTGCTTCTACACTCACAACATTCTTTTGCATGTCTTTTGGTGTGGTAGGATCATGTTCTCGCAACTGATATGCCATATCAGCATCGAAACCGTCCGGAAACTTGAGCAAAGCCAATCCCTTCGGTGGTTTAATGTTTGTAGGAATAGCGTTGTATAATGCATTAAACCTCACACAATAGTCTTGCACACTCTTACCGACATTTCTTTTGATGTTCTCATACTTGGACAAAATCTGAAGTGGATTCTTCTTCACCTCCCATCGATCCAGGAACTACCTATGGAGGATTGGTAAAGTGGTGATAGAAATTGTTGGTAAAGCTCTGAACCATTTCGAACTTCACCTCCAAAGCTTTGTACAAACAATCTCATCGTCACATCTTCAATCTCTACTTCATGGAGGTCAAAGAAATCATTCATTTTATCTACATGTTGCTGAGCTGTAATGGTTTGAGTGGCATCAAAGAAAGGTATTTTGGTTTGATAATCAACGGGCATGGCACCAAGATTCTGAGGTAAAACAAGGGGTGCATACCAGGTAGCCATAACTCGAGGTGGGGGAGGTGGATTTAAAGCAAGGATTGGGGTACTCAGTATATTCAACGAGGAATTAACAACAGCTAGAGTAGCATAAACTATTTGTAAATATGAAAGCAATGGGTAAGGAACTGTTTGAGTTAGAGTAGATGTAAAGGAACTATTTCGAAAATTAAAAGATGGCCTATTTTTCACCCAAGTGTCTACGTTTGAAGAAAGGTTCTACAACTGATCGAGAGCATGAATACATTGTGACCCTGGTTTGCTTTGTGTAAAACAAGTCTTCAACGGGGTATTCAAGAGATATAGAGGAATCAGAAACTATTTTATCAATCCAACTCAAATATTTTCTGCGAAATAGACTTTGCTCAAAATGAACATCGAACTCAATATCTTGCAGAGTGTCTAACCTTTCCGGGAGTTAATGAACACGAGGAATGAAAAATTCCCTTGATTATTCTTCTGCTACACTAAGTTTCTTTGAAACCTTCTTAGGCTTCCACCCAATTTGTTCAGGACCACTGACAATGGCTGGAGAATTCGAATCTAGATTGGATCTGGTGTACTTTCGTAAAGCCAGTATGCTCAATTTTGAAATTTTATATATTGCTTTACAACTTTCCAATTCAACCTAGTAAATTCTAAAAATCATCATCCATAAGCTTAAGAATTCAAACGAATGATACTACCGGGGTGATTAATCTTTCATTCCCTAGTATGGTCGCCACTATGTTATCACCTGGATTGAACCTCAGGCTGAAGGAAGGCAATGCCAGGGTAACCACAAACCATGCTTAGCCAAGTAGCTAGCCCTACTAGGTCGGGAGAGGGCTCTCTCTGTAAGGATCTTAGCCAAAATGACTGGATCAAAAAAAGGATATTAGGCTAGGTATAGTAGCATAAGGTTTGATTGAATTTTGAAGGGGTTTTGCTAGATCAAGAGGAGCTGGACAGTTAGGGCTAGGGAATTAGGTCAAAATTGCAGGGTGTTCAATGGGGCAAGGTAGGCATGAGGTTTAGCACTCTAGGGCTTGATGGGTGAGGTTTTTAAGACTGGTGAGAAGCTAGGAAGAGCATGTGATTACCATGGATCCTTCCTAAACTCTAGAAAACATAATAATGGTGAATATTTCCCCAAAGCAGAGCAGTGATGTTATGGATTCTGCCTATCAACTTGAAAACATTCACTTAGAAGCTATGAAATGATTAATGAAGTACGCATAAAATATTAACATATGATCACAAGAGAAGTAACTGAACTAAACTCCATACCACATGAATCCCAGAGAAATAGCTGCAATTTTTATTAATCTCCTGCTAAACTACTGCAAAATGATGTACAATCAAGGCATAAGCATCCAGTTGAGTCCAACCCTTTACAATGAGAAAGAAGAAGAAGATATAGGCATTGTTTAAACCTCCTCCCATCCTCAGGGGTTGAATCCCTAATATGAGGAACTAAACTAACCAACACTGAACAAGAAACAAGAATATAGGCATCTTAACAACTTGCCTCTAAAAGTGAAAAACTGATTCATTTGAGCTCAAACTGACTTTTAATCTAATGAAACTACCCTATACTACTAATTATACATCATATTTACAAGCCAAGTCATCATTTACCATAGTAAAACATTCTCCATGAGAGAAAATCCATGAACATAGTCAAAACATAGAAAAATAGCCATCCTGTGCAAAATTTGCCCTACACGCAGCGCCACTAGCCCAATGCACAGCGCCACTTTCTGGTCCATTTTGGAGGCCTTTCCGATGTCCAAATTGAGCTCATGATAGCTCAGTGGAAAGGTATTCAAGTATACTTTCCAAAAAACCTGTAATTACCTTATTTTAAGCTCATTTGACCCCTCAAACGTTGATTCTCACAAGACTTCTTCTGTGTGTCCAAAAAGTGGCAGAAAGGTCATTTTTAGGGTGTTTTTTGACCTTTTGGTGGACTAGTTCTGCCCCAAAAACTTAGAAAATCCATAGGGTGCATGTAATCATCACTCTGAATCCAAAAATGCAAACCATTTATCCATTGGGTGCCCCTAGGAAAATCACAGCGCCAATGGCGCTGCCCGTTGAGCCAGATTTTCTGTGTGTGCAATTTCCAAAATTTGCAAAAAAGAAAATCTTCTCCAAACCTTACCAAAATTGGTGAGAAGCAGCACCATCAAGCATCTTGGTGAGCCAAGGAATCTTAAGCAAGCAACTTAAGCCTATCCTCCTCTTTTTTCCCCTTTAGATCCCGCCTTAGCCTAGCTTTCATCTTTTTGACCCTGATGTTGCAAATTTTGTTTCGGGTCCTGTAATGGTAGGCCATGTGCCTGATCATATAGTCATCCCTATTGGCCTTCTACAACAACTTCTCTAGGTGCAAGTTGACTCTCTCAATCCAAGTCTCTCTATCATCCTCAATTTCCTTCTCAATAGGAGACAAAGTGATTGGTGTGTCCTTGTCACCTTGTCGTTTTACCTTGAGAAGTTCTAGCTCCATGAGGACTTGCTTGTCACTCAATTGCTTGTTCTCCTTTTCCAAATATGTGATGACATACTTGGCCCTCTCCAGTTTTTCCATCAACGCTTGGACTTGAGCCTCCTTTTCCTGTATGATGATTTCCTTTATTTTTTCTTCATCCTCAGCCTCTAAGTCAATTATTTCCACGCCATGATGAGTACAATGCTACTCTAGCTCATCATGCCCTGTCAAATCAAAGTCTCTCTCTTTCTCCTCATCATCAAAACTTTCCCCCGGCATATTTTATTTCCCTTTGTGCAGCTGCTGCACCTGTACCTGTTGTGTTGATGAAGAAGGCAAAGCCCCTTCCACATCCTGTGGAGCAAGCATTTGCCTATGGGTTGATGAAGAACGCAAGGTCCCTTCCACATCCCGTGGAGCAAACACTTGCCTATCAGCTGCAAACAATCTCCTTGTTCCATATTGATATGTCATGTAAGTCTTGGGCAGCTCAATAGCTCTGGTCTCTTTGGCCTTCTCATTTGTCTTCACCTGAGCACTGCTAGAAGGTCCTCCTGATTCTTGGGACACTGGTGGAGGAATTTGAGGACCCCTGAAGATGTCATGAGAAATAAATGTCTCCCAAGAGATGTTGAGGAGGCTAAGATGATGAAGCACAATCATCTTGATCAGGAAATAATGATAAAGACTACTCATCTGCTGAGGGTATGGCTTTTTCTGCACAAAATGGGCCATCTTTTCAATATTCCTGAATAAGAAATAAGGGAGGTTTAACATCCTCACCCTGGTAAAATACATGAGAAGCCTGATGTGATAGGTGTACAGCCTGAAAAATCTTCCCTCACAAGTGAAATATTTCATGATGATTTTCATCATGGGGGCATACTTTTCCTCAAGGAATCTGAAAGGAAAGAGTTATTTCGCCTCATTTCTGTACCTCGGCTTGATGTAAGGCTCATTATAGTTTTCATCTAGGTCTTGTGCCTTGTACCACTTCTCCCCTACATTCAGAATCCTGGTTGCATCCGCAATAATGGAAGGTGAAATTGTAAATGTCATCCCAGCAAGAGTCACCTTGCTGTCCTGAAATATGGGCTACAAAAATTCTGGTGAGCTCAGGGTGGTGTTGAATTCTCTCTACCTTCTCATAGAACTCATAACACCATTGATGTCTGAAACAAGTGACAACCAACTGAGAGGCTTGCAATTCCTTGAGGTTTGATGGCTCTTCCCTAATAATTCTGCCTCCCTTGTGTGGTTTTCTCTGATGCTAAGGTCTATCTGTTGAACTGTCACTGCCTATGTTTTCCTCCCCCTCATAGTCTATGTCTTCTCAATCCATGTTTGAAAAGTTTGAGACTGTGAATTCCTAGAAAGTGGATGAAGGGAATGAGTAATAATGATTTAGGAGTGAGGGAATGGGAGATGACCTTGTGAGGTATTTTGGTAGGCTAGAAAATGAAGGGAAGGGTATGAATTATGAAAGTGAGGGAGAGGGGTTTGGGCCCTTTTTACTTTCAAATATAACTTATGGATGAAGGACGATTGGGCATAGAATTTTATGGAGTGATGTAGGGAAGGGGTTCAGGGTTTTAGTGATAGGTGATGGGAGAAATAGAGAAGATTAGGGTTTCTAGAATGTCATTAAGGAAGAAAATAGGGTTTCACATTTGCCATTGTAAATTCCTTTAAACACTTTGATTGTAACTTCAATGATGAGTTTGAGGGAGTGCACTTACTCGTTTGAGAGATGAGAGTGTTCTTTGGAAGCTTTTATGAAATTTGGAGGATTTATAGTCTTTGCTACTCAATGCACAGTGCCAACCACAGATGCAGAACGCCACCTCTCAAAGCACAGCACAATGTAATTTTGCACTACCGAAACCTCTAGACGCGCAGCGCGAGCCCGGACGCACATCACCACCCCCTGTATGTGCAACGCCAACTCTCTTACCTGAAACGCATAGTGCCAGACTGCAGAAGCGCAACACCACTTCACCATTGCTCCAAACGCGCAACACCAACTTCCAGAAGCACATCGCCACTTCTCCTTGGCTCAAAACTCACTCAACCTCTCCTCTTTCCTTCACTTTTTGACTCCTTTGCCAAATGAGAATGATGAACTTGAAAATGAAATGTGAGACCTTATATAGGAGTAGATTTTGATTTTTCACTTGAAAAACCCACTTTCTAATGTTTCTTACCTTTTTCAAATATCTGTTTTTAATGCCTTTCCTTCTTTGTTTCCTTTTAGGTGGATGATGCTTAACTTGAACTATTTTTTTGTAGTGTTTCTTTGTCTTGTGGCAAGGAGAGATGCATTGGTGCAGCCGGGATCATTTATTACATAAAGTGACTTAAAATTACATAAGAAATACAAATTAACTCAAAATACTCTGTTTTCAGAGGTGAAAATTACATTAGTTTAAAAGATAATTATCTAGTGGCTATGACTTACTAGCCATCATACTTGACTTATTTATCATCCTCATACCCTTGATGCCCTTTATTTACACTTTTAAATCATGCTCTTGACCTTGGAAATGAAACCCTAAGACCTAATGAAACATGCCCTATGACCTAATGAAAGCATGATTGTAAATTGACCATGAAACCATAACTGAAGACAACCTGAAGAAGGGTCAGTAAGTATACTCTATGAGGGAGAAATTATATTTTCTGAAGAGAAGACAACCATCAGTGGATCAATTTGACATGACCTAATGAAATGATGTAAGAATTTTCAGTATGAGACCCCTAAAATGAAAATGCAAAGAGAAAATTTGATCCCTGATGGAAGTATGTAGATACTTACACTAACAGACCCACCAACATGTCAAGGGGATCTCCCCGGTAAGAAGTCCCAATTAGACCTGAGATTGTTTGGTGTAGGAGTCCTAGTAGTGGGTCGTAAGGTAATGCCTTCATCGTGATGTCGCAGAAAGGCAAGTAAGATAACTCTGTCAGTAGAAAGGGTGTGACTGATGCACTGAGTCAAGGAATGAATATGAGAGGTTCCAACACTTCAAAGGGAGAGGAAGGTGAATGTGAGTTCTAGGTTGAAAGGGATCAGTCACAACTCGGATAGGAACACACAACACAAAGGACAACATGAATAACACTCACAGATCAGTTCGAGACGAGTGTGATGGTTGATATAACAAGGTTCTGAGAAAGGTTTGTCAAATGTCTGGTAGAACAATTGACATAGACAGTGACAACATTAACAACATATGCAACACATTAACAACAAGATTCATATAATTGCATACAAATCAGTTCATATACAAGTACGAAAGTTAAACAACATATATCATTAAAGCAACTGGAGCAGTCCAACTACAATAACAACATATGCATGAAAATGTGTTGGCTTTCATTATATAAATAAGTGTAAGTCACAATCATACAATACACCATGTAAACCTACTAGCCCCATCAGTGGAAAGTTACAACTACATCCGCCTGCTCCTCCAAAGAGATATACTAACTCTGTGCAGTGGAGAAGCCAAGGCGTGTTACAATACTGTCCAAGCCTTCTTCAAGATAGTCTTAGTAGAAGCTTGGTTGACCAAAAGCCCTTACAATGAGGTATGAGGGACTATTTATAGAAAAGGGTGGGGTAACCCTTGACATTCACCTTTGTGACAGTTCAAGTACCCTCATTATTCTTCTCCTACTCTATGACTATTACATCCAACTATTGACACTTGACTTACATTTGACATAACTCAACATTACAATGAACATGTACTCATGTTAGAAAACATGGCTTGAGGAAGCCTTGCAAGACATCACTAACACTCAGTTTGCTGTGGTGAGACCAACTCTTTGACATGCTTGTGATGGTGAAGCTAGTGAGCTGATGCCAAGCTTGGTAGTCCATAATGGTATGCATGCACCTCATGGTGACATCTTGCTGAAGTGAACTCTTGCCTCCATTGCAACTTGTGCATTGGTTCGTCCCCTTCATCCAACTCATCTGCTAACATGTGCATGGTCCTCTTCTGTATGGTTGAACCGATAACACACTGATGCATAGTGTCCATGCCTATATTCTAGTGTGTGTTGGTGGTCATGTGCATCAACTTGCCGAAGTGCATGTTCAGCTCCAGTTTGACTTGCTTCTTGTCTTCGCCTTGGTTAGTGTGTTGAATGGGTTGGATTGCATGCAAGCGCTCAACGACATGCATGCTATTGGATTCTTTGCATGCGATCAACAAAAATTCTCACCATTTTTGCTCTGTGTCAGTGGCTGGGATGGATCCTTAACTTGTACTGGCACAATTTCACCTGTGAGTGCATGTTGCACCCATTGTTGTTCCTATTCTTGCTGCAACTCATTGGATTGTTTGTGCAACTTCATGTTCTTCCTGAGTTGCCGCTTCAACACTTGCAACTCCTTCTTTGTTCCATCTTCTGCCTTCGCACAATCTTCATGTCACGCCATCACTTCATAGCCTCAGTCTCCAAAGTTGCTTTCATTATGAGTGGATCTTCTTGATATTGTAGCTTTGCTCCACCTCTATGTTGTCAACAACCTTCCACTTGCATTCGTTGTGTTCGCTTCATTTGCTGCATTTGCCGCATTCGGGATGTTGCCTTCAGCTTTTGTTCATGATGATGCTCACTGTGATGCTACTGCTTGATGTCCTTGTCCACGAACAACTTGATGTCTTCGTGATTAGGTAAGCCCATGGACACCTGATCAAATACATCCCCAAGTGTGCTCTAAATGGTGTCTTCGTCTCTTCTCTCTTGGAAACAATTGTACCTATACTGCTGAGAGACAGATGAACACTTGTGATACCTAGAGACATGGAAACACTCATAGCAAGCAATTTGTCTGTCGAAAACCAAAATGAACATGAGAACTAACTTGCAACATACCTGGGTGAATGATCATGAAGGTTGCGCAATTTCAACCGGGAGTTCAGGAGACCGACTACCAAGACTACACAAGGCACGGTCTAGGCTGTTGGGAGACTGACTGACTGCTGGAACTGCAAGATGCGCAATTTAGTTTGGTAGTTGGCTGCTAGGATTGTACAATGCGTGATTCCAACTAGGAACGATTGCTAGCCCAAGGACATATTTGTGCAAATTTTTGGGCCAAGCATCCATTGACCTCCAGAAATGCACAATTAAGTTATAGAGGTCAATACTGGGCCAGAATGCACAAATCTGGAGAGTAAGGTGAGCCTTCCTTCCCCAGATTGTGTAATGTAGCCTTGGTGAAGGTAGAGATCAGACCAAGGTTGGCCTGACTCGCCGATGGGAAAATGAAAGCAAGTAAGTTGATGAAATGCATGGAGACACTAAGTGATAGCAGAAGTGATTGACAGTACATGCAAAACATGAATGAAATATTTAGCAAATAGATCAACATGCATGTGGGTGATATAGTTCGTCAGTTGGGTGAACGTCTGTGAAGAACAGTTTCATGCATGCGGCAACAGTGAGATAGCAACAAAAATTGAAACAGAGCTAGGAAAAGCTAGAATATGTGTAAACGATAGCAAGCATTCAAATAAATCAAGAAAACAACACTCACACAAGCGAATACACAAAAAGCGGTAGAAATGCAGCACAAGGCATGGGAAGCGAGCTTACCCCAAAACGACTGAGCTGAATGTGCTGACTACTCATAGATGTGATGTGGGATGTCAAAGCTAAATGGTTGATGTGAGGAATGAGATCTGTAGTATACGGTTGATGATTTTTGATAACACTGAGGTTGTGATGCGCATGCCACAAATCTAGGGGAAGCAACACTTGGAGGGAGGTTTCTGAATTGTTCCTTGCATGTAACCTCCAACTATTGAACATAGATCCCTGAGACAATGGATGCCTTTGCATGTTGCCTTGGGAGAAGTAGCATATGCATGCAACTCTGTTTTGCTTGGTCTCGGAGGGAATCGGTAAACTCAGCTGCACATGCAAGTGACTGCTTGACTGCTGGATAAAAATGTACATTTCTGACTGCAAGCTGGGATGACTGCCCAAGGGGATTGCTCAATTTCTGGGCCCAGCAGCTGACTGCTACCCAAATTTGCGTAAATCTTGGGCTAAACAACCTATTGATGGAAAAAATTGCACAAATCTTGTTGGGATGGTTGGCTGGAAGGATTGCGCAATCCTGGAGCCTAGCAGGCTGTCAAAGGGGATTGTGTAATTCCTGGAGGGAAGGTTGGTTTCCCTCTAGAAATGTGCAAATTTCACTGGGAAGCTACTCAGCCTGTAGCTGGGCCAAGTCTGGGTAAGCAACCCGTGAGGGGAATGGGTCAATCGTGATTGATAGGCTGTCTTTGTGTAAGGAAAACACTGAAGCTTGAGTACTTGGTGAAGAAGAAAAAGTACTGTGTAAGGTTGGTAGGGGAAGCTCCAAAACATGCTAAGGAAAAATTTTGGAGGGTGGTTGTAGCCACTAAAACAGGACCAAATAAGCTACCTGTATAAGGTTGGATCAACATCTTTATATTTTGATGCAACAATCTTCTTCCAGTTGGTGATCATTGGAGTAGCCATAGGTCTATAGTCCTGCATCTTGACTCTCTTCAAGATCTTTGTAGCATATCTCCCTTCTCGAAGGAATATCTCACCCTTCTACTGCCAAACTTCCAACCTCAATAAATAATGCATCTGTCCCAAATCCTTCATGTTGAATTTTTTGGTTACGTTCTTCTTGCAGTCTTTGATGAGCCTGGATGATCCTATCAGGAAAATATCATCCACATATAACACCAGAATTAGAGGCTCATTCTCTATGACAAGATAGTAGAGATTAGGATCTACGTAACTCTTGACGAACCCCATATTCTGATGCATCAATCTTCTTCCAATTGGTGATCATTGGAGTAGCCATAGGTCAACATTCCTGCATCCTGAATCTCATCAAGGTCCCTGTAGCATATCTCCCTTGTCCAAGGAAGATCTCACCCTTCTGCTACCAAACTTTCAACCCCAAGAAATAATGCATCTATCCCAAATCCTTCATGTCAAATTTTGTGGCTGGGTTATTCTTGCAATCTTTGATGAACCTGGATGATCATGTCAGAAAAAAATCATCCACATATAACACCAGAATTAGAGGCTCATTCTCTATGACAAGATAGTAGAGATTAGGATTCGCGTCAATCTTGACGAACCCCATCTTCTACAAGTAGCAATAAATTTGATTGTACCATTCTCTAGGTGCCTGTTTAAGCACATACAAGGCATTATTTAACCTGCATACATGATATTTCTTCTCATTTTTCTCAAAACCCTCTAGTTGTTCGATGTATACTTCTTCTTATATCACCCCATTCAAGAACGTCGTCTTGAAATCCATCTGGTGAATCTCCCACCCCATTTGTGCTGCAAGGGATATAACGGTTCTAATAGAACCATACCTGGCTACTGGGGTGAATGTTTCTTCGTAGTCTATCCATTCCTTCTAAGCATACCCCTTAGCCACGAACCTCCCTTTGTATTTCTCTACATTTCCGTTTGTAACATATTTGATTTTGTAGATCCATCTCGAATCTACCACTGACTTGTCCTGATGCCTAGGTACCATTTCCCAGACATCATTGACCATTATAGAATTGTATTCCTCCAACATATCATCTACCCATACTTGATGTTGAACAGCCTCTTGAAAACTAGAGGGTTCCCCAACTTGATCTACTAGGGCCTGGTATCTGTCTGGCTGTCTTTGCTCCCTTTTCTCATTCCTGGGTGCACCAATGAAGTCCTCTGCATCACGTAGAATTTGTCAGAGTTCCCGAATCATTCTTCCACTGGTAGTGGGTACATCTATCATCTCTTCCTCTTCTTTAGATTCATCATGTTCTGAAGCTTTTCCTTTAGGAGAATTATTGGTACTAGTTTCTGCTGGTCGAAGTGGTTGGACCAATGGATCATCTTTGACTGCTCCTCATAAGGCATTTGTTGGGATTTCCTGAAAGCTCTGTCTTTACATCCCGCCAAACTACTACCTCCATACTCCCTAGAAGATAAAATGTATATGTCTTAGCATTCTTGCTATATCCCATAAGATATCCTTTCTCAACAGTTTGATCTAATTTCTTTCTCTTTTCTTTAGGTATACGACAATACACCAAACTCCCAAATATCCTAAAATGACTAAATTTAGGTGTTTTCCTAGTGAATACCCTTTTTAGAGTGATTTTTCCAATGCCCTATGTGGAGTCCTGTTCTGGACATAAACTATCGTGCTGCATGCTTCTTCCCATAGGAATTTGGGCATATCCTCATCATACAACATTTCCCTAGTTGCTTCTACAATAGTCTTGTTTTTCCTTTCTGCTACTCCATTCTGCTCCATAATGTAGGGAGTTGTCCACTCTCTTCTGATGGCTTCCCGAGCACAAAAATCTATGAATTCCTTATCAATGTACTCTCCACCATTGTCTAAATGCAACACTTTTATCTTCTTTCCTGTCAGATTCTCTACTAGAGCCTTAAACTCTTTGAATCAACCAAAAACCTCATCCTTGGTTTTCAGAAAGTAGATCCAAGTCTTCCTGGAGTGGTCATTGATGAAAGTGACAAAGTATTCGACACCACTAAGGGATTTTGTGGACATAGGTCCATAGATGTTTGAGTGTATCAATCCTATAACACTCTAAGCTCTATTGTTACTTTTGGAAAACTGTGCTTTGGCATACTTTGCTAGAGCGCACCCTCGGCATACATCATCTCATTCGATACTTAATTTTGGAACTCCTGATAATGTTTTCCTAATAATTCTCAGAGCCCCATGGCATTTGTGTCCCATGCTCCTGTTCCATAGTTCATTCAAGTCTTTATCTCCATTTCTTCCTATCAGTGCCATTAGAGATTCTAGCTGTAATATGTACAACCTGTTACTTCTGATTCCAATTTGGGCCTTCCTTTTCCAACTCGGGTTCTTAACACATACTTTCTCCTTAATGAAGAAAATGTCATAGCTCTTATTTTGAAGTTGAGATACAGAGAGTAAGTTCATCCCCAATCCTGGCACATGCAGCACATTGGTTGCTCGAAGCCGCTCTCCTGCTTCAGTTTGAAAAACTACAGTACCTCTTCCTATAGGGGTACACTTCCTTTTTTCCCATGGTGATCTGAAAATTCATCCTTTCTTCTTGATAATCTAAAAAACATTCTTGAATTCCTATCATATGCTAGGAATCTCCACTATCGATATACCAAACCTCAGAGGAGGCAGAGCTTGCTAGGAAAGCAACTTCTTCTTCTAATCTAGAAGCTAAATAGAATAATCGTGATCCATGTCCCTCGTGCGGTCTTCTCAAAATATGCGTGAGTCCATTTGAGTTGATGCCTCTGCATCATGCTATTGACCCATAGCTGATTCTTTTCTCCTGTTGCCAAATCTCTGCTTTGATACCATGTGAAAATTTCTAACCCGAAATTCTACTACAGCAACTGATTTATTTCACCTACTTATTCTTCACCATAAGTTATTTACGAAATATCTTCAGTAAACATCAAAATATATTCTATTGTAGTTAACACATAATTACACAGAGAAAATAACATGCACAAGAACCAATCACATCAACACAGTTGTTTTTGGACAATTGTCCATGAACAAACCAAATGTGGGAAAAATGGTGTAGCAGATGAGGGTTTTATTAATATTCAGCAACAATCACGTTACAAGGAATGATTTTACAGAGAAACTAAGAGAAAACACCTAAGACTTTCCCCTAGAAACTTTCTAACGCCCTGGAGACCCTTCTCCCATTTCTGCGTCACTCTGCGTGGTTCTGCGTCACTCTACCTCAACCCGCGTGAGAGTTGCGTCTCCCCTGGACTATGTCTTCCTCTGATTGTCTCTCAATGCCCCTATGTCACCTCCTCCTAAGTCATTGACTATTGCTGATGGCATCCTCTTCCTCCACCCTACAACTCTCCCTCTGAAAATGATCTCCTTCTCTTTGAGAATCAATTTTCCTTGGGATACTGAGTATCTACCGGTGTGTCTCCAAATGATCCTCAATTCTTCTCTTATACTCTTCCTGTTGATGAATCAACGGGCGAGATTAAGTCTCTAATCAACGGCTAATATTAAAAAAGAATTGATCCTCGTCTCTTAGATGCTTCTCACCATTATCTTTATTAATACCCATTAATATTTTTATTTTCCTAAGTTTAGACTTAGGAACCCATTAAAAATATTGATTATTTTAATAATTCCTCATCTGGGTGGAATTTCTCCAAACAATTTTCGGGTCTTGGAGATGTCATGTGCCTTAGCCTCTCCACCAAATTTCAAGGCTATAGAACATATGATGCAATGAAATATCAATCTTTATCGAAATGGTGCGCCTTTGAGTCCTCTACTACTTTCCACTGCATTCACACGATGCAATCACCGTTTCTTAGCATGTCCACATCTCGGATTCACATTGCAGCGTTAAATTTAATTAAGCCGAATGGTGAGACATTGTAGCTAGATTACATGGCGGCCAACGAATCTAGCTATAGTGACATGAGGCAAAGCCTCACCATACAAAATTCTTTGGCTTAATTATGAAGTTGATGTGTGCTAAAAATATATATTAAAAATAAAAAACAATCTTAATTTTTTTCAGTAAATGTATTTGTTTTAAAAACATAATTCTCTAAACACTAATTATAAATAGAAAATAATTATCAATTAAGAAAAATAAATGATAAATAGTGAGAAATTCAAAAATAGCATAATGAGTTTCATATAAATAGAAAAGCAATTTCATATACTTAAAGCCTTTCCAATGTATTAGATTCATAGCGAGGTCTATGTTGGTAAATTTAGGACTAGGTGAAAGTGTTAAATGGGAGATGGGAAAATTTACATCAAGAAGGGAAATCTTATATTAAAAAAAATAATTGGCAACTTTTACATGGGTATTATATAAACGACAATAGGAAGGGTAGATTATATATATATATATATATATATAAAATTGAAACATTAACTTGAGTTGATTAAGAAACTCTCCACCTCTTCAATTTAATTAGCAACAAGTAATGAGCATATATATTTCAATTGCAATATAATTTTAGATATTATAAGATAAAGAGAATTATAAATGTTTGATTCATTGAGTATATTTAGTTGATGTCATTTTCATTATTTTTCCTAATTACACACAATTATTATGGTAGTAAACATAATTGAGTAGTTGGTATTACCATAATTAGAATCAAGTGTTCTTGCAAAGGAAATACATCCTCATTTCCCTTATAAGTTATTAAATAAATCAAATATGAGGTTAAAATATTATTCATTAGAATTGTAAGTAGGTGTGATTTCATGTTTGAAATGTATGGTGGAAGTGCAACATTGTCCAGTTTAGATAGGATTTTGGGATTTCTTGCATGTGTTATAGAAGACCCTAAAACTATTGTTTCTTTTGATTTTACTAAGGCAACTTAATGTTGACTTAAATCAGGTGCCATGGCTAAAAGAGACACTGGAAGGGGTAGGATTGCTAGAGGATGCAACATGGTGCCACCACAACAACCAACTTTTGTCACCCCACCCAATCATGGGGAACAAATCACAACACAAGATCAGCTTCCTAATAGAGAATTTTTGAACTTAATAAGGTCATTTCAGCATATGCATGAGCTATTGATAAGCCATTTATAGTGTAACCATGGAGGACCTGTCATTCATAATGAAGCACCCAAAAAAACGGCAAGAAATGATGTACGTCAAGATTTGTAAAAGGTGAAAATTCCATAATTTTTGGGGTCCATAGATGGTCAGACCGCAAAGGCATGGCTTGAAAACATGTCTATGTGCTTCATACTAAGGGACTACACCTCAAACCTAAATGCCAAGATGGGGATATTTTAGGTAAAGGGAAATTCCCTATTTTGGTGGAAGACATTATTACCCTAGTTGTGTATGGATATCTTAGAAGAAACTTGGGAATTATTTGAAGAGAAGTTTAGAGAACACTACTTGTCAAAGGAATTCCTTGAGAGACAATTGAATTAATTCAATGCACTAAATGATGGGAATATCTCAATACTTAAACAAAGAAAAGTTCAAAGTGAACAAATTTGTGTATGGAGTAAATTCTAATATATGGGCCAATGTTAGGATCTTAATACCTTGCACCTTGCACGAGGCAGTTCCACAAATGATCATTGTAGAGGAGGAGATCATGAAAGGTCAACATAGTAGGACAACAAGGCCCAGTGGATCAAGAGTTTTTAGAGGAAAGAATATGGAACGAAGAAATTTTCAAAAGGCTCCAGTTTTCATTCATCAAAAGAGGTCAACAACAAATAAAAGAGTAACTTATAGGCATCTAGCTTAGAAACTGCACAGAGTACCTAAATAGACTCTTCAACCACAACAACACCATCTTATGCGACAACACCAAGCGACATCACCTTCGCACCAATCCCAATAGTCTATCTCTGACTAGCAGAGTTCCAGGCCAACTCCCAGTTCATTCGGTAGTAGGAGCCCAGCTCCTAAGTGGGGGTGTTGAACTTATGGAGGTCCACACTATGAGATGTATTTCCCTCAAAAGATAGATAATACCAAATCAACTCAAAAAGAAGCTACATGGGGGATCTTTGGAAATCTCATTTGAACAATAGCCAAGTCAAACACCAGTCCACTATCTTGAAAACATCATGTAATATTGATGGTATGCAATTTTTCATTTTAGTAGATGCACGAGCTATTGATTCTTTTATTTCTTTGAATGCATTATCAAATATCAACCATGAAATAATTGCACACCATGATTTTAGACATGTAGAAATGGCATGTGGTATGGAAAAAAATGTTGGAAAGATTGTAAAGGATTATGTGGTGGACCTGGGCATATGTAAGACCAAGGTATCCTTGTACTCTATGATCCTAGGAGTCTATGACGTAGTTATAGGAATGGATTGGTTTGAACGACATAAGGCATTTCTAGACTGCAAGGACTAGATACTACATTTCACTGATGATGACAACCAAAGAAAATCCTTCAGGAGAAAGAAACAAGGGGTGTCCCTAAGGTTCATATCCTCAATGCAACTGATGAAATGTCAATGAAAGGGATTTCAAATGTTCATGGTGGTAGCTATAAATGATAAGGGATATCCTGAAAACCTTCATAAACATCCAATTATTGTTGAGATTAAGGATGTATTTTTGAAGAACTACTTGGGATACCCCCACAAAGGGAATTCAATTTCACCGTCAACCTTAAACCAAGCACATAGGCTATTGAAAAGGAACCCTATCATATGTCAGCTCCAGAGCTAAAGGAATTTCAAATTAAACTAAAGGATTTATTAGACTTGGGGTTTACATGACACGCCATATCCCTGTGGGGAGCCTCATTGATTTTTGTTAAGAAGAAGGATGAGTCTTGGCGACTATGCATTGACTACTGCCAGTTGAACAAGGTGATGATCAAAAATCAATATCCTCTGCTGAGGTTAGATGACTTGTTTGATCAAATGAGAGCGAAAATGTTCTCAAAGATCGATCTTAGGTAAAGATATCATCAGTTGAGAATCAATTAAGAAGATATCCCAAAGACAACCTTCAAGACAATATTTGGACACCATGAATTTGTAGTTTTACCATTTGGGATGACAAATGCCCCAGGTGTTTTCATGAGTTTTATGAATCGAATATTCCAAGATTACTTAGACAAGTTTGTATAAGTCTTTATTGATGACATATTGATATAATCAAAGACCCCAGAAGATCATGGCGAGCATTTGAGGCTAGTTCTACAATGTCTTTGAGATAACCAATTGTATGGGAAGTTGTTAAAGTGTTCCTTTTACCAAACCAAGATTTATTATCTTGGGAACATTATATCTAGGGATGGTATCATGGTAGACCCGAGGAATATCCAGGTATTCATCGAACTGCCAAAATCAACCAATGTTCATGAAATACAAAGTTTCATGGGTATGGTAGGATATTATCAAAAAGAAATGAGGGGTTTTCTAAGATAGCAAGCCCCATTACCAAGCTCTAAAAAAATAACAAGAAGTTTGTTTGGACTGAAACATGTGAAGAGGCATTCAAAAGGTTAAAGTTATTGCTAACACTTTCGCCAATTTTGAAAGTATAGATGTCGAATAAGAAATTTTGGTTTGCACTGATGCTTCCAAGGAAGGATTGGGTTGTGTATTGATGCAATAAGGAAGAATAATAGCATATGAAACAAGGAAACTTACAAATCATGAAGATAAGTACACAACCCATGATCTATAAATGGAAGCAATTTTTTATGCCCTAAAGATTTGGAGACACTGCCTTCTAGGAAGGAAGTTTGAACTTAAGACTGATCATTGTGGGCTACAACACATATTCACTCAAAACCACTTAAATGCAAGACAAAGACGATGGTATGAGCTAATTAGTGAATATGATTTTGATATTACCTACATAAAAGGAATGGTAAATAGGGTGGCTGATGCCTTAAGTAGGACCCCTCGATATTTTTGGTAATTCCCTTAAAGAAAAACATGAGGGAGAAGTTGCTTGACTTACAAATTGAGGACACCTGGTACTAGGAGGTTAGAAAGAGTTTAAGGGAAGATGAAATGATGATCCCAAATTATGAAGGATACTCCCTTGATAGTGATGGACTACTACAATTTCAGGGGAGGATATATGTGTCATTGAATGATGATATATGCCAATTAATCTTGAGTGAGGCACATCGAGTAGTATATATGGCACACCCTGGTGTTAAGAATATGAGTGCGAAAACTAAAACACTCTTATTTTGGAAAGGGATGAATAAAGACATTGTAAACATTGTAGAAATATGCTTATAATGTCAGTGATTGAGGGTTTAACACAAAAATTCAATAAGGTTACTACAACCCCATGAGATACCAAAATATAAATGGGAAGCTATATTAGTGGACTTCATCATGGGACTACCAATGACCTCAAGGAGACATGATGCCATATTTTTTGTGGTGGACACAATGAACAAAAGCACCCATTTTATACTCATTAAGGATACATATAAGGCACCAGAGATAGTCATAGTTTTTATTGAAGAGATTGTGAGATTACATGGAGTACCTAGGAAAATCATATCTCATAGGGGAGCAATGCTTACATGAAGGTTTTGGAACAGATTCCAAGAAGCCTTGGGAACCTAGTTGAACTTCAAAATTGCTTATAACCATGAGGCATATGATCACACAGAGAGGACTAATCAAATTCTTGAGGACATGCTATGGATGTATGTGATGGACTATAAATAGAGATGGGAGGAGTTTTTACCACTAATGAAATTTTCTTATAACAACAGTTATCGAAGCTCCATCAAGATGGCACCATTTGAGTTCTTATATGGGAGACCTTGTAGAACACCTCTAAGTTGGGACTTCTTAGAGGATGTTGTGTTTATATGATTATAAGTAGTGCAAGAGATGGAGGAACATATGACCATGATTAAGGGGAGGCTTAAGGAAGCACAAGATCGATATAAGTGTTATGCTGACGCTCACTAAAGTTATGAAGTGGGAGATAGGGTGATTTTATGAGTAAGGCCTCAAGAGAGCTCTATAAGATTTGAAAAGGGAGAAAAGTTGTGTTCACAGTTTGTGGGACCTTTTGAAATTTAATGAAAAAAAGGGCTGGTAGCATATAGGCTTACCTTAGCTCCATCTCTAGTGCATATGCATGATGTGTTTCATGTTTATGTATTACATCATTATATTTCAAATCCTTCACATATTATTAACTTGGGTCATTTGTAGGTTTCGGACAAAGGAACGGTGATGGATGAACTAGTTCGCATACTAAACCAACGAACTATGCAGCTTATATGATTGTTAGTGGATCGAGTTAAGGCCCAATAAGAAAATTATAGTTCCAATTCAGCTAGTTTAGAGGATGCCAAGGATATATGTCACTGTATTCCTTACCTATTCTAAGGAATTCAGGACAAGATCTATTATTAAGAGGGGGTGTATGGAGTGCCCCACTCTACTTAACTGACATTGATATGGCATTTAACACTTATTTATCCCTAAGGCTCACACTTTATTCTTTGAGGACCTCAGTTCGAGGATCCAGAAAATTGACCCTATTATTAGTGGATGTGATGGTTATGTTTGTTTCCTAGTTGATATTATCATGATGATAACATTGATGGATATGTATGTTCTCTAGTAATATTATGATGATGATAACATTGATGAATATGTATGTTCTCTATTGATATTATGATGATGATAGCATTGATGGATATGTATGATTTTTATTCATATCATGATTATGATAGAATTTATCAATATGTATGTTCTTTATCGATGATATGATAATTATAACTTTGATGGATATGTATGTTTCCTATTGATGTTATGGTAATGACATATTTCATCGATGTCTATGTGTTATCAGGAAAACTAGTGTCCATTCAGAGCTACTAGTTCCACTAAGATGGGTAGCTATCTTAGAAACAAACAAAGCAAAGTTACTTGTGTTTTCCTTTATGAGAGATAGATGAGAGAGAAGCAGAGAGTACCAACCTCAGTCTTTCGCTAGTCTCCTTGCTTGTTTCCTCCCTCCTTTGACAGAACGTTCGCCACTCTTTGCTCACTTGTCCCACTTCAAAGAACACCTGTAGAGTCAAAGCAGGATAACAACATCAAAGCATAGAGATCTATAACCATAAACAATATAGGATCAGATGTATATTGACCTACAAATGCATACACCAATACAAGATTAAGAAATATACAAGTATATGGAGGAAAACTCAAATAGCTTTATTGATAGACGTAGTAGGAGAGAGGATTACAACCAAGCTGTCTGATCCAATGCCATCCTCCCAGCATGAAAGCCCTCTTCACCTCATGAAAAGCTAGATCACCCAACAATACAATGTTGCACAAAGAAACCAACAACACTTCCTTACAAAATACAAAATTCCAGCCTATGGATCTCTAAGATGAGGGATCCATATATAGATATTTGCAGGTGGGTGATTCAGCTTCTAGGATTTTTATTAGTGTCATTTCTCTAATAGTTCTTGGTTCCACTTGGAGATTTCATGATCTCTTACTCATCCCTGGGCGAATTCAGAGAGGCAAGTGTCACATGAGCAGTTTCTAGAAGATTATCTGGGTTTCCACCTAGCAAACTGCCTCTGCCATTTGTCTACTCTCGCCCATCGCACCCTACAGAAGGGATTTTTAGTATGCATCGCACCCTCTATGTGTAACAGGTGAGATGCATTGCACCCTCAGCATGGAGCTGTCTTTATGGTCTAGTTTTGACCAGTTCTGAGCAGTTTTTTAGGGAGAACTTCTGGGAAATGATGTAATCAACTGACCTTGTTCCTTTAGGGTATGAAACAACACTTTTAGGGGTTTAGAATCCCTTGGTTTATGGACATATTTGATTGGGGTTGCAGTGCCCAAATATGTCTATAACAGTTGCCCCCTAAAGCATGAGGTCGTAAATCTTCTGATGTCGGGTGAAATGCTTTATCATGAGGATCCAAGGTTTTTCGAACTGGAAGGTGACCTGTAATAAGATATAATACAATACATTATCTTCATAATATTTTCATGATCTAGCTGAGGCGGGTATTCCCATGCTCAACTTTATAAATTCATTTTCATGTACATAGGACAGACAATCATCTGTGTGGCAGACTGATGATTCTGGTAGAGCCATCATCCCTTAGCTTGGATGATTATCTGTGCAGCTATGATGTACATTTGATGTCTTTATTTTCCTAAATATATTGCAGCCCGGATGGATGAAACTAGATCCAGGGTCTTCAAACTCGTTCAATCTTCGCCCGAAGTACAAGTCGATCCATGTGAAAAGATGTTCTAATGTCGAACATGGAAAGACATCGCTTGATTACCAGCCAATGATGTAAGTTGTTAATAGGCACAAGAGGAATCATCGATAATGATGATGACCCTCAAGGTACTACAGTACAATTCACGTGGTGTGAATACATGAGGCGATGTCGAACACCACATAAAATCTTTCGGTCGAAGGCCATTGATGTAAACCTGTCGCCAGAAGTGAGAAACTTGCCATTGAGGTATGCAAGCATCAAGGAACTAAAAGGGTTGTTCCTAAGTCAACTTCTTGGATAATGAGCTGATGTCGACAAGAAGTGACCCATCGTAGGAGGGCCTTAATGAATCCCACATCTACGACACATAACAGAGCAAATGATTTTGTGGAGGTGAAAATGATCTGATGATACAAGGTTCAGGATGGCGGTCATGAAAGAATGAAGCGGGAAGGTATTGCAGCGGATGAGATGTTTGCTGGGTTGGTGAATTCTCTGAGCGACTTCTCTTGAACATATCAGTGACACTGAAATAGATTGGTAGTGTAAACCCCAAAAATGGATTGTACGGAGGACCAATGGTGATATGACCGGTGAATGGAATAACCCAACCCGACTCAATCATGGTGATGGAGTGAAAGTGTCATGTTCAAGAGCGACCTGCTACCAATGAAGTTCTTCAAGTTTTCTTCCCAATTTTTTCCCCAATCATTACTGTCCAGTACCTCTTTATTTTTGTCAAGCTTGAGAAGGATAACATATGCTTGTTCTATAATTTTCCCTTCGGTCAAACCTGTCGCTATGTTTTAGCGAGCCTAGCGACAGTGAAACTCGCTCTTGTCTGCATGGACAAGTTTGTCGCTATTGTTTTAACAAGCTTAACGACAAAGATAACTCGGTCCTTTTCAATTTTAGAGAGTCTGAAAAGAGGTGGAAAGGAAACTCCAATAGTCCTTTTTCATAGTATAATCCCTTAAGTCCGAAAAAGTATAAAATAATACAAAAGGGATGACTTTTCCAATCACTTTAACGAGCCAAAAAAGACAAGCGCTCGATCTTTTTGTGCAATGATCCCTTAGGTCCAAAAATATTAAAATATAGAGGAGGGATGGAACTTCCAATCACTTTAACGAGTTGGAGAGGCCAATTGCTCGGCAATCTTTTTATATTTTACGAGTCTAAAAAGAGCTTAAAAGAGACTCGTCTTTGAGGAACGAGTGATATTTTCAGGTAGCAGCTGGTTCCAGGTAAGGTTTGGAAATTTTCCGTCATGATAGTGTAAAGAAGGTGGCTAACAGAATCACTCGTCGTAGCTGTTCCTCAAAAGGGTAAATAATCAAGTGGAGGCGTATGATCGGCTAAAAGGTGGAGGTGACGGTAAGAACATGAACAAGGCTCAAAAGTTGATAGCGATGCGATCAAAAAGGTTATTTACCGAAAGGTGGGTTCATTTTTTAATGAGCTTAAACTCTGGGGGAACATATGCTTATCACTAGGCTTATTTTTTAATGAGTTTGAACTTCGCGTAAAACTGCTCGTGCCAGTCCCATAATAAGGATGTTTCTCATCAGTAGGTTCATTTTTTAGGGAGCTTGCCCCATGCGCAACTTTGCTCCGGAGCCTTTTGTATGCAAGCTAGGAATGACCAACCTATGAGTTTAAAGGGTTGAGAGCCTACAAACTAAGAAAATAAGCCTACAAACTAAGAAAATAAAAGGTCGATTTTCACTTGCAAGCAAAAGGTTTGCATGCCCGCAGGTATAAAGTAGAGTTTCCAGGTTACCATATGGAAGTTCTTGCATTTGCAAGATTGTTTTTTTCGCATTTGCAGACAAAACACTTCCTTGGCTTTGTCCATTGAAAAAGACAAAGGTGAAAGGGCTGAATCCACTTCCAATCACATAACCTTTGACGAAGGAATCCTATTCTAGTCTAATCCCATTTTCCTAGATGGACGAGTGTGTTAGACTAGTCATATATCCTACGAGGAAACCTACCTTATATCCGGGGTTTTCCTGCCAAAGCAGGCCAGGTCATATGCCCCCTGGGTTTAGTCACATTCACCGAATCACTCGCGCTCATCAGGTGGATTGACTGGAGGTTGATGAGGCATTCCTTGTGAAAAAAGACCAGTTAGGGATGGCACTTGACTAGTAGCTATGTTTGAACTGGGGAATGAAAGCTGGTCTACGAGCTGGACCACTATGCCTTCATGTGGGAAACACATCACTCGAAAGAGTGAGGAACAATAGCTCCCATGATATAAATTTAGTCATGCCCAAGGAATAGATTGTAATATAATGGACCTTGAACTACCATCCCGTTCAGATAAACAATTTTCCTTCTCAAAGTTATAGGCAAATTTGGAAGGATCCCTAACGGTCGACTAGTTCCTTTGTTGAAGCCTGACAGATTTTGAATCTCAGGTAGAAGCAATGGTGAACCAAGTGCTTTCCAAGGATTTGAGGAAAGGATACTCACGGAAGCCCCTTCATCTATGATAGTACCAGCCATGATCATTTTGTAAGCTTGTACTATGATTCAGATTGGTACATTAGATGGTAGGCGGGGTCTCCCTAGTAGATTCCAATCGAAGGAAATGACTAGATTGCTTGGAGGAGGGACCAAATAAACGGCCAGATGAATCTCCGAAGAACTTCCTTCTTGCGGTAAAGGAATGGGTAGATTTCCCCCATGTTCATCATATTCTTTGTTAACAAAAAGAATTTGAACGGTGTCATTCTTATTCTCTTTGGTGACTGTATCATCTGAAGGTGGACCTTCTGAAGACAAGACTGGGTCAATTGCCATCTCGACCTGTTGACTTTGGTCCAGTGTGGACTCAGAGGGTTTATCTTCAATGATAGGTGCTTCGACCGACAACAAGGGTGTGTCAGTTGGATTTTCAACTAGCTATGGAGTCGGCAAGAGTTTCTTGTATCTAGGAGGAAGTCGTTGTGGTGAAGCAGGACAATTATCTAAGACTCTTTTAGCTTCATCCAGGAAAGGACAACGGTGGAGGGCATGATTGCCTTCACACAATCTACAAGGAAATTTAGATCTTCCTTTTTGTCCATTAACTTCATTTTCACTAGTTGACGGTGTACTCTCAACATGATCATCAGAGGTTGAAGACACCAGATTGTGCAAGCGGGGAGACCATCCCCTTAGGATCCATGGGATGCTGGGACAATCTCGATGATAGTGGTATCCCTTGCAAATGACACGTGGAGATTTAGGTTTGGATGGTGCAGTGTGTGGATTTTCACCAGACGATGCATGGTTTCCCCCTTTCACCATTGGCTTCTTCTTCTTCTTCTCCTTCCCTTTATTTTTCATCTCAGTTACTTGGTTTTTAGTGTTACTAGATTTACCAAGTGAAGAGGAAGAAGGAGAGGGAGAATCAAACGAAGTAGAAGGTTGGGGGGTAACTCTAGTACCATCTAGTTGCTGATTTGATTGCTCAGGAATTACGGTGTTTTGAATGAAAAAGGTCAAGAAAGGCCATACTGGCAGGCCAATTGTAAGTCCTGGAAGGGAGAATGTAGCCTTATGTGGAGCACCAACATCTCCCCAAGAAGAGAAAGGACTAGGATTTCCCCCAAGGGGAAATCCTTGAATGGTGGACTCCATTTTCTCAACCTAAGACCAACGAGGGAACAATGATGTTATTCCGATTAAAATAAATTTTATGACACTTTGACACAACTTGCTTTTTCAATTTTAAAGAGTCGAGAAAAAGCTAAAGATGACTCTAGTCGCCTTTAATTTTTAATGAGCCTGAAGTGACAAGTGCTCAAATGGACCTTTTCTTTTAAGGAGTCTGAAAAGGAACGAAAGTGACTACTCTAGAAATCTAGACAGAGGGATTACCAAACCAATCGAAAAACTGCAGAATACTTTTTACGTACGATAGTCAATCTTCCCGAATGTTGTGTTCAGTGCATTGTGATCGATAGGGCGGCAGACACAGCTTCCTAAGGATAAAGGATATAGCCTATTGTGGTCTCCCAATATATACTCGACGGTACGTGGGAGCACAAGTCCGTACTGGCACTTTTCGTATCAAAGAGGAGGAATCACCCAACCTGCAATGAAAACGATAGTTACCAAGCTTTACGACGCCGGAATACGTCTCTATCCTAGACTCCTAAATGTTGTGCGTTAGGTTCCAAGGCATTTTTATGTTCACTGAGGTTTATTTTACAGTTGATCTTTCTTAAGAAATTTGCCTTTAAGGTTCACTGCATGATGTAAATATACAATTCCTAACAGTCATTTAGTTTCTTTTAGCAATGAAAATCCTAGCTACTAAGGAAAGACAAGTAAAATTGTTTCAACATAGAGCAGAGAGCACACACTAAGATGCACTGTCATAAATCAATTTCCGCATGTAGTCTAAATGCAAATGCACATGTATGTATTTGTTTTTCATTTCCCTTAATGTGTGAATGACAAAAAGAAAACTAAGTACAGATCTGATCTATCTTTCCTTAAAGCGACACTTTAGCAATTTCTTGTTCAAAAAACGAAAGGAAGACTAAGAAGACACTTTCAATTTCGACTTGAAAACTACTTTCGACACTTCAAAGAATTGATGATTCAAATCAAATACAATAGCAAAAGTGTAATCGACTATCTAAAAGAGGAAGACTTTATGACACTCTTTTCTTTGACTAAAAACGACACTTGCGACACTTTCAAATCAAAAGACAACAGTTCGATTAAGCTACTGTTTGCAAAGGAGAACTGTAAATGATGAAAAATACATAAAAAACATTCACAATTCTTTATCAATGGAGGCTGAATAATGCAAAGGAAGAGAGTTTCAACAGTGATATACTGATCATAGACAGCAAAACTACTGAATAAAGCTGAAGACAATGAAGAAAAAACCAAAATCTGGAGGCAGAAACAGTCTCACTCAATCATCGCACCTGTAACACAGGGAAACAGGGATGCATCTCACCTGTAACACACGGGAGGTGTGATGCATCCAGGTTGCAAATAAGAGATAGTGCGATGGTTCAGGGACGAGACTGAGCATGGTTTTCACTGACAGTTTGCAGCTAAGTTCAGGGATTTAGGCTGAGCTAATGATAGACAATAAACACAAAGTATAGGGGCTGATCTAATGAGGTTATTTGAGCTACCACCAGGGCTCTTAGGATGTTTTTAAGTCAGTTGTACAGTTCATAAAAAAACCCGGAGATTGACTGAAGCAGCGTTGATCTACTTTTCACTTGCATAGCAAATGCAATTCGAAGGCTAGTTGGCTTAACTTCAGGCTCCGTCTGTAGTTTATAAAGCAAACAAATAGAAACAAACAAACAAACTATTCGCTCCCCAGTGGAGTCACCATTTTGTTATCAGGAAAACTAGTGTCCATTCAGAGATGCTAGTCCCACTAAGACGGGTAGCTATCGTAGAAACAAACAAACCAAAGTTACTTATGTTTTCCTTTATGAGATATAGATGAGAGAGAAGCAGAGAGTACCAACCTCATTCTTTCGCTAGTCTCCTTGCTTGTTTCCTCCCTCCTTTGACAGAACTTTTGCCACTCTTTTCTCACTTGTCCCGCTTCAAAGAACACTTGTAGAGTCAAAGCAGCATAATACCATCAAAGCATAGAGATCTATAACCATAAAAAATATAGGATCAGATGTATATTGACCATATAAATGCATACACCAATACAAGATTCAGAAATATACAAGTATATGGAGGAAAACTCAAATAGCTTTATTGATAGACGTAGTAAAAGAGAGGATTACAACCAAGCTGTCTCATCCAGCGTCATCCTCCCAGCATGAAAGCCCTCTTCACCTCATGAAAAGCTAGATCACCCAAGAATACAATGTTGCACAGAGAAACCAACAACACTTCCTTACAAAATACAAAATTCCAGCCTCTGGATCTCTAAGATGAGGGATCCATATATAGATATTTGCAGGTGGGTGATTCAGCTTCTGGGAATTTTATTAGTGTCATTTCTCTAATAGTTCTTGGTTCCACTTGGAGATTTCATGATCTCTTACTCATCCCTCGGTGAATTCAGAGAGGCAAGTGTCACATGAGAATTTTCTAGAAGATTCTCTGGGTTTCCACCTAGCAAACTTCCTCTGTCATTTGTCCACTCTTGCCCATCGCACTCTACAGAGGGGCTTTTCAGTATGCATCACACCCTCAGCATGGAGCAGTCTGTATGGTCTAGTTTTGATCAATTCTGAGCAATTTTTCAGGGAGAACTTTTGGGAAATGATGTAATCAGCTGACCGTGTTCCTTTAGGGTATGAAACAACACTTTTAGCGGTTTAGAATACCTTGGTTTATGGACATTTGTGATTGGGGTTGCAGTGCCAAAATATGTCTATAACATTGTGTTTTCTACCGATGCTATGATAATGATAGCTATGATGGATGTTTTCCTTATGTTATTTACTTACATTAGTTCTGGTTCACGATGAAAAACGATGTGAATGACTCAGTTATGTTGGTGATTCTATTATGACAGTGACTAACCCTAAGAAACTTTGTTACTGATGATTATCAAGTAATTACAGAAAACCACCAGAGGCACTCACATGTAATGAGTTGATGACATCTGGTTTGATGGAAATGAATATGTTGTCTTCGAAATTCTAAGTTCAGTTTGAAACGGCTATATATATTCTAATCATATGTTAGTGGTTTTAGGAACATGTTAGTTGCCTCGTTGAATGACTCACACATAAGTGACGAGTTTGTACAAATGGATGGAACTACATGGGAGGGGTGGGACAATTTCCTTGATTTCGCCTGCTAGCACTCCCACCATGACTTAGGCTAGAATGGTTGGGACATCTTCACCTTGAAGATCACGATTGATGGACCTCTAAATTAAACATAAATTAAGGCCCATTCTTCTAAATTAAACATAAATTAAGGCCTATGACCATCCTTCAGCACATTAAACCTCTCTTTTTGCATTAGATAATGTATTTTTAACTTTAATATGTCAATTAAGAAGGTTTATGAATAATTGAATATTTGAAGGTTTATGAATAATTGCATATTTGTGCCTAATATTATTTATTTTTGTAGAATATTATGAGAATATTGGGCAAATTATGAAGATTTGGAGAAGGATATAATTTAGGGACTTTCTCCCTACTACAGGAGGATCAATATTAAATAATAAATCAACAATATATTATGGAATTATGGCACAAATTGTGGAACTCCAACGATTGAGAAAATCGAGGAATGCATTCCCTGCCATTTAATGCAGATTCCTAGTATTGGGAACCAGATCCAGTAAACAAGGGATTTTGGTGGGGAAATATTCCTCCATTCATGGAGAATGATTCCTAATCATTTTGTATAAGTAGCAAGTTGAATTTTCCTCTAGGGATATATTTTCATTAGTCTTCTAGTGGAGATAACATGTATTTTTGCAGCTCCATTGTATTTTCTTGCAGGGATGTAATTGTATTGATGAAAATAATAAAGATTGGTGTCATGTTCAACTTCTAAATCTTGTTATCCTCCATAGGTCTTTCAGTTTGCTTGGTTTTTACCATTCTAGAAGCCTCAAAGCCCTTTTGTATCATTTTCTTTTCTTCTTGTCACTTCTTATTCACATGCATCTCTTGTTTTTATTTCTTTCTATTTCTGCATTTAGTATTAATGATTTCTTGTTGTAGGATTGGGTTAAATGGTTGATGTAAGTTATTTTGCAGGATAAAAAGCATCATTTCATCCTTGGAAAATCTTTGGAAGGTCATTGTAATTATTGAGCTACTTGGATTAGCTTTCTTATCCCCAAATCTAGATTTCTGGAACTCCTTTGTGGCAAAGAACAATAAATTTCTTCTATTTTTAGAGCATTCTAATGAGATTCAATTGAGTTGGTTCCAGTTGCATTAGATCAAAAAAACATTCTAGTTCATAAAAAAAATTACTCCATTGCATTCTCACTTGATTAGGTTAGCCATTTTATAGATTTACTAGCTCACTAGTTCTCGAATTTCTAGAATTTTGACTAGTAATTTTCTGCTATTTTTTAGCGTGGGTTAATAGAGGTATTTTTGAGTGATTCGACTTGGAATGGGAAACTAAGACATCGTAGTCAATAAAAAAAAAATTCCCATCCAATTTTGACTTGATTTTCCTGGCCATTCGATGAATTATAATTTCGTATCGTAAATCTGTAACATCCTGTAGTAAAACAGGGGATCATGTAGGAGAACTAGTACACCCTATATGAAATCCTGTAGCGGTCTGTTTTGAGACCAAATTGAGAAAAATCATCATTGAAGCTGGGAATAGGCCCCTACTTGACCTCCAAGCCATTAAAATCATTGTAACCCTTTTCCTCCACACCTGTCTCCCCTGCGAAAGATCAAGGAAAGATTAGCATTTGCATTTATAAAGCAAAAAGATTAAAAAATGAGTTCTTTTCTATTTACACATGCACACAACAATTAGTAGTCTGTAGATCAAATTTCATGCTTTGATTAGCTAAAATATCACATGTGACAAATAGGTTTAAAATAGGGTTCTTTTGCAAGAAAAGTGTGTTAGTAAGTAGTTAGAGGATTTCATGTTACTTTACAAGCATTTTCAAATTTAGTCTTTTATTCTTGCAAATGGGCAACATTTATTTTCTCTCATGACAACAAAGGAAGGACACATTGTATGCTGCACATATAGTGTCGATACCTGTTAAGTTTGTATGAACCCCGGGTTGATAATTAAAGTCAGTAGCCTTGAGAGTTGCAGCATTCTTGTTGCAATACCGAGGCTCATCACTTTTTGGCACCGTTGCTGGGGAGGTGTCGAAGTATGCATCGATTTCTTCCCTAATTGATTCATTTTTTTTTGTGCAAAAGAAAAAAAATATTTGCATTAGGCATATTTAATTTCAAAAGTAGAAAACTGCATTGCATTATAGTTTTCATTCAATCATAAAAACAAAAAATCTCCAACACCAACACACCCCCCATTTGATCACGTGGTACAGTAAGAGCCACATTACCATTCACTTTTGTAGGTAGAAGAAGAAGATGGCAAAGAATGTTGAAGAAATGGATGGAGATGATGACAATGAGGAAGATCCTCTCGGATTTCCCATTCAATATACTGATGGTAGTGTGCACATGAATAACAACCCTCCATCTTTTCATCCAAAATTTTATGGTCTAAGGTCAGAGGATACGAAAACATTTCTCTTTAAGATTAAAATTATTTGTAGATCTTATGGTTACTTATTAAAAACTCAAAAATTGAGATTGTTTCCGGCAACATTGAAGGATAGAGATCTTAAATGGTTCGTGAGTTTAGGGACTAATTCAATAAGTTCATGGAATGATATGCAAAAGATATTTCTAAAAAAGTATAAATATCATGATCTTAAGGAAGAAATATTCATAATCAATTAGAGAGGAGATGGGAGCCTTGAGGATCGAATATAGAGGTTCATTTATAATATTAAGAGGGGAAAGCTACATCATTTAGGATACGACACACTAAAAACCCTCTTACTTAGAACAATTAGGGGTGAGTGTATTGATCTCTTTGATCTCATGAGTAGAGGTGACGTATACCAATTATCATTTGAATAAATTTGTGAAACATGCAAACAAATATCAAGAAGAAGGGAAAGAGTAGGTAAATCAACATCAAGATCGGTAAGTCAAGTTAAACTTGGAAATTTGCTTGATAACTTTAAAACATAAATTCTTAGCAATCTAAGTGAATGTGTAGATATTTTAAGAATGAAAAATGAGCAAAAATAAGATACTATTATTCATGTTGTCCATGCACAATCACATGATGTTGAATGTTGCTCCTCATTACCAAGGTTGAAGGAAGCTCACTAAGAGCATTGTTGGCCCTCAATTTTGGTCTTATTTTTGATAAAGGAAACTTACTTAATTCATATATTTTCCATATATTTTCCACTATAACCATCACATTTTGATGTACTTCATGTCTATTCAGGTATTTAATTTTAATTTTTCAAATTCTAAAGTTTCTATGAAAATTTGGTTTCAAGTGCAAATATTGAGAGATTCATAAATTCCTGTAATAGCTATATGGATGACATGTTTGCAGGACACTTGGGCACGAGTTTGATGCATGGATGGACAGCTTGGGAACTAGGACTGAGCCAACTCCACCTGGTTTAATCAAAACAAGCTTTATTAGACCCATTTAGTGTTGGTCAACCATGACTAGTCACTCAGAAAATCCATAGAAATAGAGCAGTTTTGAGATTTTATGGGATTGACCATATTTCTTGTGATGGGATTGATGAATTCGACTTAGATAGGTGAATATGAGTAGATATGTTTGTTATAAATATTATAGATCAGTTTGTTTCACAAAACTTCTATTTAAAGCCAAGACTTTGATGGCTTATGTAGTGACTTTTGTATAATTTCATGCTGAGACATTTTGGAGTTGAAAGCTAATTTGAAGAACCTGTTCTACTACTATTTTGCTGTTAAATAATGTGGATGTGTGACTGAAGTTTAAGCTTCTGATATCAATCTTCAAGTGTGCAAAGCAAGGGTGGAGGGCCCCCATTCCAAGCTAAGTACACTTCTTTGTTTAGACTAGTTTAATTTTCCATAATCTGGTTATTGTAGAACTTGTTTACATGCTTTGTTTCAGATTGATTTATGGTTAATGTGTGATGATTTATTTCATTAAATATTATTTTATTCATCACTTTAGTAAGTCGGAAAAACAAAGTGTTCAAGTTGAGCACTCCTTCTGTTAATTTTGTGAATTGTAACTAGTTTTCCTTGATTACATGCAAGCAGTTTTCTTATGTATTTTTGGTTTTCAATTGATAGTATTATGGTGAATTAATTATGATGGAAAGTATCAAAGGTTTCTTAAGTTAGGAGCCTCCCTTCATTATTGATTTTTCCATCTTAAGCTATTAGTTTCTGATTTCTGTTCATCAAGTAATAATTGAGGAAGAATTGGACCTCTTAAGTTAAGAGACATTTCAGCTTCTCCTCTTTACAAAGTGAATTGGAATTGTTAATATATGTTATATTTGTAATATGCACTCCTTTAGTTTTTGAAAAACTTGTCTTTCAAGTTTGATCACATCTCATATTCATATATAGTGGACTTGCCTTCAAGTATTACCAACTCAGACTGATAAAGAATATCTGTGCTAATTTGTCTGAATAAATTATCTTAACATTTTGGCGTCATTGCTGGGGAGGAAAATATCGGCATAGTCAATAGGAAGATAAGTAAACAAACTTTAAAAAAAATTCATAAAATAAAAAAATGAAAAATTAGTTACATTTCTTTTAGTTGTGTTTCTTTATGCCTAGATATAGAGATCCTCAAGGTAGATTTATTAAAAACCCCCCACAAAGAGGTAGGACCATCAAAGCTAACAAAACCAGTTACTAGTAAACCAACAATTGAGGAATTGGAAGAAAAACAAAGAACAAGACAAAGGTTAACTTTAATTGAGAGGAAAATTTTGTTAGCCTGGGAGGTAAAAAGAAAATAGTTATCAAATTCAGAAAAACAAAAGGAAACTGTTAAAGAAAAGCAACCTATTCTTGAATCTGTAAGTCAACCTATCTTTGAACAACCTGAACAACCTATCTTTGAACAACCTGAACCTCAAATTGACATTGAAATAATCAAAGCTATGGCAGAAGAGGGACATGGATCTATTATTCTTACTCTTGAACAACGACTTGAATATGAGAGACAACAAAGAGAATGGAGAAGACAAAGAGAGGAAGAGGCAAAATGAGAAAATGATAGAAAGGTAGAAGAGGATAGGAAAAGACAAGAAGATGGTGGTGATCAGGAAACTACCTTTGGCTTTCCAATAATAGATAGAAGTGCAATATTAGGAGAAGAGGTGAAAATGAAAAATATTCCACCTTTTGTATTGCCAAATTTTTATGGAATGTCAACAGAAGATCCTGATTCCTTTATGTTTGAATTTGATATCCTATGTAGAACATATGGATACACTGATGACACACACAAAATTTGTCTCTTTTCTGCTACATTGAAAGGAGCAACCTTAAAATGGTTCATGGGTTTAGGAGAGTAAACAATAGCTTCTTGGGATGATATGAGATCAGTCTTTCTTAAAAAGTATCAAGCCTATTGTAGGCCTAGGGACTCAAAGGAAGATGTTTTCAGAATGACACAACAAGAGGAAGAAAGTCTAGAAGAATACTTAGAAATATTTGCATATAATCTACAAAAATCCAAACAACTTTCTAAATCAAGAAACCATTCGAACAATCTTTCTCAAAGGTATAAGAGATGAATATCTTGACATTCTGAATGTGATGGGCAAGGGAGATATTTAAAATTTTCCATTTAATGAAATTGTTGAATTATGTCAAAAACATTCTAGAGGAAGATCAAAATCTGGAAAGAGAGATGGGAGTTCAAAAGCAGCAAAATTAGTAGCAGGAGGAGTAATAAGAGAAGAAATAGGAAGCTTGTTAGAAAACTTCAAAACTAACCTCCTAAGTATATTAGGAACTCAGGTAGATGTTATAAAAGCAAATAAGAAGAAAGAAGAACAAGAACAAGCTTTAGCAATCTTTTGTTCCAAATGTAGAAAGAAACATCCATTAAGAGAATGTCCTTTGGATAGTGTTCAAGTATGTGGTCTTTGTAGAGAAAGCCATTCAACGAAAAATTGTCTAAGGTTGAAAGAATTGAAAATGAATCCAATGGAATAAGTGCAAGGAATAGAAGGTTTTTATTATGTGGCACCACGAAGACCTTGTCAACCAAGGCTGCCTCAACAAAATCTACAACAGTTCCCTCAACAAAACTATCCATATCTGCCTCAAAATTCTTGGAATACTCCCATGCCATGGCAAGCTTGGAATCCACAACAATATCCAAACCAACCTGCACAAGGATGGAGAGGATATGGTTATGGAAATCAACCACCTCAACAATACCAACAACAATACCAGCAACAATATCAACATCCATTTCCATATCAACAATATCTGTAGTCCTTGCCATTTCCGCAACAAAATTCTGCATATCCGCAATTCATGCCATTTCCACAACAGAATTCTCCACCATTATTAACACAACCACAAAAGCTACAGCTACCTTCAAACCAGCCCAGAGCAACTCAATTACTAGCCCAACTAGTGGCAAATGCAAACAATAAGATGGATAAACCTGCATACACGGTAGAAGAAGCAACATATTTTCCAACATATTCTATTCTTCCTGTAAATGATGTCCATTTAAGGTCTGGAAAGGTTCTTACAAAGGATTCTCCTCCAATCATAGAAGAGAAAATTGAGTAAGGAGAACAACCTGAAACATCACAATCTGAAACATAAATTCAGAAAGGAAAAACTATTATAACTCAAACACCACCCTATCCTAAGAGGTTAGTAGAGCAACAAAAAGAAATGAACCTTCCTGAATTTGATATTTTAGATGAATTGAAAAAATCTTATGTAAAAATTCCTTTATTGAAAGCAATCAAAGAGATACCAATATATGCTAAAACAATAAAGGAATTATGCATTAAGAAAAATGGTAAAAAGAAGAAGGATCCTACTACAATCCAAGTCATTGGCAAATTAGCAAGCCTCATGTCAACACAAACAATGGTAGAGAAATATATTGATCCTGGTATCCCTATGCTTACTATTTCAATAAATAATTTCTCAGTTCCAAACACATTAATAGATTTGGGAGACGCTATAAATGTAATGACTATGGAGACAATGAAAAATCTGCATTTAAACAACATTAGATCAACTTGTACGATTCTAGAGTTAGCAAACAGATCTAAAGTTGTACCAGAAGGAATACTAGAAGATATCATAGTCTCTTTGGATTCATGGGAGTATCTTGTTGACTTCCTTATCTTGCAGCCAAAAACAAATTTGGGAGGACATCCTCTAATCTTAGGTTCTAGACTCATTAGCTAGAAAGAAAATTTTCTCCTTCCTGGATGGGTTTAGTGGGTACCATCAGATTAGAATAGAAACATAAGACCAAGATAAAACAACATTCACCTGCCCATGGGGAACCTATGCATGTAATGTCTTGCCATTCGGGTTATGTAATTCACCTGCAACTTTCCAAAGAGAAGTGCTTGCAATATTTGTTGTTCTAATCCATGAATGTGTAGAAGTTTATATGTATGACTTCATAGTATATGGAAACACATATGACGATTTCCTCAACAATATTGAGAATGTTTTGAAGAGATGCATAGAAACAAATTTGTCATTGAGTAACGAAAAATGCTATATGATGTTGACAGAAGGCATAGTTTTGGGACACCATATTTCCGCTTCAGGAATTAAGGTGGATCCAGCAAAAATACAAGTCCTTGTGAATTTAATGCCACCTAAAACACAAAAAGAGGTAAGGAGTTTCCTGGGTTATGCAGGCTACTATAGACGATTCATAGAAAACTTTAGTAAAATAGCCCAACCTCTATTCAAGTTATTAGCAAGAGATGTTGAATTTCAATGGACAAATCACTGTCAAAATTCATTCCAAACATTGAAAGAAAAACTATCAATTTCACCCATTATTCGTGGACCAAACTGGTCTCTGCCATTTCATATTTCAACTGATGTGTCTGATACTACGATAGGTGCATCACTTGGGTAGAAAGAGAACCTGTTCAATTATGAAATATACTTCATCAACAAGAACTTAACACCTACAGAATTGAACTATACAGTCACAGAAAAAGAAATGTTAGCTGTAGTACATGCAGTAAATAAATTTAGGCATTACATAACAGGATACCAAGTATTTATTCATACAAATCATTCAGCAATAAAATACTTGATGAATAAATCTATCACGAACGGGAGAATAACAAGGTGGTTACTGTTAATGTAAGAATTTAACATTACAATTCAAGATCGACCAGGTAAAGAAAATCAAGTGGCTAAATTTCTTTCACGAATACATTCACCCAACGATCCAAATCCGGTTGCAGATAACTTTCCGGATGAACATTTGTTTGCAATAGTAGTAAAAACACTATGGTTTGCAGACATAGAAAACTATCTATCTTTCGGGAAATTTCCAACACAATTCTCAAAGAAACAAAAACGAAAAATCATTAAAGAAAGTTCTAGATATAGTTGGGTAAATGGCGATTTTTTTTATATTGGTTCAAATTTGATCATAAGAAAATGTGTGAGAGAGGATGAGATATTAGAAATCCTGAAAGCATGTCATGATGAACCATGTGGTGGTCATTTTGCAGACAAATGAATAGCCTACAAGGTGCTACAATTAGGCTACTACTGGCTAGAAATCTTCAAAGACTCCAAGGCATATGTCAAGCGGTGTGACAACTGCCAAAGAATAGGGTGACCAATAGTATTAGATGAGATGCCACTCAAACCACAAGTTCTAATAAAACCATTTGAGAAATGGGCTCTATATTTTGTGGGACCAATAAATCCACCATCAAATGACAAGTGGTACATCTTGGTATGTATAGATTACATCACTAAATGGGTGGAGGCAAAGGCAGTCACCAAAGCAACAGAAAACACAGTGGTCACCTTCCTCTTTGAAGAAATATTTGTAAGGTATGGAGTGCCAAGAAAGATTGTAGCCGGCCAGGGAGCATAATTTACTTCAAAGCTTGTACGGGATCTTATAGAAAAATATAAGATAAAGCACACGAAGTCCACATCGTATCATTCTCAGGAAAATGGACAAGTGGAAGCAACAAACAAAGTCCTAGAGGACATAATGACCAAAACAATACAAATGAACAGAAAGGATTGGTAAGAAAAACTAAGGGATGCACTATGGCCATACATAATCACATGGAAAAACACAACTGGATTTATTCCATACCAGTTAGTGTATGGAAAAGAGGTCTTACTGCCCATAGAATCTCAGATACACACTTATAAATTGGCAGCCAAACTAGGACTAGAACTGTCTGAAGCACAACAGCAGTGGATAATGGAATTAAATCAACTAGATGAACATCACCAGTAGGCAATAGAATACACAACATTGGTACAGCAACAACGAATGAAGTGGCATGACAGATTCATCAAGAATAAGACATTCAACAAAGGAGACTGGGCACTACTGTTCGACTCCAAATTCAAAGATTTCAAGGCCAAATTCACAACACACTGGTTAGGGCCATATGAGATAGAAGAAATCTTTGATAATGGAGTTGTTCAAATCAAGACAATTGACCAGGAGTCTACATCATTTTTGGTAAATGGACATAGGCTCAAAGTTTACAACAGGCCTATTGACAAAGAAGAATTCATGAAACAACTGATACAAGGAACAGAACTGGAAATAATGGCACACCAGACCCAACCATATTCCAATGCTACAGAAGAATAAAAGTATATTTGAATATAAATAAATAAATAAAATAAATAAATAAATAAAATAAAAATTGTTTGCTAGTGAAAACCAGGAAATTGGCGCCAAGCAAACAAGAATTCATAGAGGAAAACCAACATGTTTTGGACTGTATGAATTCACACTTTCTTGTTCTATTTTTATCACAACTTTGATTTGCAGGATATCCTCCACACAAGCGTGACATGAGGACAAGTCAGGAGACAAGCAAGGGGGAAGGTTGCACAAGAAATTTAGTTGTGCAGCTGAATTGATGACGGAACTTGTATTGTTCACAGTTGGGACCTGAACAACAATGGCAGAGGGACCTAAAATATTAGCAGAAACATGTACATATTGCATAAACATGTGCATGATAGTTGGGACCTGAGTTATGAAATCATTGCAGAGGGACCTGAACAACAACCAGCAATTCAAGAACCAGAACCAATGAAGCATGTAGAACAGGAAGCAGAAATAAATTCTATCTTTCAATCTATCTAAGACATTTGATCAAAAGACTTCATCCAGCTTGTAAAGAATAGTAGACATCATCCAATATTATCAAGGAAGTACAAGTATAGTAAGTACACAATTTTGCTCTTGTGAATTCAATTTTTTTTTAGAAATTTTTAGTCTTTGTTAAATTGAGATTAGTACCTGAAGTATATATTTTCCATTATCTATGTTGTGGGGAAAAGTATCCGACTCGGATGACCCTATCCCTACTCTAAAGGTGACAGTCTTTAGCAACAACTGAAAGTAAAGCTTTGATATTTTCCTTTATGAAAATACAGAGAGAAGGAAGAAAATATTAACCAACCTGGTGTCTTTCGCTTAGTCGATCCTTATCCTCTCTCTTTGTCTCTTGTTCCCAGCTCTTTGCTCTCTTTGCCGGTCCAGCTACACACAGATCCTGCACAAAACAAGAGAGGAAACTACAAGATACATGTACTCATAACTGATGCATGGATTAGAGTGAATCAAATATACAAGTAAATACAATACATCAATGCAATACAAGTATATAGGAGAACATGCAAAACTTTATTGAGAGAAGTAACAGGGTTCTGAGAAGGTTACAACCATTGATGGCTCCAATCCAGCAGCACCCCCCCAGTAGCAAGAACTCTCCTCTTCACCTCTAGTAAAACAATCACCCAATAGCTCTAACTGTAAACCAACAGCACCTCCTTGCTTTACACAAAATTCCAGCCTCCTTAGACCTCATAGAAGAGCTCTATATATAGGAGAGAAGAAGAGAGGATGAGTCAGCTTGAGGCTGGCATAGAGCTGACTAGTGTCCTCTCCCTCTTCAGTTAAACTTCAGTTCTTGAGTCCACTTGGAGATCCTTGCTTACACATGGTGATCAAGTACCTCTTACTCATCACATGGCGAATCTCATGAACCAAGTGTCAGTTTGGAAGCTTCCTGGGCATTTGACACCTTGCAGGATGACTGTGCCACTTGGCCAATCTCGCCCAGCGCAGGTAGCCTTCATTAAATTTGACTTCCAGCGCAGGTACAAGGAGGAACAGTTGCATTCCAGCGCAGAAGCTCAGTGGAGCAGCTGACATGATCCAAAAATAGCCTGTTTTGAAGTGTTTTCAGGTGGAGAACTGATTGGAAGTGCTGTTGTTTGATGACCTTGTTCTTTTAGGGGTAAGAACAACATGTTTAGGGACTGAGGATCCCTGTAATTATCGACATTTCATGCTCCATGATGCGAGGCACAAAAATGTCTATAAGAATCTCCACCCATTATTCTAAGTATCATATCCTATAACCCTTAACCATAACCTTGTACATCGTATATTCATTTCATATTCATGACCTTAAGCCTATACCCCTAAGTATTTTTCCTCAAAATCAAAAAGCGATCAAAAGAGTGCAACATGATGGTACCTGCACAAACAATTCAAACGTTAGACATAGAGATAATTTTAAACATGACCTAGGTGGTCATTTTAAAATTATGTGAAATACTTTAAAACGAAATATATGCGTATTTTTGAAAGGAAGTAAGAAAGGTAATAAAACATTATATGCACATTTTGAATGAAAATACAACAAAGACATGTCTTAAACATTATATGCGCATTTTGAAATGTATTAAACATAATATTTTTGCGCATAACCAAAGTGGCAAACAAGGAATGATTTCATATAATTATAAAATAGGCTTGCAACAATATGATTTCATAGTATGGCACCGACAGCAGGGTTCAAAGTCTAATGAGATTGAAGTCGTGGATGTGGCATGAACGCAAACAGAGTAATGATGTGTTGGCAGGGCTGTAAAACAATATCATAAACTTGCATGGTTGCTACGTTCAAATAATTCAACGGAGGATGTGTTGGTAGGGCCATAAACCGTATGGAAGGACAGCCACGACCCGCATGCAAACAAGCCCAAATTTAAATCATGGAAACAGTCAGGTGTGACTGGTCAAAAGGACCAACACGCAGGCATTAGCCAATAAGACGTGCTTATGGCTTACTCAGCCAGAGCACGGTAAAAAATGTTGAAAACGGTCAAGAAAACTTAAAACCAAAACCGCTGTGCCTCTCAGAACCATTCTGCCGATTGCTTAAACGCATCTGTATGCCATCATCACCCTTAAGAGCTCAGGAGAATAGTGGCAAAAGCACTAAATGTTTTGACAGAAGAAGCGAGGGAAAAACATAACTGAGCCTGTGGAGAGATAAGTAGGAAAATTCACGGAGATAGCGCAAGTCAGTTACCCAGAATCTCGGGAAATTTCAGGTAAGAACGAGATTTGATTTGCTTCCATAAGATCACAAAGGTGAAGTCGGGATTACAATCACCGAATTTTTTGCAAGAACTGCCTGTCATTTAAACGTTTATATATCTGTTTATGCCACCAGTCAGCACGCTAAGGCATTGAAACGAAGCTTCAGGAGATATGGGTAATGAGGAGCGCCATTAAAACAGTCCACGAGTCCAACAGATAGCCAGGTAAATGCTAAAAACTCACCATGATTCCAGAAGGTTATAAATGCAAGGTTTAGATAAACCAACAGTGAAGTTAATGGAACGAAGAATAAATGGCCATGCATTACCAAAAAAGGTCTGTTCATAAGTGTAATCGCATAAACTAAGGTCTTGAATGAAGCACGTAATTTGTGTAAAACAAACAGTTAATTACACCTATGCGGATAATAAGGCAGTTCGACCAAATCTCAGTTTGATGCATGCAAAATGTGTAGATAAAACAGAGTATTTGGGTCTGTATTGCGTATGTTTTTTACACAAATAGAGCAGGGGTTTGTATGAGCTATTCAATGAGGAACATAGGAGTTTTTTTTATGGTGCTTTTACAACCAGGGCAGAGTTGAAAACTATTTTTTTTTCTTTCGGTTATATACAGCACTGAAGATTAGGCTTGCATGATGAATTGTACAGAGAACAGAGGAAAAATTGCCTTGAGATTACATTAAGAAATACAAAATTATGACATGATTATTTTGTTTTCTTATGTATTTCTTTTCCAAAACAGAGTATAGTTTTTTTTACAGAGATATATAAGGCAGAATGTTTGAATGTTTGGACACAACAGGGGATTAAAAGAGAAACTGTGTTGCTGCAAAAAGAAAAAAACAGAGGCCCAAGTAGATTGAATTAAGTTGTTGAATAAGGCAGGTAAGCTTCTCTGACTTAAAAATTTTATTTTACGAAACAGTATTTGTTGTTTGTCATTATAAAAGATGAAGTTAATGACAACAGAGGCATACATTCAATGGTTTACAGAAACAATGACAACAAGGATAGAGCCAAAGTTTCAAATAGAAAACTGGAAAAAAGAGACCATAGAGAAGCTATACCAAGCAGGACTGATAGGATTCTTGCAGAGATTTAGTGGCCACAGTGAAGAAGTAACAAGAGAGTTTATAAATAATTATAACCAAGAACAAACAAGGGTAGCAAATGTTATAATTCTCATGACTTAGGAATTACTTTCACAAGCACTAGACCTCCCTATGATATGAGAGAATTATCATAAAGGCTTGCATTTCAAGGAGAAAGCATGGACTTTCTTCCTTGAAAAGAATAGAAAAGGAACCTTTGACAAGACCAAAGGTATACCAAGGGAATGGTTCAATGAACCATGGGGTGAATTGGTTCTAGTTATACAAAAATTTCTTACATGTGATAGGGGATATAGTGTTGTCCATCTATATCACATCCGACTCCTACAGTACATTAAGGGGGAAGATAAGATTAATCTGCCATACTTTCTCTTTAGAAGCCTCCTAAAGATGATAGAGTCAGTAAAACATGAACACAATCCCAAAGAAGCACAAATTTATCACCAGGGGTTGATAAAAATCTTGGTTGAATATCAAGTAAGATCACAAGGGATGATTTGGAGGGAATTCATGAGTCAAAACCAGTTCAATGAATAGATCAATGAGGGACAGAACAAGGTAGAGCAGGAAACCAAGGGGATGATGAGCTCACCTTTCTATCCCAGGACTAGATCCAAAATGCAAAATAATACAGCCATGCAAGAAAATGAAGTGTCCATCATGTCCATTCCTAGAAGGTTTAAAAATAAAAGTCCAACTGAGATAAACAGTAAAGAAAAAGAAGTTCAGATAGTAGACACATGTTCAACAGAAAAAAATGTAGAGGATGATATTGAAAAGGAAACATTGGAGAGATATTCTTATTATGATGATGCAGTAGCAGCATCATTAGTCAAAACTACACAAGAGGTTGAAAAAGAAATAAACTTGGGGAGAATTAGGGAGTTAATAGACCAACTAGAAATCAGTAAAATCTTGGAAAAACATTTGAAAGAAGAAAACAAAGCAAGAAAAAGTAATAATGCTAGGTTGGTCAAAGAAAATGAAAGATTAAATGAAGAAATAGGAAGATTGAAAAGAAAGAATAATATGTTCTCTAAACAGGAATTCAAATGGCTAAAAGAGAAGAACATGTGGAAGGCTAAGTATGAGAAGCAGAAAGTTAAGGCCACTTTATATAGAGAAGGACATGATACAGGTATGGACTATTTGATAAGAGCAGCACAACAGGAAGCATCTATAGGAACTGCATCTACAACAGGGAACAAAAGATCAAAAAGGAATAAGCAAGCATGAGGACATGCTTGATGATCAGCAAGGGGGAGATGTTGGCCCTCGATTTTGGTCTTATTTTTGCTAAAGGAAACTTACTTAATCCATATATTTTCCATCCATTTTCCACTATAACCATCCCATTTTGATGTATTTCATGTCTATTCAGGTATTTAATTTTAATTTTTCAAATTCTAAAGTTTTTATGAAAATTTGGTTTCAAGTGCAAATATTGACAGATTCAGAAATTCCCGTAATAGCTATATGGATGACATGTTTGCAGGACACTTGGGCACGAGTTTGATGCATGGATGGACAGCTTGGGAACTAGGACTGAGCCAAATCCACTTGGTTCGATCAGAACAAGCTTTATTAGGCCCATTTAGTGCTGGTCAACCATGACTAGTCACTCAGAAAATCCATAGAAATAGAGCAGTTTTGAGATTTTATGGGATTGACCATATTTCTTGGGATGGGATTGATGAATTCGACTTAGATAGGTGAATATGAATAGATATGTTTTTTAGAAAGATTATATATCAATTTGTTTCACAAAACTTCTATTTAAAGCCAAGACTTTGATGGCTTATGTAGTGACTTTTGTATAATTTCATGCTGAGACATTTTGGAGTTGAAAGCTAATTTGAAAAACATGTTCTACTACTATTTTTTTATTCAATAATGTGGATGTGTGACTGAAGTTTAAGCTTCTGATATCAATCTTCAAGTTTGCAAAGCAAGGGTGGAGGGCCCCCATTTCAAGCTAAGTACACTTCTTTGTTTAGACTAGTTTAATTTTCCATAATCTGGTTATTGTAGAACTTGTTTACATGCTTTGTTTCAGACTAGTTTATGGTTAATGTGGGATGATTTATTTCATTAAATCTTAGTTTATTCATGACTTTAGTAATTCAGAAAAACAAAGTGTTCAAGTTGAGCACTCTTTTCGTTAATTTGGTGAATTGTAACTAGTTTTCCTTGATTACATGCAAGTAATTTTCTTATGTATTTTTGGTTTTCAATTGATAGAATTATGGTGAATGAATTATGATGGAAAGTATCAAAGGTCTCTTAAGTAAGGAGCCTCCATTCATTAATGATTGTCCATCTTAAGCTATTAGTTTCTGATTTCTCTTCATCAAGTGATAATTGAGGAAGAATTGGACCTCTTAAGTTAAGAGCCATTTCAGATTTTCCTCTTTACAAAGTGAATTGGAATTGTTAATATAGGTTATATTTGTAATATGCACTCCTTTAGTTTTTGAAAAACTTGTCTTTCAAGTTTGATTACATCTGATATTCATATATAGTGGACTTGCCTTCAAGTATTACCAACCCGGATTGATAAAGAATATTTGTGCTAATTTGTGTGAATAAATTAGCTTAACATTTTGGCGCCGTTGCGAGAGAGGAAAATATCGGCATAGTAAATAGGAAGATAAGCAAACAAACTTTAAAAAAATTCATAAAAAAAAAATAAAAATAAAAATAAAATACAATAAATTAGTTACATTTGAAAAAAAAAAATAGTTACATTTCTTTTAGTTATGTTTCTTTATGCCTAGATATAGAGATCCTCAAGGTAGATTTATTAAAACCCCCCCACAAATAGAGGTAGGACCATCAAAGCCAACAACACAAGTTACTGGTAAACCAACAATTGAGGAATTTGAAGAAAAACAAAGAACTGGACAAAGATTAACTTTAATTAAGAGACAAACTTTGTTAGCCTGGGAGGTAAAAAGAAAATAGTTATCAACTTCAGGAAAACAAAAGGAAATTGTTAAAGAAAAACAACCTATTCTTGAATCTATAAGTCAACTTGTCTTTGAACAACCTGAACCTCAAATTGACATTGAAACAATCAAAGCTATGGTAGAAGAGGGACATGGATCCGTTATTCTTACTCTTGAACAACGACTTGAATACGAGAGACAACAAAGAGAATGGAGAAGACAAAGAGAGGAAGAGGCAAAATGAGAAAATGATAGAAAGATAGAAGAGGATATGGTTATAGAAACCAACCACCTCAACAATATCAATAGCCATTTCTATATCAACAATATCCGCAGTCCATGCCATTTCCACAACAAAATTCTGCATATCCTCAATTCATTCCATTTCCGTAACAGAATTCTCCACCATTATGAACACAACCACAATAGCTACAACTACCTTCAAACCATCTCAGACCAACTCAATTACCATCCCAACCAGTGGAAAATCTGAACAATAAGATGGATAAACCTGCATACACGGTAAAAGAAGCAGCATATTTTCCAACATATTCTATTCTTTCTGTAAATGATGTCCATTTAAGGTCTAGAAAGGTGCTTACAAATGATTCTCCTCCAATCATAGAAGAGCCAATTGAGCAAGGAGAACAACCTGAAACATCACAATCCAAAACACAAATTCAGAAAAGAAAAACTATTATAACTCAAACACCACCCTATCCTGAGAGCTTAGTAGAGCAACAAAAAGAAATGAACCTTCCTGAATTTGATATTTTAGATGAATTGAAAAATGCTTATGTAAAAATTCCTTTATTGAAAGCACTCAAAGAGATACCAATATATGCTAAAACAATAAAGGAATTATGCATTAAGAAAACTGGTAAAAAGAAGAAGGATCCTTCTACAATCCAAGTCATTGGCAAATTAGCAAGCGTCATGTCAACACAAACAATGGTAGAGAAATATATTGATCCTGGTATCCCTATGGTTATTATTTCAATAAATATTTTATCAGTTCCAAACACATTAATAGATTTGGGCGCCGCTATAAATGTAATGACTATGGAGACAATGAAAAATCTGTATTTAAACAACAATAGATCAACTTCTACAATTCTAGAGTTAACAAACAGATCTAAAGTTGTACCAGAAGGAATACTAGAAGATATCATAGTCTCTTTGGGTTCATGGGAGTATCTTGTTGACTTCCTTATCTTGTAGCCAAAAACAAATTTGGGAGGACATCCTCTAATCTTAGGTTGTAGACTCATTAGCTCGAAAGAAATTTTTCTCCTTCCTAGATGGTTTTAGTGGGTACAATCAGATTAGAATAGCAATAGAAGACCAAGACAAAACAACATTCACCTGCCCATGGGGAACCTATGCATATAATATCTTGCCATTCGAGTTATGTAATGCACCTGCAACTTTCCAAAGAGCAGTGCTTGCAATATTTGTTGTTCTAATCCATGAATGTGTAGAAGTTTATATGTATGACTTCACAGTATATGGAAACACATATGACGATTGCCTCAACAATATTGAGAATGTTTTGAAGAGATGCATAGAAACAAATTTGTCATTGAGTAACGAAAAATGCTATATGATGTTGACAGAAGGCATAGTTTTGGGACACCATATTTCCGCTTCAGGAATTAAGGTGGATCCAGCAAAAATACAAGTCCTTGTGAATTTAATGCCACCTAAAACACAAAAAGAGGTAAGGAGTTTCCTGGGTTATGTAGGCTACTGTAGACGATTCATAGAAAAATTTAGTAAAATAGCCCAACCTCTATTCAAGTTATTAGCAAGAGATGTTGAATTTCAATGGACAATCACTGTCAAAATGCATTCCAAACATTGAAAGAAAAACTATCAATTGCACCCATTCTTCATGGACCAAACTGGTCTTCGCCATTTCATATTTCAACTGATGTGTCTGATACTGCGATAGGTGCATCACTTGGGTAGAAAGAGAACCTGTTCAATTATGAAATATACTTCATAAGCAAGAACTTAACACCTACAGAATTGAACTATACAGTCACAGAAAAAGAAATGTTAGCTGTAGTACATGCAGTAAATAAATTTAGGCATTACATAACAGGATACCAAGTATTTATTCATACAAATCATTCAGCAGTAAAATACTTGATGAATAAATCTATCATGAACGGGAGAATAACAAGGTGGTTACTGTTAATGCAAGAATTTAACATTACAATTCAAGATCGACTAGGTAAAGAAAATCAAGTGGCTAAATTTATTTCACGAATACATTCACCCAACGATCCAAATCTAGTTGCAGATAACTTTCCGGATGAACATTTGTTTGCAATAGCAGTAAAAACACCATGGTTTGCAAACATAGAAAACTATCTATCTTTCAAGAAATTTCCAACACAATTCTCAAATAAACAAAAATGAAAAATCATTAAAGAAAGTTCTAGATATAGTTGGGTAAATGACGATTTGTTTTATACTGGTTCATATTTGATAATAAGAAACTGTGTGAGAGAGGATGAGATATTAGAAATCCTGAAAGCATGTCATGATGAGCCATGTGGTGGCCATTTTGCAGACAAATGAACAGCCTACAAGGTGCTGTAACTAGGCTACTACTGGCCAGCAATCTTCAAAGACTCCAAGGCATATTTCAAGCGGTGTGACAGCTACCAAAGAACAGGGAGACCAATAGTATCAGATGAGATGCCACTCAAACCACAAGTTCTAATAGAACCATTTGAGTAATTGGCTCTAGATTTTGTGGGACCAATAAATCCGCCATAAAATGGCAAGAGGTACATCTTGGTAGGACATCCTCATCATGATTCCAGAAGGTTATAAATGCAAGGTTTAGACAAACCAACAGTGAAGTTAATGGAATGAAGAATAAACGGCCATGCATTACCAAAAAAGGGTCTGTTCATAAGTGTAATTGCATAAAATAGGGTCTTGAATGAAGCATCTACAGGAACTGCATCTACAACAGGGAACATAAGATTAAAAGGGAATAAGCAAGCATGAGGAGATGCTTGATGATCAATAAGGGGGAGATGTTGGCCCTCGATTTTGGTCTTATTTTTTCTAATGGAAACTTACTTAATCCATATATTTTCCATCCATTTTCCACTGTGCCCATGCCATTTTGATATATTTCATGTCTATTCAGGTATTTAATTTTAATTTTTCATATTCTAAAGTTTTTATGAAAATTTGGTTTTAAGTACAAATATTGACAGATTCAGAAATTCCCGTAATAGCTATATGGATGATATGTTTGTAGGACACTTGGGCACGATTTTGATGCATGGATGGACAGCTTGGGAACTAGGACTGAGCCAACTCCACTTGGTTCGATCAGAACAAGATTTATTAGGCCCATTTAGTGCTGGTCAACCATGACTAGTCACTCAGAAAATCCATAGAAATAGAGCAGTTTTGAGATTTTATGGGATTGACCATATTTCTTGGGATGGGATTGATGAATTCGACTTAGATAGGTGAATATGAGTAGATATGTTTGTTAGAAAGATTATAGATCAGTTTGTTTCACAAAACTTCTATTTAAAGCCAAGACTTTGATGGCTTATGTAGTGACTTTTGTATAATTTCATGCTGAGACATTTTGGAGTTGAAAGCTAATTTGAAGAACCTGTTCTACTACTATTTTTTTGTTCAATAATGTGGATGTGTGATTGAAGTTTAAGCTTCTGATATCAATCTTCAAGTGTGCAAAGCAAGGGTGGAGGGCCCCCATTCCAAGCTAAGTACACTTCTTTGTTTAGACTAGTTTAATTTTCCATAATCTGGTTATTGTAGAACTTGTTTACATGCTTTGTTTCAGATTGGTTTATGGTTAATGTGTGATGATTTATTTCATTAAATCTTAGTTTATTCATCACTTTAGTAAGTCAGAAAAACAAAGTGTTCAAGTTGAGCACTCCTTCTGTTAATTTGGTGAATTGTAACTAGTTTTCCTTGATTACATGCAAGCAGTTTTCTTATGTATTTTTGGTTTTCAATTGATAGCATTATGGTGAATGAATTATGATGGAATGTATCAAAGGTCTCTTAAGTAAGGAGCCTCCCTTCATTAATGATTTGTCCATCGTAAACTATTAGTTTTTGATTTCTGTTCATCAAGTAATAATTGAGGAAGAATTGGACCTATTAAGTTAAGAGCCATTTCAGATTTTCCTCTTTACAAAGCGAATTGGAATTGTTAAGATAGTTTATATTTGTAATATGCACTCCTTTAGTTTTTGAAAAACTTGTCTTTCAAGTTTGATTACATCTGATATTCATACATAGTGGACTTGCCTTCAAGTATTACCAATCTGGATTGATAAAGAATATCTATGCTAATTTGTGTGAATAAATTAGCTTAACAACGACAATGGAGCAAGTCAATTGCCAGCATAGCTATGTTATGTAGCTCCAAAAGGACCATGGAAGCCTAGTCAACCTAATATGATGTAAGAGTCTAATTCACAATTTCAAATTTATGCATATCCACCTCAAAGTAATTGTAACACACCCTTTCCTTGGCAACATTGGCCATCTCAACCCCAAAACCAATCTTGGCAACAAGGTTGTCAATGAACTTATGGGAGCCATCCACAATATCCTCAGTATTTCCTCAATATCCTCCATACCCAACTCCATGTTATCCCTACCATTCATCTCCATCACAGCCACAACCCCAACCACATCCATCTCAAATATCCACTCCCACTCAACTACTTGTACCACCATTTCCAAACCGACACTTTGAATTAGCTCAATCCACTTACAATGTGGAGGTACAACATTTCCAAAAATCTCCTCTTGAGATCAATGGTATTCACCTTAGCTCAAGAAGAGTATTGCAAAAGAGATATTATCTTGATATCATTGAAGGACCACATCAAGAAGAAGAAGATTCAAATGAGAAGACCACAAAATCATAGGCTGCACTTGATGAAGAGAAGGCATCACAATCAAAGATAGAGAGAGCTCCCTCATGGTTACCATCAAATCTTCCATGTATTCAAGAGAACAATCAACAAAAAGAGGAAGATTTGAAGGTCATGGTAGAAGAAGACATGAAGAATGATCTAGATAAGCAAGAAAACCAAGGGCATCAAAGTTATATTGAGGTTTGGTTCTAGAAAATAAATAAGGTGCAACAATACTCTCTTCTTCAATCGTGCTTGATATCATCAAAGTCAAATCATTTGATCATTCAAATTCAGGTACATGTCAAAGCATACATTTCAAGCCTACACATCAGTTTTCCTGTCATCTTGATGTGCACATGGCTCCATTGGAAGTATTCTGTTGGACACCTAATTCTCAATGGGTTGGTGTAGAATGTGAACATCCATGAGAGTCCAAGAGACCTTCGGATGTGGGACCCAATGGTCACACGAACGTACTATAAATGTATATCATTTTCAATAATAAATGTAATCTCTCATGTTTATCTTCCCCATTTTGTCTCTGTCGTATGTGTGTTTAACATGGTATCAGGGTGGGCATACTCCTGCCCTGCTTCAATTTGAGCCACTAGTTTTGTGTCATTTCTCTATGTGTCACTTCTACCGTCTACTCATTAGAATTGATACCATACCCTCTCTGCTACTCAGAATTGTTATCAGTAACCGTTTCTCTTTTAGATTCTGCCTTGAAGAGTGATCTATCTGACCATTTGCGTGTTGGCCTAACAAAAACGCCTCTCTTGATTCTTTGAATGCTCAATGCTCATTATGGTAGCTCCGCACTCAAATAAGGCCTAGATCAACACCATTAGAGGAATCGCTTTCATCCTGGGAAATTTTCATGGTTGACATGGTTATTATTGCTCGAGACTATCTGCTAAAGTGATCTCCGCCAGAAAGATAATATGTCACCATTGAAGCTTCATGTAATGCATCTGCGAAAATGCACTGCTCAAATTGGTATTTCCTCAGCCGAGGACTGTCCCATGGTATAAACGCTCCTCCATATTACTCTGATACAATGCTACGCTGGTATATAACGTTGTCTCCACACTATGCTAGTATATAACACTGTCTGGTATGATGTGTGGCCTTCCATGAGTTTTATGGTCTAATCAACCTCAACATTTAGTTTTCTACATTTACTTGTTCAGTTCTGTGCGTAATGGTGATTAGAGATTCCTTTAACCATTCCATTTAATTGAGCGCACTCTACACATGTTAGTGTTGTCAAATCTACAACTAGTTATGACCTTCCTCCTCTGCCTGTGCCAGTATTACTTGCTATTTTTGCCTTGGTTTTACCATTTCTTCACACATTTCAGTGTATTTTCTCCCCAGGAAACTGTTTCTTATTTTGTGGTGTTAGATGCGTTTCTTCTGAAATTCAAGGCCACTAAATTCTCGGTTGATGGTTTTATCCACAAGTTGCAGCTTCTGGTGATACAAAATGTATCTTCTAATTATACTGAGTAACTCTTTGGCCTGAGTATCCTTCCAAAGGTTCTATAAAAAGTGTGGGGTTTGGTAGGCTTGACCTAATTGAAACTCATTTCCGACAATAGAGGTCAATGAGTTCCTAAATTTGGACAATAGAGGTCAATGAATCATCAAATAACTGAAGGATATCTGTTAATCCACTTTCCTAGGTGAGAGGTAGAAACAATTTCATCTGCTTCCCAAGAGTTTCAACCAGAGTCGAACAAGTGATGTTTTTTCTTGACCGTGGATAGATGCCTTGCATTGAATAATTTATGCCTTTGCATTGTATTGGTTGTTGAACTATTGTTAAGGGTTGTTCCATTTATATATGCCGTGAAGCTTTGATGAGAGGTACGTTTCATTGAGAACCGGTCTTTCCACATACAATGGCTCCACGTCAAAAATAAATCATTCAGCTGCTCCAGAAATTGATACACATAATTTTGGTTGATGATCCTTCATTGCGAGACAGGCTTTAGAGCATCAGGTTTGCAGATCCTAGTTTATCTTGAACTAGTCCTTGGCTAAGTTTGCTACACTCTAGCTTTCTTAGGAGGTGCCTGACAGTCCTTGGAATTCTCGACCTACCACTCTATGCAAAGAGTTAAAACATGTGTGGAGCGTGAGTTATATTGGTGTGTACGTTGATGTGTTGGCATTTTTTTTCTGCATCCCAGCGTTTTGAAATAGTGATGGTCATGGTATGCTGCATTTTGTACATAAGGCTATGTAATGAACAACAGAACGCCCACAGAGAAGGGAATACAAAAAAAAAGGTTTGCGCTGATTTGGTGAATTCATATACATTGAGTTTTGTATGAAGTCTTGAAAGCGGTGAATGTCGAATGTCGAATGGAGTGTCAGTTAGTGAGTTAAGTGTTGAATGTTAAATTCTACCTATGATGAAAGTCGTTCCTAAGGATTATTCTCTGCAATAGTGAAGGTCTCCATTCAAGCTTATGCGTGAAAAGTATTGAACACTGAATTTTCAAACCTTGACACAATTTTATATAACAGAGTTTTCAGTGTTTGCTGGCTGAGATTCAAGCCAGAAGTCCGTGGAGTTTTGTGGGACAGCTGAGTGCGAGATTCAGTGAAGTTTCTGAGGGGTTTATGAGCTGTTTGAACCTCTATACTTTTGCCACAGTTCAGTGAAACAGGGCCTGAGAACCTAGGTGACAGTCGGCGCAGATTTTGGCTATAGCAGCACATTTCGTAAGGCATTCTGGTCAGAAATTGAAGCGCGAATTTCAAGGAGAATTTCCGTTGTAGTCTGGCACATAAATTGAGGCATTCTGAGAGGGATTGTGCACAGAAAACAAGGTTGAGTGAGGGAAGAATTTCTGGGTTAAAGTCTACTCTTCTGGCACATAATTTATAGCACTGTTGGGTGGTTTTCATACACAGAAAACAAGTCAATATCAGTTAGTGTATATGAGTGTGTGGAGGCTCAGAATTCAATGCATTTATCATTTTGAACTATGAGGGCATCTCAATTACAAGTGCAGTGATCTATGTTATTTATTTGTCACGGATTAAGTTTCCTGTATATAATCACTCACCTTCTAGCATATCATGTCAAGGATATCAAACTGAAATGCAATTGAGAGGGGGACCTGTGCAGGTGAGAAGCTAGTATATGTGGGAAAGCTCATTGGACCTTCTGCCGATAAAAAATTCACCAATTTGTATGTCAAGAATCTGGAAGATGATTGCATCTGTGAATCTGGAATGAAAAGATGTTTTGCAAGTAGGCTCTACAACTGAAAAAAAAAAATTCATTTGCAAAGAAAGTAGAAGATTGGCTCTTCTTTTGCACAGTGTGAGTAGTTTGAGAAGTAAGTGCATTGAAGCAGCGAGTCATTTGCTGCATCTGCTACAGTGACTTGGTGATATTGGTATCCTGCTACTCATCTAATAGTTGCAGCTATTTATCATTTTATAGGCCAATTTGTAGTTGAAGATAACATCACTTCTCTGATTATATTGGTTTGAAATGGATCGAATAGATGATGTATTGAAACTACTAAATAATTTAATACATTCCACTGTTGATGAGATGGTTAAGATCAACAAAACCTCTCTTTCCAATATTAAAATTTGTCTCCAAAATGCACATGAGAATATTGAGTTTTTGCAGCTTGAATCTCAACTACAACAGGAAGAATTACAGTAGTGGAGTCATCATTCTGAACCTGTTCAGAAGATTGAAATAGACTCCCATAAGCAGCAAGACAATAATGTTACAGTTGATTTAGATCTAGTGCCCAATAAAGCAACAGAGTTACATGCAGATGCAGAAGTTTAGTTTTCACTTCCCAAGCCCATCATCAGACCTTGGGAAGAGATTTTCCACAACAAGCACATAACTGGTCTTGGATATGACAAGGACATGTCCCTTCATATTCCAGATTACTCAAAGTCCATTCAATTTCAGAGTGCTAGATTCCTTCATGACAGTTCACCTTCAGCTGTTCCAGAATCTACTCTTTTTCCACAGCAACAACAACAAATTGTGAAATGCCACCACTGTGACCGAGTTGGTCATATGAAAGATCACTGTTTTTATCTTCATCCATGTAAGCACTATCATAAAACCAGTCATTCTTCAAACAGATGCTTTAGAAACAAACCTACTGCAAGAAAAAAGATTCATCTTGGATGGATCGCTTCTTGGAAATGGGCATTAATAGCCAAGAAGATATTTCAGTCATATGTCCGAACTTGTTCTAGATATTAAATAGTCTTGCAGTTGATTTTTCTCCATCATCTCACCTTGTATCTGACAGGGGGGAAATGATGGTCATCTACAAGCTTCAAAGTCACATCAAGCGAGCCTGAGCCACAACCTGCCATACCAGATTTAGAGTTGTAGCCAGAGACAAAGATGCCACTGAGCATGCCTTCAGTCAATGACACCTCTTCAAAGAATTGGGGACACTTCCTCTAGCAGAAGACTTCAGCTTCTTGCCAATTTCAGAAGAGTTCCAGGAATTGCATTAAGCATTCCAGAGTTGTTGGTCATCCTTAAACCATCACAGGTTGAGACCTCCCTTTTCAGGTTGAGGTTCTCCCTTTTATGCGGGGTGAGACCTCCCTTTCATGGTTGAAGGTTTCCCTCTTCAAAACATCAGGAGCACTTCCTCTAGTAGAAGACTTGAGCTTCATGCCAGACTTGGAAGAGTTATGGGAACTGCACTAAGCGTTCCAGTGTTGGTGGTCATCCTTAAACCACCGCCCTTTATGCAAACATTTCAAAGAGCACATTCAGCCTAGTGTCGCCATGCATTTTTGAACATTTTGTATTACAACTCTCTTCTTGGACTCATACATAACCCTTCGGATTAAGGGGGGGGAATGTGGGGCACCTAATCCTCTATGGGTTGGTGTAGAATGTGAACATCCATAAGAGTCCAAGAGAACTTGGGATGTGGAACCCAACGGTCACACAAATTTACTAGAAATGTACATCATTGTCAATAATATATGTAATCTCTCATGTTTATCTTTCCCATTTTTTCTCTGCCATATGTGTGTTTAACATATTCTTATACTTCAAAGTGATTTTGTTTTTCAAGTAGGGTAGGGTAGAAAAAAAAAAATTGAAAATTAAGAGAAAAAAAGAATCTTAGCTGAAAAACTCCTTTGAGGTGCCTCATACTGGCTCATTGATTGAAAACCTCCATGAGGCGGTCAATGGGTTGGGAAAAAGAAAAAAAAAAAAGTGAAAAAAAAAAGATCCTAGGTGAAATCCTCATCTAAGTCGCCTAGGTAGACCTACTAGCTCAAAACCTCATTAAGGTGGCTAATAGGCCTGGAAGAAAAGAAAAGGACAAAAAAAGGAAAAATCCTTGCTCCACATATCTCTTCGATGAATGTAGGTGCTCGCCAACATCTACAAGGAACAAAAACAAGTTGCCACCAAAGAAAGAAAAAATAGGTCAAACCTAGTCAAAAGAAGTCAAATTTTGACTTTCTCCTCCTTTTTTCAAATTCTCCAGCAATGCCAAGGCCATGCCAATCCATCACCCTCATCTATTTCCACCATCCATGCCCCATTCTCAAGCTTTTCCCATTCAGTTTGGTTGTTGTCCTAAAAAACTACAAGAAGGCTCTATTTTACTATACGAAACAAAAATACATAGAGCATAATTTTATTTTTTCCATTACCTGAAAACCATGCATCCATTTAAAAATACATTTCATGGGGAGATGCATATGGATGATGGTAACATGCCCAAGAAATTTAAGAAAATTCCAGTGCACAGTTTCGAAGAAATCGACCTCCATCACCTTCAACCATTTTTAGTTTTTCTCAAGATCCGTGCATCCATTGACCAAATTTGGTTTTATGGGGAGGTGCATAATGATGATGGAAACATGCTAAGAAAATTTCAAGTCAATCCATTCTATTGTTTGGGAGATATGGAAAAAACAAGTATGCTACAAGAGGTTGTCCTGAATTACTATAGGAGTTTCCTGTAGTACTACAGGAAGTTCTGAAAATCTACAGGAAAGGAAATCCGATGGAAATATTATGATGCAAGCCTATTTTTGGATAGGAAAAAAGGATATTGACTTCACCACATCTCATCCAACACCCATATTAACCATGTCACTCTATGGCCACACCTTCCACTCATTCCAATACCTATTTACCCTCCAACAGAGAAAGGACACAAACATTCAAAAAAAAGGGGCAACTACAACAGCCTATTTGGAAGTAACAACAGGCTCCATGCCTAACCTTCACCACCATGATTGAAAGATGAGAATCATAACTACGGGGACAATGAAACTGCTATAGAGCTCAGTAGCAATAGAGGAAGCCATCACCTGCACATCAACAAGAAGACAACCCATCAACAAAATAAAATCAACAAAAAAGAAAAAGGTAGTCAAGAAGATGTTCCTGAGTCATGAGAAGCACAAAAACGTCAACTCAATAGTAGCATGCATGTCTCTCCAACAGTCATCAGGTAAGTACATGTATGCAATATTCTTGACCTCTTCTCTTGAGAATATTATAGTTAGAAGTTTGTTGTCAAAGGATGAGAGATGATGTTTTATAAGCGAAGGATGGGTCCACAGTCTCAACCGCCTTCAACTAGTTAATTTCAGCTCACTCCTTCACTCATGCAATGTTGAAAAGCCAAATTACGAAAGGTGATGATTTCAAGGAATGAGGACATCAATTAAAAGAAGAAATTTGTGCAAAGGCCAAGTCACCATAGCACTCCAACCCCTCCATCCACTTCATATTCACTATATATCCATCATTCATCCATCCCATTTCATAATTTCAAGAACAAACCCTATCTCACCCTAAAAATTTCTTGAAATGGAAAACAGAGCATCCTCTCCATTTTCACAAACCTACAGAATTTCTCATCACTCTCATATAGTTAGAAGACTCTCAAGGAAGAAGGAATGACTAATTTAGGAAGGCAACATGCTGTTACAAGAAGGAAGAAAGAAAAAATTGTGCTAAAACCCAAAATGAGAGTGCCTAAGAGAGACCTAATAAAAACAGAGAACTCCAAGGCCATTAGGCAACCATCTAGGCCACAAGAGAGAAGAAGAAGGCAACAAAAGGAAATGAGGCATCCACCATCAAAATAGAACTCAAACTACAGTGATGAAAAGAGACTTTCTAAGAGGTCTCTAATCTCTTTCTAGGTTTTGTCCAAGGCCTAAAAGATTTTATAGAAATGAGAGAAAGGCATGGAAGTCAAGTTGAGGGCTTGTCCTAGGCTCAAACTATAATTTATGCTCAAAAAGGGTTTCTTGTAGTTTTAACAGGGTTTCCTTTAGTTTTGACATGAATTACTACAGGATGTCCTAGTTCTCATCTAAATACATTTTGAAGGTTTCAGAGGTTTCCAAACGGTGGAACAAGGTAGCAAAAGGTTGATAAGGATGTAGAACGCCTTGCCAAACTGAAAAATATTCAAGAACCATCTTGAATGAGGAGAAGAAGGAAAACTAATGGTCTCAAGAAACAAGGATTTTTCTTTGCACAAATATGTTTTTGTGCTTGTCCTTCCAGAAATTATAGCCAAGATTCTTAATGCACAAGAGAGAGGCCACCAGGGCCATGAATGAGGCACAATGAGGTCACTAAGTTTCTTAGAAGATGAGCAACACTTTCAGTAGGGTGTATCATGGGCCTATAAATTAGACATAAATTAAGGTCCATTCCTCTAAATTAAACATAAATAAATGCCTATGACCATCCTTCAGCACATTAAACCTGTCCTTTTGCATTAGATAATGTATTTTGGACTTTAATATTTTGATTAGGAAGGTTTATGAATAATTGCATATTTGTGCCTAATATTATTTATTTTTGTGGAATATTATGAGAATATTGTGCAGATTATGAAGATTTGGAGGAGGAGATAATTTAGGGACTTGCTCGCTACTACAGGGGATCAATATAAAACAATAAATCAACAAGATATTATGGAATTATGGCACAGATCGTGGAACTTCAACGATTGAGAAAATCTAGGAATGTGTTCCCTACCATTTAATGTAGATTCCTAGTATTGGGAATGAGATCCACTAATCAAGGGATTTTGGTTTTGAAAGCTTCTTCCTTTCATGGGGAATGATTCCTAATCATTTTTTATAAGTACCAAGTTGAATTTTCCTCTAGGGATAAATTTTAATTAATCTTCTAGTGGAGAAAACTCGTATTTTTGCAGTTCCATTGAATTTTCTTACAGGGATGTCATTGTATTGATGAAAATAATGAATATTGGTGTCATGTTCAGCTTCTAAATATTGTTCTCCTCCATATGTCCCTAAGTTTCCTTAGCATTTGCCATCCGAGGAGCCTCAGATCCCTTTTGTATAATTTTCTTTTCTTCTTGTCACTTCTTTTTTCTTGCTAAATCAAGAGTGTTTCCTTCTCATTCAATGGCTAAAAAATTACAAAACTATGCTACAAATCTCGGCCAAAAGTCAATGGGAGCAGTCGGTGACTGCCAAAACTCAAAAATCAAGCCTCAATGCTGCAAAACTCTATGAACACACGGTTGGGGGGTGAAAACGACAACTCAAAATGCCTACCAATTGACAAAACCCATAGACATGAAAGGAAAATAAACCCAATTCAAGGGTTCTATCGGGTCCGTCCAAGGGGATAAATCCCATGCAACTTTGACATTCGAAACCCAGGAGCCACCACGATGATCATGATAAGCTCGGAGGATAACGCATCCAACTAGCTCGATGAACTGAGGTCGTAGATCTTCACCTGCCGAATCCAATGGTTGAGGAGAATATCGGGTAGAGAAGAAGCTCAAGGATAACCCGCCCGATATAGGTGGTTTTCTCTCTCCGCCCGCTGCCACGTGGTGATTGATGAATGGCATCGGAGGCAAACCATGAAAAACCACTTGGGGTCTTGGGAGCACCCGATAAACCACTAAACTACTTGACCTCTGATTTCTTTGAGAAGGGAAACCGCTCTTTCTCCACATCCTTTTGTCCATTAGAAAGCTTCCGTCGTGCCAATTTTGATATCTTCTGCTTGATGAACCCTCATCTGTCATTCACTTAATTGCCCAATTGCTACGTCTCTCTCATACTGTGATAACACTCATTGTCTGGGCATGCCAGACGGTGGCATTCCTCTCGCAAATTCCCTGTAGTTGTTAGCTCCCATTTGTAAATACTGTGATCATTTTTACAGAGCACCCCTTCATTTGCCAGCCGGTCCGCTAATCCGTTGGAATTTCTACGCACATGAACAAAACGTAGGGTTCCTAGGATTCTTAGATGCGATTGAATACAATGATAGACCTACAAAAGTCTCTAGTGGTTCGAGACTTTCTCTGGAGCAGAGCCATTTGCTATTTTTTTTATAGAATTGATTGTTAATTTAGAATTAACTTCTATTATGGAGTTCGTCATATTGAGATCTCTCAAAATCTCTAAGCACTGCTCTATGGCCATTAGTTCCGCCATGTTGTTGGTAGCATTCCCTAAATGAATGTGGAAGATGACTATTATATTCCCCTTGTCATCTCTTATAGCTCCTCCATAGCCCGCAACCCCATGGTTTCCTTTCGAGGCTTCGTCTGTATTGCATTTCAAGTAGCCAGGGGGGGTTGTCAGTAATCCTGCGTCATAGTAGCATGTGTTGCAATCTAGATTGTGCCCTGGGGGACCAGCTTCTGAAGGCCCAAAAGTAGAAGAAAGCGAGCCTCCTGGTGTGATGGAGGATTCTCAAGAGGTTTCTTCTGAATGGTATTTATATTTTCTTTGAGTTGCCTTAGGAGCTGAGCTATTATGTTTTGGGGTGGGCTAGATTTATCATTGAAAATTCTGTTATTGCATTCTTTCCAAACATTCTAGATTAGAAAGCCTATTATCAATGTCCAGGCTGTGTTGACAGTCTCATTCTCAGAAATTTTTTTCCTTCAATTCTTTAAGGTTTTGGAGATGTCGTTTTCATCCCTTTCAGTTTGTTTGAAGATAGAGGCAACCCAGTTCTATAAGGTTGAGGTGAAGGTACAGAGGCTGAGAAGGTGATCCCTCGTTTCTTCCTGGATACCACATAACTAGCATCTGGATGGTCCCACAAAACCTTTCTTTCTAAGATTTTCCCAAGTCAGAATATTTTTGTGATGAACCATCCACATAAACAACTTGATTTTCATCCAGTGAGGGTGCTTCCATAGGTCCTTCCAAATTTTGTTCAGGTTTGAAAAATTGTAACCGATGGCAATTTCTTTGGCTTCTTTGAGGTTGAAATTGCCCTCACTGCTTCTTCCCCATCTAAGTTGATCTTTGATAATAGAGATCAAAATTTTCCTCTTTTCCAGGATTGTAACAAGAGCTTCAGCCTGGGTCCCAAGAATTGTTCCAAATATGGGAGCCTCGGATATGTCCTATCATTCTGATCAGGTCCCATTCTTGCCAGTCCTTTTCATATTTCTATTTCCAGAGCTTGCTTGATTCCTTCAACCATCTCCACCAAAGCTTGGCTCCTAGAACCTTTTTGAGAGTTTCCGAGTCATGGAGACCTAGAACCCCATGAGGTTTGGGTTTGCAAAGTTTGTCCCAAGCTACCAGAGCCCATTTCTTTTTTTCCTCCCCTTTTCCCTAAAGAAAATCTCTTTGCATGTTCTTGATTTGTTGGCTACTCCTCTAGGGACAGGAAGAGCTGAAAACATATATATTAGAATAGATTGCAGGATTGCCTTTATGAGAATGAGCCTTCTAGCTAGATTTAAAGATCTACTTGTCCATTTGCTGATTTTGTCCTTCAGTTTTTTAGTCAATGGCTCCCAAACTTCCTTGCTCAGAGGTTTGTCAGTGAGAGGTATTCCCAGATATTTGGAGGGGAGATGGTCTCTCTGAAAGCCGAGAATTCTGGAGAGGTTTCTCTGAATGGAAATATTTGTATTGAAAAAAATACTTTAGATTTTGAGAGACTTACCTCTGTACCAACTGCCAAAGAAAAATCTTGCAGAATTTGTTTGTAAGCTTTGGCTTCTTTGACCATTGGTATGCCCTGTAACATGGTGTCATCTACAAATTGCTGATGAGTCAGAGAGTCTCCATCCTGGGTGAGCTTGAGACCCTGGATTGTGCCTTCCCTTTTGGCAGAAGTAATTGCTTTGCCTAATCCTTTCATCATAAGGATAAAGAGAAAGGGAGAGAGCGAATCTCCTTGCATAAGACCTCTCGAGGGCCGAAAGGATCTAGATGGAGAACCATTGAGAAGGATAGAAATGCTAGCAGATGTTACTGAAGCCATAACCCATCTTATCAAATTCTGGTCAAAGCCATATGCTATTAAAACTTATTTGATGTATAACCATCTTAGTTTGTCATAAGCTTTTGCTAGGTCTAGTTGAATGATCATCCTTGCTTGCTTGTTATTCTTGAGAGAGTGCATTATTTCATGAGCTTTAATGATGTTATTGAGAATTTTCCTTCCTTCCACATATCTAGTTTGCTCCTCCGACACGAGAGTTGGAAGAAGGGGCTTGAGTTTGTTTGCAATAACTTTGGAGATGATTTTTTATATTACATTACAGAGGGCTATGGGTCTGAATCGATCTTGAGTCATTGTTTTATCCTGTTTAGGAATTAGGGCTATGAATGAGGTAATTAGTGTTTTTAGGATTGTTTTTTTAATTCTCGAGTCCTCCACCACCTCCAGAATGTCTTGTTTGACTATTTCCCAGTTTGCCTTGAAGAAGTCAACGTTGAAACCATCTGATCTAGGAGCTTTCCCATTGTGCATCTCATTCATTACTTCTTTTACCTCTTCTTCTGTCACTGGTCTGTTGAGATTATAATTATCTTCCCTGGTCACCAGTTTTGGAATATGCTGTGTAAATATTTTAATAGCTAGCAATCTGTCTAAGATAGGCTCCTCTGCTATATTTTGAAAATGTTGTACTAGAATGGATTCCATATCTTTTTGAGTGCTTAGCTCTTTCCCTTGAGGATCTATGAGCTTTGTGATTCGATTATGAGCCCGATGTTCCATGGTTGATTTGTGAAAAAACCTTATATTTCTTTCTCCTTCTTTAAGCCATTGCACTCTTGATTTTTGCTTCTAGAAGATTTCTTCCTGCTGACATCTGGTGTCCCTTTCCTATTGGAGAGAGTCAGCTTGCAATTTCCTATCCTTAGTGAAGCCTTCCTTGATAAAAATTTGGTTAATTTTCTGTAGCTTTTGTTCCACTTCTCTTTTGGCTTTAAAAATATTTCCAAACTCACTTTTGTTCCAATCTTTGAGTTTGACCTTAATGTGCTTGATTCTATGTTTCAGAATGAACATTTTCGTGCCTTGAATATGTAAATCTTCCTTCCACCACTTATCAATATTGGAGATGAAATTAGGGTGAGTGAGCCAAACATTTCGAACCTGAAAGGTCTATTCCTTGGAGTGCCAATAAAAGAAGCTTCTAGCTGAATCGGCCAGTGGTTTGACCCTCCAAAAGGAAGAATAGAAGCATTCAAGTTAGGTTCAGAGAGGAAGAGGTTCTCCGAGATGAGGAATCTATCTAGTTTTGAGGCAACTTGGGAAGTTCCTCCCCTCTTATTGTTCCATGTGAAGGTTCCATTTGTTGTTTCTATGTCAACTAGCCTCAAGTTAATTAGGAAGTTTTGGAAGGCAATTGAGTCTCTTCCTATTACTCTAGTTCCTCCTTTTTTTCCGTAAGAGATTTGATCATGTTGAAATCTCCACCCAGAATCTAGGGCATTACTGGGTGTCTCTCCCTTAGCTCCTCAAGTGAGGTGAGAAGCTTGAGTTTGTCTTCAGATTTTTGAGGACCATAGACATTTGTAACCATATAGATTTCCTTGTCACCCAAAGGTTGGATAACCATTGAAAGGTAGTTCCTGGATGCTTCCACATCCAGAATGCCAAATTTCTAAGGATTCCAAAGAGTAAGAATCCCACCTATTGTGTTATTGTATTTGACTTCTAGGTGCTCATATTTACTGAGCCATTTTTTATGTATCTCCCAGACTTTATCTATTGAACATTTTGTTTCCTGTATGAACACCATATCTAGGTTTTCTTCTTTTAATCTGTTGTTGAGATTCCTCTATTTCCTTTTGCTTCCTAGACCCCTGATATTCTAGGTTGTGAGCTTCATAATGATGGGTTTTTGAATGAGTAACCGGTGAGATATTTCATCTTACCTAAGTTTATCATGAGCTTTCCACACTCTGTTAGTAGCTCATTTTATCTTTTTCTTCCTCTTTTCCTGCCTGGATTTTTGGCTGAGTGTCCTGATCTTTCCTCCATTGATTTGACGCCTCTATGGTCCTCGCTTTCATGGCTTATTTTGATTCCTAAGGCTTTTTTCTGAGATCTCTAGAGGAAGAGTTGTTGTACTCTATCAAACTCCTCTTGTGGTAGGGAATCAATCCCTTTGTTGGTTCCCTGGTTTGAGAATTTTTCTAGATCAAGATTCTCCCTCTCAAGAATCTCATGTAGTTCTTGGTACTCTATCCCAAATTCACTTGGGGTCATGTCCTGGTACCTACTTAGTTCCATGTTGTTTGGTACGGTTACTTGTTGTTCACTATTTTCCTATATTATTTCCACGTTGTCCTCCTTTTCCTTCTCTATGGGATGGTTGTCTAGTGTAATGACCTTTCCAATGCTCCCCCCTACTTCTTCTAAAATTTCAAAACTGTTGCGACTTGCTAGCTTGTTTCCACTCTATTTTTTCTAGTACTTTCTTCCTCCTCCTTTCCCTCTGCCTCCCATCTTGGTGAATCCTTCAGGATCTTTGCCTATGTTGGTTCTTGGATTATCCTCCCTTTTGTTTTGTAGGCAGTCTCTAAAAAGGTGCCCATGTTCATGAAATTTCTGACATCTAAAAGGGACATGTTCATAGTCCACCGCCTGTACCCATTCCTCATCATAAACTTCTATGACAACTTCATTTGGGAGTGCTCCCGATAGATCCATTTCCACACATATTCATGTGAAGGAGGTATATTTTCCTCGCAGATTTGCCTCTGATACTTTTAGAAAATGTCCTAATTTATTTCCTATAGCTTTTAAGGATTCAGGCAACCAATAATCTAGAGGTAGGGAGTAAAGTCTTATCCATACCGGGACTGATGTGAACATTTCTTGCTCCGGGACAAAGTTCATTACCCAGGGTCGCATATATAGTCCTGCAGCAGCATAAAAATAGGGTCCTCCTTCAAACCCTTGGACCTTAGATGCAAAGTTATATCTCCCTTTGGTTTTCAGTTGTTTCTTATCCATATGTACAGATTCTTCTATGTGGGCCATATACCCATAAACTTGCATATAATAGCATAAGTCGCCATGTGATCTCTGTGCTCCTGTAGTGCAGGATCATTTAGAACCACCCGGGGTTTGATGGTAGACTTGGGCTTACAAGGTCCTGCTGCAAATTTGTAAACATTTTTCTGACTATTGTACTCTGGTCTCTCCTCCCTTCTGAATGCCCCGTTAGTTACTTCCTTTTCATCTGTTTTGCTGCTTTCCAGTTCTTTTGAGTCTATCTTCTTTTTTCCAGCCTCCAAGGGTTTCCTGAATCCGTTCAAACTCGTTTCCCTGCTTCTGTTTGATACGACGTTACTGTAGGAGGGATTGGAACTCCCTCCTCTTGGCCCCTCCATTGTTATCACCTCGGTCCTTCTGTTTCTCCCTGCTCTAAAACCTAGCTCCGTCCTCAATCAATTCACCTCTTGTCACTTCTTATTCACATGCATCTCTTGTTTTTATTTCTTTCTATTTTTGCATTTAGTATTAATGATTTCTTGTTGTAGGATTGGGTTAAATGGTTGATGTAAGTTATTTTGTAGGATAAAAAGCATAATTTCATCTATGGAAAATGTTTGGAAGTTCATAGTAATCATTGAGCTACTTGGATTAGCTTTCTTATTCCCAAATCTAGATTTTTGGACTCCTTTGTGGCAATGAACAATTAATTTATTCTATTTTATAGAGCATGCTAATGAGCTTCAATCGAGTTGGTTCCACTTGAATTAGATAAAAAAAACATTCTAGTTCATAAAAAAAATTACCCCATTGCATTTGCACTTGATTACGTTAGGGATTTTATAGATTTACTAGCTCACTAGTTCTTGAATTTCTAGATTTTCGACTAGTAATTTTTTGTTATTTTTTAGCGTGGGTTAACAGAGGAATTTTTTAGTGATTCCACTTGGAATGGGGACCTAAGACATCCTATTCGATAAGAAAAATTGTCTCATCCAATTTGGATTTGATTTTATTGGTCATTCGATGAATTATAATTTCATATAGTAAATCTGTAACATCCTGTAGTAAAGCAGGGGATCCTATACGAGAACTAGTACATCATGTAGGAAATCCTATAGAGGCCTATTTTGAGCTCGAATTGAGAAAAATCATCATTGAAGCTAGGATTAGGCCCCTACTTTACCTCCAGGCCATCAAAATCATTGTATCCCTCTTCCTCCACACCTATCTCCCCTACCAAAGATCAAGGAAATATTATCATTTGCATTTATAAAGAAAACAGATTAAAAAATGAGTTCTTTTATATTCCACATGCACACAACAATTAGTACTCTCAAGATTAGATTTCATGCTTAGATTATTTAAAACATCACATGTGACAAATAGGGTTAAAATATGGTTCTTTAGCAAGAAAAGTGTGTTAATAAGTAGATAGAGGATTTCATGTTACTTTACAAGCGTTTTAAAATTCAGTCTTTCATTCTTGCAAATAGGCAACATTTCTTTTTTCTCATGACAGCAAAGGAAGGACACATTATATGCTGCACATATAGTGTTGATACCTCTTAAGTTTGTACGAACCCCGGGTTGATAATTAAAGTCGGTAGCCTTGAGAGTTGCAACATTCTTGTTGCAATATCGAGGCTCATCAATGATGTCGTGGGGGAAGTTCCCAAATTTGGGTCACTCACGAAGATTTTATTGGGGGGCACATATCAAGGCAGGTTCCTTGATCCCCAACACCATTAGTCTCACTATAGTGGGAAACACAAGAGATGACACCGGTCTTTATCGTTGCACCTAGACTTTCCTGTCGTAGCCACTAGACTTTTGGAGGGAAAGCAACGTGGCATCCTTAGAAATTCAATGGAAGTTCTTGAAGGGCAAGACCAACTTGGCACCCTTGACATAAAAAATACAATATTAGTCATGGCACCCTTGGAACATTAAGGGTGTCGGGATAAGGAGTTACTGAGAGGGGGAGTGAATGAGTAATAGTGAGGTTCTTAAGATTTAAGCTCAATTCTTAAATTTCCTTTTATGTTTTCTAGTTACTTGTGTGAGCATTCATTCAATAATACATACATACATCATAGTAAACCATTCACTTGAGCACATAATCCATCAATTGAGAGACACACACATATTGACACAGGCATTTTTATGTCGAAACCCAAAGGGAGAAATTCGTCAATCTTTTTGTTATTATGATGTAAATTAAGCACCCACTTAATTACATCAAGTTTTTTCTAAGCACCAACTCACAAGAGGCTCCAACCCCCTTAAGAAAGAAAGCCATGGACTATCTCTCATGCCCATAAAATCTCAGCTCCCCAGTTACCTCCCTCGGAAAAGGCCCACCTAATCCATGCTTTCAAAGCTAATGGATACTCGACCTCTGAAATTTAGAAGGCATTCCTTACCACTTCTCATCCTAAATCCTACCCATTTGACCCCACCCTACATGTAAACCAAGTCTCTCTCCCTTACATAAAATGAACCACTGATGTCATTGCCAAGATTCTATCCAAAAAGAACATCAAGACCGTCTTCAAATCCCATAGAACCCTTAGGCAATTATTCCGATCAGCCAAAGATAAATCAAACCCCATGCAAGGATCAAGTGTCTACCAAATCCCTTGTTCATGTGGGAAGTCTTACATTGGCCAAATTGGTCATTCAATCTCTACCCGCCTCAAGGAGCACATTGCAGACAACACCCACCAAAGAGTGGCTAAATCTGCCATAGCTAAGCACTCTCATAATACCAAGCACCTCATTTTCTTTGATCAAGCTCGTCCCCTAGCTTGTATCCCTTTTCATAACTCTTGTATCATCAGGGAAGCTTTAGAAATTGAAAAGCATCCCAATAATTTCAATAGGGAAGATGGCTATATGCTTAGCCACTCTTGGAAGCCTATAATCCATCAACTTTCTTCTTCACCTCTCCTGCCCTCCCTCCTTTCTTTTCCTTAGTTTCCCTCTCTTTAAACTCCCTTAAAAAAATTATTATTTCATTTATAAGGGGATCTTTTTTAACCTTATTTCCATCTCCAAATAAAAATATATTCTTAAATAATTTTAGCTATTAATACTATAAATAATATTTATTAAAAAATCTTCTTATGTTAAAATCATTCCAAGCCTTGATTATTTTTACTTCGGCAAAACCCTAGGACCTGTAATGGCGGATTTACCCTGTGATGGAGACGGAGTTTGCATGGTCTGCAAAACTGTCCCGCCAGATAGTGATGTGTTGCTCTGCAATGGCTGCGTTAGCCCCTGGCATATGCAGTGCCTGAACCCTCCTTTGACGGCTCCCCCTACCGGAGATTGGTTCTGTCCCGATTGTTCTCTCCCAACTCAGGATAACCAATCGCAACCTGTTGGTGTTAATAAGTCTTCCAGTGTGCCTGATGATGATTTGATAAGCCAGATCAGGGCGATCCAGGCGGACCCGAATCTTAGCGAGGATGAGAAGGCCAGGAAGAGGCAAGAGCTCATGGCCAGAGGATCCTCCAAGCAGCAAGGGAGCGGCGGCGAGGTCAAAGGTTCTAATCGGGAGGCCAAACGGAACAAGGAGCTGGAGATGTTCGACGAGAGCTTGAACTGCACTTTTTGCATGCAGTTACCCAAGCGACCCGTTACTATCGGCCAAGATCTTGCAGGTCTGCTCCCCCGGATGGGAAATAGCCACGACAGATCTGCTCTAGGAAGCTCAAGAAGCCCTGGCATGGGGTCAAGGCCCTTATCTGACTCCTTTCAGATCCAAATTTCTCAGCCTTCAGGCAGAACCATCATGCAATGGGTTAGCCCTTCAGATCTGGTGCAGGAACTCAAACTGAATCTAGAGCGCAGAATGGGGATCCCATCAAGCCTTCTGCGACTTCTCTTTCAAGGTAAACAACTTGAAGACCCTCTTCCCCTCTCTGCTTACAGCATTTCCAGGAACAACTCTGTGGTGATGACCCTTCGTTTGAGAGGAGGAGCAACGGGACAATCATCCTCTACTCGGTCTTTCTCATACAAAGACGCAGTTCACTCTGAGAACCCCAAACCCCTGGAAGCCCTTAAATCTAAGGCCTTCTTGGTTGACAAGATTGAAGAAGTTCCCTCTGTTGAACTCATACATGAAGATCTGGCTTCCCATCTTCAAGAATTTGCAGAAAGAGCCATCATTTGCAGATTTAATGGATTGTGGCCGCGATCTCAGGATCTCTATGCATGGATCCATGCAAACTCGACACATCATTGTAAGATCTTTTTTTGTTCGAAAGGTTACTTCATTGTTCTATTTGAAAACAGTAAGCATTATGAAAAGGCCTTAGCAGAGGGCCCTTGGTTCATGGGAACTGCAGGGCTATTCTTGACTCCTTGGTTCCCAGATTTTGATCCAGCTACTGCAGTCATTACCAAGACACCGGTATGGATTCGACTTCCAAACTTACCTGCCCACCTATGGAGTACTCGTGTCTTCAGAGCTATTGGAGACACCTTGGGTAGCTTCATCAATGGAGATTTATGGCGGGAATCCAAAGGTCTCTACTCATATGCAAGAATATGTGTGGAGTTAGACCTGAGCAAAGGTCTTCCAGAACAAATCAATCTCAAGATAAACGACTTTGTCTGGACCCAGACACTGGATTACGAGAATACTGCTTTTCGGTGCCACCATTGCCACCAATCTGGGCATTTGCAGAATACATGCCCATCTCGCCCGACAAAAAAGAACAAGGCCAACGTCTCCAAGCCCAAGTCCAAACGATGGGCTCCTTGCTCTCCTCCTCCAGTCGTGGATTCTGATTCCTCCAGCTCTGAAGATGAAGATAGCGATGAAGAATTGCATCAGGCCCCTCATTTCGTGGCCCCTTCCACCGATGGTCTGGCGCCTTCCTCTGACTCAGCCATTGCTCAGAAACGTGTCCATTTGTCCTCCTCCTCGGATTCAGAAAAGGAGGGCTCCCCTGTGGAGGACCCCAATCTTCAAGTTGTAATCGCTCATCCACCCCAAAATGGTTGGGTTGAAGTTAAAAAAAGGAAAGGGAAAAAGCTTCGTGTTGAAGCCTCTACCCTTTCAGGGTAGTATTCAATGCTTCTTTAAGCTCCCAGTGACTTGTTGTAGCTCCTTGCTTGCTTAACTCCTTCTCCGGAACCGAGGTTGATAGTCCTATCATTTCCGGTTGCCGGTATCCTGCCTCTCTGGAATGTATCCTCTTGTACAATATTTTTTTGCTTAATAGAATTAGTCTTAATTCAGAAAAAAAATAAAAATCATTCCAAGCCTTCACTCAATACTTACTTTATATATATATATATATATATATATATATATATATATATATATATATATATATATATATAGAGGTTATTATAAATAAATTTATTTATAAAACTTTCTCTTTTGTCCCTTACCATTTATTCTATTTATTATAATTTAGCTAAACTATTAACCATTTAATAATATTTTTTTCATAAATTCTTTTATCTATCAAAAATGACTTAATTTATCAAATATTAAAATAAAATTTATTCATTAATTAATCCTATAAATAATATTAATTAAAAATTCTTCTTATATTAAAATCATTCTGAGCCCTACTTCATATATATATATATATATATATATATATATATATATATATATATATATATATATATATATATATATATATATATATATATATATATATATATATAATTTAGGCTATTAATCTAAATATATATATTTTTGGGTTATTATAAATAAATAAATTTATAAAACTTTCTCCTTTGTCACCTACCATTCAATGTATTTATTATAATCTAGCTAAACTATTAATCATTGAATAATTTTTTTTTGGAAAGTATTTTATTTATTAAAAATGAAATTAATGAAATATATCTATATATATATATATATATATATATATATATATTAATCTATCTTCAAACTTTGACTTAATTTAAAATTTAAATTTCTATACCTAGTTTCAAAATCTTTTACCGGTCAATAATAATTGTCAATGGAATATACCTTCTTATTTTTTGTCTAATTTCTCATTTATTTATTCATTTATTCTGGTATGCATTTCTTTGACCTTTAAATTTGTTAACCCTCCATCTCTTGACCGTTCATAATTTTTAATTTTTTTTATAATTATTAATATTTTTAATATTTTCACTCCAATGACCGTTATGTTAGTCCTTCATTATTTAAAAGGTTGATAAACTATCACACTTAATATCTGCCTGTTTTCTATTCCCTAAAGAAAAGTGGAGTTTCCACTCAAAACGTAAGACAACGAAAACCTCTACACATTTCATATTGGAAAGTCTCAAGCAATATGAATAACTATGGAAATCTCCACTCTCAAATGCAGTCCTTGTCATCCATTACTCTGCCCTCCATGCTACCCGAGAGCTTACTTTTGAAGGGCACTCCATGTTTTTGTTACACCAAACTACAAGGCCACTGCAACTGTATTAAACATGAGGATAATCACTTGATCATTCTCCATACTAAGAATTAAATCTTAGTTATCTTGTACACTCCAACAACTTCTCCATTGAATTCAACTTGTGTTGTCAATATGGCTCTTCATGTTTATTAATTACTCACAGAGCTCTAAGATTACTGCAGGCATGGCTTTCTGATCTGTGATCAAAGCCTCTGTATCTAGCCATCTATACCATTTAATTCTTCATTATAATGTAAGAAATATCAACATGGATAACTCTATTTCAAGACAGGCTCTATTGATTATTTTGTACATCATGGTCCTCTTTGTCTTTAATCCAGAGCACTTTGACCATTTCCATTAATCCAAACAATTTTGTGTGCATTTACCTGGGTATCTTAGGTTCCTTCTTATCTAGTTATGTCCATGGCCAATTATGGAATAACCACCGAATATGGAGGACTTCTCCCCAAAGTTGTCGACTCATCCATGCCTTTAAACATATGGCCACTACTGAATTAGAGGCTCAGATGTCGTATTATTTTCTTAAATGAAATTTCTTGATACTTATGAGATCACGGGCTTCCATCTTGACCCTACTTGACTTTAAGACCTTTCACTTGTGCCTTTACCTGCTTTCCATCATAGGACCGAGTGTTGTTACCTTTGGCTAGGCCACTAGGCACTACACTTCTCTACTAGCCCGCATGGGATTAATTTCCTTTATAGCTCTCTATGCCCTAGGTGCTTTGTTGTCAGTAAAACCGTGTGCCAATTTCTCATAAGTTGATAAGGTCGCACTTATATACACATGCCACTACAAAGATGAAATCTAGATGCCCATATACCTGTAAAATTTTATAAAATGGATTTCATACTTCTTACCAACTTGCGGCTTCCAAGTATGTCTAACTTGTGTGCACCACTTCCAATGCTCATTCCTCTTCCTTTGCGTGCTATTATTGGAGGTTCTCGACTTGGCCCACTTTCCAACTATCTGTCCATCTACATACTTCCACCTTTTGGTCCCAATACAATTCCCAACACTTAATTATAATAGCTTTTGGGACTCCAAGCTTCTAAGAAACCTCCACTCACTATTAAGTAGCTTTCAGGTTTTCGATATTCCAAGCATTGTTCCTACTACCCTAGCTCAATGTTTTCCTGAATATTTTTTAAATAAACCTCAGGACTACCAAGCTTCCAAGAATTGGTCCTATGGCTTTAAGGTCCTTACTTTGACTGGCCATAACTTTTTATCCAGGGGTCCATTTTCTGACTTCAGCATACTATTGGAAAGATATCTCCAATCACTTTCCAACTATGCCACTTCCAAGGGAATTTGAGCTAAACACCTAAGGCATAATATCCTCCAAAATTTGAGGCTCCCAACCATCATAGTCATCTTTTTATGGCTTCTCCACTAAGCTTGCTACTATGATGATTCTCTACAAAATACTGCAGCAACCATGGGACTCCCCATGAGCTTGGAACATCAATTCTAATGTTTTCTACCACTAACTACAATGTTAATCTAGTTTATATTAATGCCAACATACTGAATGCCACTAGCAATTTAGGAAAATATGACTGCCCAACAATCTCCCCCTCTGGCACTGAAGGAAACAAACCAAGCTCCCCCTGAAACTAGGAATGGTTTTCTTCATCGTTGTTCTTCCCCTTGGAATTACTAATCTTAAGAATATTCTCCCCCTTTGACACCAATGGAAAAGAATGCTCCAGAACTCTTCCCCTAAAACAATGCAGCCTACTCTTCACTTTATCAAGCAAACTGAGTAACTACAAGTGTTCATTGTAATTGAGTCATTTGGATGGAAGAGCAAAAACTCCTATCTGTTGTTGAAGATACTCAAAGGGTTCTCTCACTAGTGGTTTAGTGAAAATGTCTGAAAGTTGCTCTTTATTGGCCATATATTTAGTTCAAACAAAATTAGAAGAAACTTGTTCTCTCAAGAAATGAAACTTGATAGGAATGTGCCTGGTCTTTGAGTGCATGACAATATTCTTAGAAATGTGGATAGAACTATTTTTTTCACATATTATTGGAATTGGATCAATTATCTCTACCTTAATGTCCTTCAAGGTCCACCTCATCCATAGAATTTGTGAGCAGTAAGTGGCAGTTGCAATACACTCTACTTCAACAGTTGACAGAGAGATGGAGTCTTGTTTCTTGCTGACCCAAGATACTAAGCAATCTCCTAAGAAGAATGTTGCACTAAAGGTGCTCTTCCTATCATCAATACTTCCTGCTCAATAATCATTGGTGTAGGCCTTTAATTTAAATTCTCTTCTCTTAGCATATGACATCTCATAGTCTGTTGTGCCTTGCAGGTATTTGAAAATCGTTTTTACAACAATGACATGGCTTTCATGGGGACAGACTTGAAATCTAGTCACCAAACCTATTGCTTGCATGATTTCTGGTCTAAATGCTATGAGGTAAATCTATCTTTCAATCATTTATTTATAGATTGTATGATTTATAGGAGGTGTCTCATCTTCTTTACATAACTTACAACTAGTGACCATAGGAGTATTAACCAACTTGCATTCTTCTAGTCAAAATTTGTTTAGTGTTTCTCATAAGTACTTAGATTGAGAGATGAAGATGTTTTCCTTTGATTGATAAATTTGTAGCCCTAAGAAAAATGACAGTTGTCCTATCATGGACATCTCAAACTCTGTTTGCATACATTTTGCAAACTGATGTCCCAATCACTCCAGATCACTGCCAAAGTTTATGTCATCTATATACACTACCACAATCAATAGGTGGTCATCTTTAGACTTTATATATAGTTTTCTATCTGCAGTGCCCCTCTTAAAGCCTTGTTGTTGAAGGTATCTATCCAATATGGCATATCAGGATCTGGGGGTCTGTTTGAGCCCATATAAGGCCTTCTCATTTTGCAAACAAACCCTTCATTTTTCATGAACATGAACCCTTTTGGCTTCTCTATGTATACTTGTTCTTCTAAGTGTCCATTTAAAAAAGTTGAATTCACCTGCATCTAATAGACCTTGATGTTTTTGTGGTTGGAAAAATCTAGAAACATTCTAATAGCTTCGAATATTTCTACAGGTGCAAAGGTTTCTCAAAAGTTTATCCCATTATTTGGGCATACCCTTTGCAGACTAAGTGAGCCTTGTTCCTAATCACTCGACCTTGTTCATTTAGCTTATTTTTAAAGACCCATTTGGTGTCTATGACATTTTTATCTTTGGGTCTTGGAACAAGCTCCCAAGTGTCATTCTTCTTAATTTGATCTAGATCTTCATTCATTTCCTTTACCCAAGACTTATACTCACTTGACTGATTAGAATTCTTGGGCTCAATTTGAGATAGAAAATCACGTTTTGCTCACCTTGGGCTGTTGAGGAATCTCCTCCTTATTTTAACACTTAGTCCTTGATCTTGAACAATTTAACACTCAGGATGCTTTTTCTTCATATACTGGAAGGCATTTTGGGCCATACTATTGTACTCGTCTCTTCATCTTCATCATCTAACTGTATTTTTCCATGGTCTCAGCATCTGGTGGAAAAAATTTCTTTCTCATCTAGGTTCATGTTTCCTCTAGATGTCTTAGACTATGGCATTACTTCATCCATGACTATGTCAATGCAATCTTCGACTCTCTTTTTTCTTTTGTTAAAATTTTTTTACCATTTTCTTCGAACAGAGTACCCAAGAAATATAACCTCATCGGCACGCGGATCAAACTTTCCATGTTTTTTGTCATTCCTTTTGATAAAAAAGTTCCTTGCAAACACCTTGTAGTGTTTCACTGATGCAGGTCTCCCTTTTCATAACTCATAGGGAGTCTTATCACTGATAGGCTTAAGTTGTGTTCTATTTTCTAGATATACTACTTCTTGTGCCACTTCTCCCCAAAAGGTTTGGGGTACCTCTGCCTCATCCATCATATATTTGGCCATCTCTTGAATTTTTCTGTTCTTTCTCTCTGCTACTCGATTTTGTTGTGGAGTTCTAGCCACATAATATTTCATTCTTATACCATGTTCTTCACAATAATCTTCAATTTATCTCAAGATGAATTCTCCACCCTTGTCTGATATTAAACATTTGATCTTTAGATCTTTCTCATTCAACATCTGAGCTTTGAATTTCTTAAAATGTTAAATATCTTCTAATTTTTATTTTAAGAGCATTATCCATGTAGCTTTGGTAAAGTCATTAATAAATAAAATAAAATACATTTCTCCTCTTGGGATCTTTGTCCTGGTAGGGCCACAAATTTCAGTGTCAATTAGCTCCAGAGGTTTAGATGATGAGAACTCATTTTTCTTAAATTGAGTCCTTGTCTTCTTACTAAATTGACAAGACTTGCATATTGAATCATCAGGCCTTGAAAATCTTGGTAAACCTCTTACAAGTTCTAACTTGTTGATTTTTATTAAACTATCAAAATCTATATGCCTAAGCTTTTTGTGCCACAACCAAGTTTGACTTGTTTTACTCAGATAACAACTCACTACGGATTCATAAAACATATACAAATTGTTCTAAGTCCTTACTTCCTTTCCCACCAGCTTGGCATTTTCTTCTTTCTATATCTCACATTCTTTAGATAAAAAAGTCACATTATAACCATTATCACACATATGACTCACACTCAACAAAATTTTCTTGAGACCTTCTACATACAACAGATTTTAAGCCTTAGTATTTTCATGAAGACAAATTATGCCCTTCCCCTTAATTCTTGTTGAAGCATTGTTACCAAAAGTGACATTGTTCCCTATGTATTTTTATTTTAGAGACAAGAATATACTCTTATCCCCAGTCATGTGCTTGGAACCACTATCCACATACCATCTATATTCTTGATCATGTGCTGACAATGAAAGCCCACATTCCATGACTTTTCCAGTCTGGTGTTTCCAATTCTTCTTGTCTTCTCGAAAGACTAGGTCTGGGGCATTCTACGATTTACAAGAATACTCAAAACTTCTTGTGCATTCATTGGCCTTATGTCTGAAATTATTACATTTAAAACATTCAACATCAACAATCAGGGAGGGAAGTAATTTCTATTCCTCGGAGGGGAGTTTTGAGATCTAAAGTTATGATACTTTTTGTATCTGAAAATTTTCATCTCTTTCAACTTTGATAGTTTTACAATTAACAAATTTATGTCCAAAGATATGACATTTATAGAAATAACCATAAAACAAATTAGGGTACTTGATATTGGAATGTTCACAAGTTTTTGTAGGCTACTACTACCTTTTTTGTCTTGTTTATTGATTCATTCTCCCTATTGTGAGTCCGTTGAGAAGTTAGTACTCATATTCCCATGTTGGGTGTCTCTCTGGCTAGACTTTTGTTTGCCTCCATTGAGTCTACCTTGGAGCACCTTCGCATAGATCTGGGGCTCTTCAAATTCTATGGACCTCAAACTCATCTTTCTCCTAGATAACTCCTATGATCCAAAATATCCCAACCCTGTCTTGTTTTCTAGAGACCTTTGATTGCTTAAAACATGGTTTATATTTCTAGTCCCTTCATCAAACCTTTTATCTAGGTCCTTCTTTGTCTCTAATTTCTCAAGATTTGTTCTTAGGGAGATATTATTAGCTTCTAGATTCATTTCTCCTCCCATTCGAGAATCTTGCCAATAAGCATTTCTTCCTCTTGTGTTGCTTCCTCTAGCTTGACATTTAGGAACAAATACTCCTATTTGCATGGTTCAAATATTATTTCCTTCCCTCTCATAATCTTCTTTTGATTTAAGAGACTATTTTCTTATTCTAACCTTCACATTTTTTTTTTCTTCTAGTTGGAGAGTGAACCTTTTTCTTATTGTAATAACTTCTTCAAGTTTTTCCTTTTGATAAACAAATTCTTCATTATCTTAGCTGTGCAAAAATTCCTCAGCAAGGCAGCTGCTCTTTCCATTTCTTGTCCTTACTTCTAGCCTTCTTTAACTCATCAAGAGCATTGATGAGCTCCCCTTGAAGGTCCACTAATCCTTCTTATTCCTCTTCTTTAGTGCGTATAATATTTTATTTCTTGGATTCAACTCCAAATTCCATATGTAACCTCTCATTTGACTCATCCTTTGAGGAATTATCACTATCAGAATTTGGTGCCAAGCTATCCTCTTTGGAGTCGATCCCCCTATTCTTAAAGGACTTCTTATTTTGATGTTTCTGAGCTTTTCTTCATAACTTCTGATCATATTCCTTTTCTGTCTTTTCTTTGTAAGGGCACTTGGAGGGAAAATTTCCAACTCTTCCACAGTCAAAGCATTTGAAGTGCAACTTCCCTTTATACTTTCCTAAGCCACGCTTTAGTTTCCTAGAAAAGTGATCCAACTCATGTTATATTTACAACTGGAACAATATTGATGGTCTTTGTGCTTCTTTTCCTTCTTGGACACCTTCAAACTTGACTCCTTTGTTTCAATCTTATTTTTTTCCTACTCACATCTCATAGGTTGTAAGAGTACCAAGTATTTGGTCCATTGTGCGACTTTTTAGATCAGATATCTCTTTAATGGCTGATATTTTGGCATTAAATCTCATAGGAAGAGCTCTTAATAACTTTTGAATAATTACATATTCTTTGATATATTCACCATGTCCTCTAATCATATTGGTTACTTCATCAAATTCAAGGAAATACTTTGCTATGCTTTAATCTTCACTCATTCTTAAGCTCTCAAACCTTATTCTAAAGGTTTAAAGTTTGGTCTACTTGAATTTATCATCTCCTTCATGAATATGATTGAGCTTGATGCATACTTACTTGGCATACTTATAGTGCATAAATTTTAGAAATTTGGATTGACTAAGGCCAAAGGTAATGGAATTCTTGGCTTTAGAATTATTCCCATACACCTTTTTACTATCTACATCTGTGGGAGGGACATCATAATCTATTAACACAGAGCTCCAAACATCTACTCCCAGGGACATAAAGTAAGCTTCAATCCTAATTTTCGGGAAGGAATAGTTTGTCCCATAAAATATTGGTATCTTACTTGAGTAAGCATCATGACTCTCTTGCCTAGACATAATTCCTTATGGGTCCACCTTCCGGTGGTTATACTGTTACTGAGGGAAACTTAACTTTGATTCAAATTGTTGTAATAATAAATTACTAAGAGAGGGGGTGGATCAGTAATACTGAGGTTCTCAAATTTTAAGCATCCTGATTCTCTTTCCTAGACATAATTCCTTATGGATCTACCTTCCAGTGGTTAAACTGCTACTGAAGGAAACTTGGATCTAATACCAATTGTTGGAATAAGGAATTACTAAGGGGGGTGGATTAGTAATAGTTAGGTTCTCAAGGTTTAGGCTCTATTCTTAAATTTCATTTTACTTTTTCTAGTTAGTTGTGAGATAATTAATACTACAATACATATATACAATAAATTAAACCATTCACCTGAGCACACAGTCCATGAATTGCGAAACACACACATATTGACAGAGGTATATTTACATGCAAACACAAAGGGAGAAAACCACCAATATATTTGTTATTATGATGTAAATTAAGCACCCACTAATTACATCAAGATGTTTGTGAGCACCCACTCATAGAAGGATCCAAGCCCCTTAAAAAATCAAGCCACTACTTTGCAAGGGGCACAAACCTCTTATGAATGTAGGCCACTACCTCATCTAACCACTCTTTTTATTTTCATACAATTTTCAGACCGATAACAAAGTCCAATATAAATGCTTTGTAATATGAACTTGATCAGCTACTCCACGCAACACTTTCCCTTATGCCCTGCAGTCCCTCTTTGCACTGCTCCCTTCATTTCTCAATCAACTCTAGTCTCAACCCTCAACTATACTATAAAGACGATTAAATCTTGGCACATAGCTCACTGCTCCTCACACACTTAGCCTCAACACAAATGTTACATCACCCACATTCCATTACTACAATGTGTTGTTTTTTTCATTGCTACATAATGATCAATGTAGTCCCTGTAAGCCATTACTCTTGCCTCCACGCTTTATGAGAGATTAAATTTGCAGGGAACTCCATGTTATTGTCACACCAAACTACAAGGGCACTACAACTGCATTAAACATGAGAATAACCACTTGATCATTCTCCATACTAAGAATTAAATCTCGATCATCTCCATACTAAGAATTAAATCTCGGTCAACCTGTACACTCCAGGAGCTCCTCCATTGAATTTAGCTTGTACTGTCAGTATGACTCTTCATGTTTATTAATTTATCACAAAGAAATAAGAGTACCACATACATGGCTTTCTGAGCTGTGATCAGAGCCTGTGCACCTAGCCATGTATTCCATTTAATTCTTCATTAGCATCTAAGAAAGCTCAAGGATGGCTAATTTTATTTCTAGACAAGCTCTATTGATTATTCTGTGCATCGTGGTCCTCTCTATATTTAATCCAATGAACTTTGACCATCGCAATTAATCCATCCACTAACTCTTCTATGCACATTTACCTGGTTTTCCGGGGATTCTTCTGATCCACCTATGGCGATGGCCAATTTTGGCATAACCCATGAATATGGAGATCTTCTCCCCAAATTTGTTGACTCATCCATGCCTTTAAACATATTCCCACTACTGAATTGGAGGCCCAAATGCCTTGATGCCCATATCCTTTTCTTAAATGGATTTTCTTAATACTTACGAGCTTGCCGGTTTTTGGCCTATCCATACTTGAATTTATCACCTTTCCCTTGGAGCCTTTACCTATTTTCCATCATAGGACTGAGTGTTGTGACCTTTGGCTAGGCCTCTAGGTGCTAGACTTCTCTACTGGAATGCAAGGGCTTAATTCCCTTTATAGATATTTGTGCCCTAGTATCTCTATTGTCATTGAAACCTTGTGCTAATGCCCTAGACAATCATAGGGCCCACTCATATACGAATGTCGTATAGAGATGGAGCCCAGATGCCCATATACCTGTAAAATTTTATAAAATGTATTTCATACTTCTTACGAGCTTGCGGGCTTCTAGGTATGGCCCACTTCTGTGCACCACTTCCAATGCCAACTCCTCTTTCTTTTCCACGCTATTATTGAAGGTTCTGGACTTCGCCCACTTTCCACCAATTGGTATCTTTGCAGACCCAGCCTATTAGTCCAAATACAATGCCTGACACTTAATTATAATAACTTTTGGGCTTCTAACCTTCCAAGCTTCTGGGCTTCTAAGAAACCTCCACTCGCTATCAATTGGCTTCCAGGTTTCTGGGCTTTTGGGCTTCTAATATTTTGGGCATTGTTCCTGCTACGCTGGCTCAATTCTATCCCTGCTATTTCTTAAATAAACCTCCAAGTCTCCAAGATTCTTAATATTGTTCGTATGGATTTAAGGTTGTAACATTTACTGCCTATAACTTTTGGTCCAAGGGGCCATTTTCCAACTTCAACATACTGTTGGAAATATCTCTCCAATCACTTTCCAACTATGCCACTTCTAACGGAATATGAGCTAAACACCTAAGGCATAATTTCCTCCAACAATTTGAGACTCCCGACCATCAAAATCATTTTTTTATGTCTTCTCAACTAAGCCTGCTATTATGTTGATTCTCTAGAAAATACTGCAACAACCATGGGACTCACCCTGAGCTTGGCACATCAATGCCAACATATTCGGCCACTAACTACAATGCTAATCTAGTTGACATCAATTCCAACATACCGAAATCCACCAACCATTAGGACAAAGCCAACTTCCCAACAAAGGGAAGTTCTTAAACGGCATGACTGAAATGGAACCCTTGGCATCAAAAATAATTTGTTAGGCATGGCACCCTTGGAACTTTGAAGGGAAGTTCTTGAAGGTAATGAACAACTTGGCACCGTTGGCATCATTAAAAAGAAACTAATAAATATAATCAAGATATGAGAATCGTACTATTCACATCAAGTGGTAAATGAGGTTAGAATCAAGGAAATTATATCATGAATAAAACTTGTTGTAAAGGGAGAATAGGAAGAAATAAAAATATTGTACCTTAAAGAACTCTACCCTTCCCATGTTGAAAAATATTACGTAGATAATGTACATAAGTAATTTAATTAGGTAAAAGGGGAAAAGAGGGACATAGAGTTAATTATAAATATTAATCCTAAAATAGTTAAACTTCATTGAGAGAAAAGGGTGGTGAATTAAAATTAGACAAATTTAGAGAACCTCCATGTGGAAAGAGATAACATAAGAATATACATATAAGAGGAAAATTGAGTTAAATTAGGGGACAAAATCTCATAATTATCAGTTGACTTCGATAACGAACACAAATTAAGGAGTAGAAAAGGGGGATCAAGATACAACTAGGAGAAGAAATAGGAAGTCTTGTTGGGGTGATGAAAATTATTATTTTTGAATTAAACTTTAAGTAAATAATTTTGGAGGGCCTTGGTAGAGGGTGACACATGGGTGGGTGAATAATCAAACTTTTGGATTAATAAAGATAATTAATTGTGCATGAGGTTCCAAGTGTCACCAATGAAGCCTCCTATAAAATAAGGGGCAAGTCATGAGAGAGGGGTTCTTTGCTTACCCTATTGTTGGATGCATGAGATTATGTAATGTTAGTGGCTACGAGCTATAGTTTATTTTGGTGAGGTAGTGGAATTTACAGAGGGAACTCTTGAGCCAAGGAGTTCTCACCTCTATAAACCATCATACTTCCTCCATTGTACAACAACATTGCAGCTCATGAGTCCGCAAGGAAGGAGAGTAACCAAGGAGCAGGTTGGGAGGTCAACCGGTGGGTCACTAAATTCAGTCAGAGCAATTCAACATTCACACTTGGAGGCAGATGGCAGCAAGGGAGTGCATGTATTGAAAAGTTCAAGATCAAATCTCATCTCCGGGTGAACGATACCTGTGTTATTTATAATGTTTTGTGATATGATTTCATTGTGCCTATAATTAAAAAATCTAAAACATATAATATGTGTAAGGTACTAAAATTGGTGGGTGTTTGTTGTAAGTGCTTTAATATTTTTGAGTTTCCAATGGTTATCTGTTTTTGGTTGTATTCATAGTTTATCTCTTAAAAAAGAGGTTTTGTCCCTATAAAAAGTTACATCATTTCTAAAGTGATGGGAATTTCAAGAAAATTTACAATTCTAGTTAGCAGGTCAGGTAGGTCGGAGGTAATCCAAAAAGGTTGGAACTCTGGTAGGTGCTACACTGACCTACCATAGGATGAGTTGGCCCTTTGTGACCCATAGGTCAAATATTAGAGCAGGTCCAGGGTCAGGGGTCGGGATGACCTCAACAAGTGGCATTCCAACACTAAGAGGAGTCAGGCCAACCCTGACCTAGGTCGAAGGTCATGGATCAAGCCTGATCATTAAAATATTAAAGATACATTACAGTAGGAGGGATGGCCCTCACCCTCCTTGGGATTCATGCCTACTATGTGGACCTGTCCATGGCAACCATGTGGTAGGTGCCACGTGGGTCCAACACGGTGGAGTACAGATGCCATATTGGCCTCTGTAGGATTGTCATGTGGTAGTCATGATAACGGGGCGAGGTTTAATTTTTCCATCTTTAAGGTGTTGTGACTTTTGATTTGTAAGTTAGATTGAGGTAAATTTATATCATTGGAATTGTCTCAGTAAGGTAAATGTAGTGATGTTATTTATTTAAAATTATGGAAAAGTAAAAAAAGGTAAAAAAATCAAATTTCATTCCCATAACTATACCTTAGGATCCCGCTCAGTAGAGTAACCACCACCTTGTAACTCTAATTGGGTTCTCGGGTTAGGATGGGGGTGTTTACAAGTGGTATCAGACCATCTAAGTTCACAACTTGGACTAGATAGGCTCTACCATGAGCAAAAGAAACATGTTAGATTGATTATGGGAATGATTGAATACATGCATGATTGATATGATTTTACAGTTATTGATGAACTAAGAATTTGTGTTTATAGAAATATGTTGCTAGATATGCATGCATGTGCACTAGTGCAAACATGGCTATTTGTTACAACTGGTGTTATTATAAAAACTCTGTAAAAGGAAGTTAATGACATGATTTTTTGTTATTTAATTATATTATCATGTGTCTAGCAATTGCATGTGAATGATAGCACATCATAAACAACAAAACAGAGGGAAAGACAAAGAAATGATGACATGAATGGTATAGTACAATCCTTATTAGTCACATCATGGGTATGAAGAAGTAAGGATGAATGAAGAAGATAGATTATTTGGCCAAGGGGGAGGGGAAAATCTTCTGAATGGATGGATACCTTGGGAAGTATAAAGGTTGAAATCCAAAGCTACAAAGAAGATAATGAACAATTGATAAATGCTTAGCAGTGGCAAGGTGAGGTGAATTCATTCATACTGCAAAACCTCTCAGAATTGCAGTGACAAAGGCAACATGAGATGGAAACTAGTTATAGAGATAAAAATAACTCTTTGGATTAAAATGATAAAACAAATGGGGAATATGGTGGCAGATCCAAAAGAGGCGCATAGGTGAAAATGAGGACATTGTGAGAGGAAATGCACCATTGAGCACCCAAGAAATAAAAACCAGCACTCATAGGCATCACTCTAGTAGAAATTCAATCTCTACTACTAAAAAATATCATCACTATTCTAATCATTACAATCATTCGAGAAAGAGAGAAAAAACCTATATGTCTAAAGAATTTAAGAAGGAAAAACCACCCACATTTGATTGAGAGATGAGTAAATCTGAAGATGTAGAAGCATGGTTTCTTGTCATGAAGAAATTTTTCAGAATCCATGATTATTTTGAAAACAGGAGAGAAAAATTGGCTTCTTATAGTTTGAAAGGAAAATAGTACATAGATTTTTATGAACCACAAACTCTGGATGATGCCATAAAGAAATTAAAGCACTGTTATGAAGAAGAAAAGTGCAATCCAAAATTTAAAAGTGATTGGAAAGAAAGGAACAACAATAAGTATAAGAATAAATGGCCGACGGAAGTTGTGGAGAAGAACAAACAAATGCATTCATCTAGTACAAATCAATCTCGGTAGAAATTTAGTCTAGCTGCCAAAGGTAGTGTGCATCAACAAGAAGTAGAGTATCACAAATCTGAAAGTAAAGAGCAGTTGAAATGCTAGATTTGTGGGGAAAATCATGGAAAGAGGGACTCCCCACAAAAGGAAAATGCAGGTCCATAAATTTACAGCACTTAAGAAGCTCGAACTATGGTAGATGTGGCACAAAGTCTACCCAAAACCTATGTAGCTCTAGATAATCGCTAGGCAGACCATCAAGGATCTGTCATTGAGATTGAAGATAAGTTGTGTAATTAGATTATTTTAATTTTAATTGATACTAGTTATAATAAAAATTATATTAGTTTAGATCTAATGGAAACATGCAAGCTGGCCGAAGAATTATATGCAAAACCATGGTTAGTTCAGTTGTAAACAACAACAATGAGAAGAATTAGTTATTCAGTGAAATCGTGTGCATTTGAGCTCAGTGATATGCCAACAACAACACATTTAAATTTATGCCATAGGTGGATATAATATGTTATAGGGCATGGACTAATTGCACATGCAAAGAACTAAAGTTGATTGTTATGAAAAGGAAATTGAATGACGGGATTATGTTGGAGAAGGAAAAACCTTGTAGGGTAAGCAAAAGAAAACTTCAGTGAGCCGAATTATAGCCATGAAAGCTAAGCGTACTTGTTAAAAAGGCTACAAATTATTTGCTATACAAATTTTCAATAATGGAAAATCCAATTATAGTGCTTGACACGACAAAATTGAGTGCTAGAGAAGTATTTCATATTGTAGAAATAGAGAGACGTGTTTCTAGTTGATATTGTGGGACTTCCTCATAGTGAAGTTGACTACTCTATCGCATTAGTGTCCAGAGCAACACTAACTTCCAAGGCACCATTTCAAATGAGTACACCTAATATGGTTGAATTAAATCTACAACTAAAAGAGATGCTTGATAAATGTTACATACAGCCAAGTGTGTCACTACGGGGAGCTCCAATATTATTTGTGAAGAAAAAGGATGGGACACTCATACGTTGCATTGATTATAGGCAGTTAAGTAAAGTGACAATCAAGAACCAATACCCATTTCCATGGATTGATGAGGTATTTGATCAGCTGAGAGAAAAAACAGTCTTCTCCAAGATAGATTTCATGTTTGGGTATCATAAAGTGTGGATTAAATAAGAAGACATCCATAAAACTACTTTCTACATAGGTTATGGGCACTATGATTTTGTAGTGGTACCCATTGGGCTTACAAATGCCCCTACCACTTTCATGCATTTAATGATTAGCGTGTTGTGTCCTTACCTGGACAAGTTTTTGTTTGTCTTTTTTGATGACATATTGGTGTATTTTGAAGACTGAAGAAGAACATGAGAAGCACCTAGCTGCAGTGCTACAACTTCTAAGAGAACACAAGCTTTGTGCAAAGCTCATCATGTGTGATTTCTTCCAGCTACAAATACACTATTTATGGCACATTGTATCTAAGGAAGGAATATTAGTTGATCAAGAAAATCTGAAGGCCATTATGGAATGGACAACAACAAAATATGTGAATGAGATTAGATCATTCTTGGGATTGGCATGCTACTACAAGAGGTTCACCAAAAACATCTCTAAGGTAGGACATTGTATCACATCCTTATAGAGGAAGGGAAAGAAGTTTGAATGGATAACTAAATGTGCAATAGGCTTTGAGTAGTTCAAGTAGTTTCTCACTAATGCACCTATACTAAGGATTGCAAATCCAAAAAAATATTTTGTGGTTTGTATAGGTTCCCACAAAGAAGGGCTCCGTGGAGTATTGATGCAGGAAGGACATGTATTTTTCTATGAGTCACAAATATTAAATGAGCAAGAGACAGTCTATGTGACTCTAATTCTATGTGACTCATGAATTAGAGCTAGCTACCATTATTCATGCATTGAAGAAGTTGAGGCATTACTTCCTTGGTGTTCACACTCATGAAAAATCAGGTGGACTCAAATATTTATTTGATCAACCTAAGTTTAATTCAAGACAACCTAGATGGCTGACTATACTTAGTGAGTTCAAATTTGGGATAAAGTACATCAAAGGAAAGTAGAACAAGGTTTCTAATGCACCTAATAGAACAATTCAATTGAATCACATATCTACCATGCAGGATAGCATGATGAGAAATATCAACAAGTGAAGGAAAAGCAAGAACAAGATGGTGAGGATGACAAATATCATCTCATGGACGGCGGTGTACTTAGATTCAATAATATTATCTATGTACTAGATAATAATTAATTGGAGAGGCTTGTAATGAAAGAGTTTCATGCAAAACTACATTATGGCCACCCAGGATACCAAAAGACTCTCACAGCCATAAAGTAGTCTTATTATTGGCCTAATTTGAAAAAGGAGGTGGTTGATTTTGTTGCAAAATGCATAGAATTCTCACAGGTGAAGGCTGAATGTAAACGTCCAGTAGGCTTATTGCAGCCCATTCCCATTCTGGAATGGATGTGGGAATTTATATCCATGGACTTCATCACCAAATTGCAAATAACCTCAAAACAACATGGTGTAATTATGGTAGTGATCGACAATTTGAGCAAGGTAACTCACTTTGTAGCAGTGAAATCCACAAAATCAACAAGTGAAGTAGATCAAATATTCATAAAGGAGATTTTGAGACTGCATGGAATTCCCAATAATATTATTTTACATAGAGATTCCAAGTTTAATTCCAAGTTTTGGAAGGGATTTTTTTGTAGGATTAGGGAAAACAATGGCTTTCAATACAACTTATCATCCATATACAGATGGTTAAATAGAGGAAAAATAGAATCCTCGAAGACATTTTGAGAATGTATGTGATGCAAAAAATAAAAGAAATCAAAAGAATATCTTACATTTATAGTGTTTGCATACAATAATGGGTACTATGAGTCTTTAAAGACGAGCCCATTTGGGGCATTATATGGAAGGAGTTGTAATACTCCTATCAGTTGGAGTGATCTAGTAAATAGGTTCCTTGTTCTGCAACCAACTTACAAAATAGAAGAAAGGATAGATCAATGCCTTCAAAATCATCCTCTTCGAGGGGGCAACCTCCTTTACATTACACAAATGAACAATTATTGGATGCTACAAATGAAAAAACCTCCTTTCTATATATAGGATTCTAAGGGGTCACAATATAATCAAAGCCGACATAACAATAATAATACAAGGGCACAAAAATAACAATAGTGGGATTCTATGTGGCACAATAATAACAATATGGGGACAATAGGGGAATAACAATAACAATAAGAGCTACAATGACAATAGTAATGGGGGAATCACTAGTATTATAGGGACCTAACATGCTCTTCTCCTTCAAAAAGGTGTTGTCCTCAACGCTTGAGTAGTTCTGGATGCTTTTGTATAAAATTCTCACCATCCCATGTGGAATGTTTAGCGGGTAAGTTCTTCCACTTGATGAGATACTCTGAAATTGATCAATTTCGTAGTTTTCAAGTTCCTATTTCTGTGACTGCTTCAGGTTCCAATATTATTTTTCCTTCCTCATCAAGTTTTGGTAGTATTCTTTGAACTGGGAGTTTGTCACCTATAACCTTCTTTAAGCATGAAACATGGAAAACTGAGTGCACTCGGGAAGCTGCAGGAGGCTCCAATTTGTATGCCATAGTACCAATCTTTTGCAACACCTTGTACGGACCATAATACTTTGGTGATAATTTATTATCCTTCCACTAGTACAAAATGGATAATTAGTTACTAAAACAACGAATAAAATTTTCATATAAATGACTATTTTTCAGTCAATGACCAATAGTAGCTAATTTACAATATCTTATAATGCGACCAACTTTTAGTCGTTTTTAGCTTAGTCATTAATTGATTGTCTCAATTTTATCATCTAGGAGTATATTTAGTCATAAATTTGGTCATTAATTTTATTATTAATTTAGTCATTAATTGCCACAATTAATGACCAAATATACAAAAAAATATATTACTATATGATCATATGAGAAAACCAATTAATGGCCGAAAAAAGGTGACCAAAATGTTCGTCATGTTATAAGATACTGTAAATTAGCTACTAATTGTCACATATATGCAAATTTTAGTCGTCGTTTGAAACCAATTAATGACCAAATAAACATGACTAAATTTTTGTTGTGTTATAAGATACTGTAGATTAGCTACTAATAGTCGTATATATGCAAAATTTGATTGTCATTTGTAATGAAAAAGTAATCATTTGCAGTAGTCATTTATATTTTTTTGGTAGTTTCATATTCATTATATATACGACTAATTTAGTAGTTTATATTCATTTCATTTATTTTCATTAATAATCATTATAAACAACTAATTTAGTCCTATATTCATCTTATTTGTGTTCATCATTAATCAATATAAACTACTAATTTAGTAGTTTTAGATTGATTTTATGTGTTCATTATTAATCAACATAGATTAATTTGTATGATTTTAAGACTAAATGAAATAAACATCATACAATGTGAATTGGTTCATCTAATATGAAAATTCAAAATTACATGTGTTAGTAAAAATACTAAACAATATCAAGTGCAACTATAAATAATTTCAACCACAGAAATTATATTATATGAAATGTCGAGTATTACAATATGAGTTTCCAACTTAACATTGGCTGGAGTACAATTTACCCATGAAATGTTGTTTCATCACTGTAAAAAATTATCATTGTGTTGTCAAGTCATTGTAGGTGAATTTACCAACTATGAAGACTTGAACATCAGTCTCTATGTGTGTATCTTATGCGGGATATTGGATTTAAGGGTACCACTAGAGCGGTTCTCTTCTCTCTCTTTTTGCATTTGTCGCTCCAGTGTTAGTGTTCTCCTCTTCCTTCAAATCTTACTACTTACCATCAATACTGAGTTCCTTTTCTGAAAACAAAAGTACCTAGAATGGAGAGTGTAAGACATGAAAGATGATGAATAGTAGAATATAAATGAAACTAGACTAGAAAGGATTTATATTACATATACCTCAACATCAACAATGTTAAAGCCATTCTTCGCCATAAGATTAAGAAACTCGAACAAGTTTTCTTTAGTTGAGCGATAGTGGATACTATGTGGTCACATGACCTATATAAACAAATTAAAGTCACCATAGAAAATAACACCTTAGTAACTTAGTATTCAAACTTTAGGGAAAGCTTTGGCACAATCATGCCAACTAAGTTACATGCTAGAAAGCTCAAGCTGTAAATAACTTATTAAAACAAATAATCTGAGGTGTGATGCATAATCCTTGTCATTTTATTCGCAACAACAATTTGTTGTCTAATGCATGAAATTGGTCAAGTATATAAACAACATGTTCTCAAATAAAAACATGAAAGTAAATTTTTCTAATAATCCTAAAACTCTTTCAATACAAAACAGTTAAAAGGATTTCAATCAATACTGTGTAATATTAATTTCATCTTCAAGCTTTCGTTGTTGTTTAAAAAGACATAATACCAAGTACTTTCAATTTCATATTTAAAATACAAATAAAAATCGAAATAAATGTTCAAAATACAATAAAGCAATATAGAGAGGATATCATGGAATGGACACTGTAATTATAAAAAAATTGTTTACCTATCCATCGATATCTTATCTCGCATTCCTAAAACATTTTCTTGCCCAAAATAACCATGAGGTGAAAGAATTACAACATTAAAAAGCATAGGAATACTTACTTGAAATATTTCCAAAGTCGATGGCTAAAGTGCCTGAAGGATCTCCAACAAAAATGAATCATATCCAAGACAAGATCTCTATATTGTCTCCCCTCCTTTTTCCAATCACATTTCATGTATCCTGCCCACACTAGAGTCAAGTAAAAATCAAATGAAGGAATTGACATTTGTTTTTATATTTTATACGTATAAACTTTGAATATGATTTGTTTTGGTAACATATTAATTCATATTTAAAGCCTTCCTATCATGAGAATGTATCAATCAAGTAGAAAATTAGAAAAATTGACCTCAATGAGGTCCTCTAACAATTTCTACAAGATAAATGTCACACATTATTCTTTCCCATTTCTCAACATGCTAGATATGATAAATTGAATGTCACATAAAAGCAAGAGAAAACTATTTTCTAACCAAAACAAATAAACAAAAAATGCCTCTAATAAAACTTCACACCTAAGAAATTACTCTGCCACGTGCTTAAACTAAAGGTGATATTCTTTGAATCATCTTTAGGTCATATTTAATGGGTTATTTGTATTTTTTCCATGATTTCAATTTGGTGCTAAAAGAAATATATAAATCCAGGTTATTATCCGTGAACTTCAAGTATAATTCAAAAAAATAATATCATTATAAGGTATGGAGAGAGAAACATCTTCATAACTAGGATTCTCTATTTTAGTTTGGTTTGAGTTGAGTTGGTATTTGAATATATAGTTTTCTTTAAAGAAGTGAAATAGAAATATGAGAATCGAAATAACCCTGTGAATTTTTAATTAATTCATTATATATCTCTGAAATAGCCAGGTCATCCTTATCAGCTATTTGATAGAGATTTAATGGCATACAATAATAATGAATTAACTGTCAAACACAATGATGCAATATATTAACCAAAGAAAGAAAAATGGCATGGATTTGGTATTTGTGTGCTTGAGGGAAATCCAACAATGGTTGTGTTATTTCTTTATCATGAAATAGTATTAAAGAAAAATGTTGGTTCAGAAATTGAACTCTGTTACCAATAGGAAATGGTCATGCTGGGTAAGCAAAGGATGAATTGAAGAGCTCAAGATCTAGCTCCAATACATAGTTATCCTTGTTACTGCAAAATACAAAGTTGTCATCATTTTCTTATCCCCATAAAAAGAAAAGTGAGTTTGTATTTGTGCACTTGTGATAGTATATGAAAAAGAGAGTACTAGTGGAAATCAAAGTGTGTTGTCCCATCATTCGACCTAAAAGAAAACTTATATATTCAGTTGTTTACTTCAATGGAAATCAAATGTAAAACCCACTCAACTTGATCTTTACATGACATAGTCGTAATGAACTAGTACAATAGAAGCATGCTAACTCATAAACAAGAGATGATAAAAAAGAATAATGGAACATTATTTCCTGCCACATAATTGGCATGAATAAAATTTCCATAGAATTCATCCAAAAAATGAGAATAACTTATGGCAAAAGAACATATCATTAGTGTTTTGTACCCTCTTTAACACATGTAGCCTAGGGAAGTAGAGGAGGCCAAATGTAGCAGGATTCCAATTGTGTGGGATATAAAAACATAAATGTGGAAAAACACACCTGCCAATTCATGAAATCTCACTCTAAATAATATAACATGTTGAGGATAGTAATGATGAAAATAGATCATGTATTAAGATAAAGCCCCTTATTGGTCATGAATTAGCAAGGTGGTTGGTAATTTTTACTCGTAAAAAAAATATATCATAATTAGTGTAATGACTGTGTGGATATTTTTGTGAATTTTTTTACATTTATATTATGGCGTCCTTGCAGGAGAGAGTGATGAAAGTTCTCTAGGTTTGGTCAGACTGGTTTCTCCTTTCATATGCTTATGTGAATGGATGGAGAGCTACCTTTCTTCGGTTTGGAAATTTAGGTGTCCCTCCCTTTCATTCAATATGTGGAGATGCCCAATAATTCCGAATCCAAACTTACAGACATAAAAGATGGATCTAGTCCAAATCAAGATGTTGCTATGGTGATTGGAGAGGGAGCAACAACTCAAGAATTGTTTAGTATTCCTCTTGTGGAGCTTGAAATATAGTGTAGGAAAAATGGTTTATCTATTTGTGGTGGTAGGGAGGTAATGTTTTTCCGATTGCTTAGCTTAGAAGAAGAAGAGAAGCATAAGAACCAAGATCAAGATGAGGATTTCAGGTATGGGTATAACTTTGCAATCAGAGGGAAGCATGCAAGAGAAATTGATGCTTATATACAATTGGGAGGGGGAAGGTGGAGCACATGTGAAGAAAGAAAATCCATACTTTATGATGATAAGGACTATATATCATTATCATAATCTAGGAAAAATGTTCAGGAAGAATCATCTTTATTGTCACGGGTTGTGGAACGTGAATCAGTGGATGCCTCTTGTAGTGGAACTTTAGCAAAAAATGTTGGTGTCGTGATGGTAGTGTCATGTGATGTGCCCCAAAAGTTAAAAATATCCTAGGCAATGTCAAGGAAAATTTCTTTCTCTACTCCTTAACTCATATTTCTCCCCATCCACGTTTTGATAGACCAATTATCAAGATCATAAAATGATATTTTCTTTAATGAAAGAGTCCAATGGCTAACAATTTAAGGATATGATCATTTTTTTTGAAAATGGACAGTCTTCTCTAACTTGCAAGGACTTCGGTGTCAAACTTGCTACCGAGCCAATGTTATTCACATGTCAAAATTTTGAGTATGACTTGGGGTTGAGTTTGAATGAGAGGATTTTGCTTAATATTTTTTAGTCAAGGAAATGAACCAAATTTAGAGTCCATTTGAATTATGATTCATGAAGCATAGTAACAGATTTGGTGAGCTTAATAGGGCTCATCCTTGTCGTGATGTGTTACATTTGAATGGCATGAATGCATGAATTTCAAAAGGCTGAGATATGATATAAATGTTGGGGAATTTTGACCAAATAAATAACCCAAACTTGACACTTGAGATATGACAAAAATCTTGGGAAATTTTAGCCAAATACATAACCCAAAACTTAAACTTAGTAGTGTGAAATCCATTGTTTGAGTGTGGCTACTAAAGACAAATTTCTTGAATACTTTTAAAAATTAACATACAAATAATTTATAAAAGCATGGAATTTCATTGTCAATCAAATGTCAAACCAGATAACAATTAAAGTGATAACCCACAATGAAAATTCAAAATCGACAAGACATATTGGACAAATGTTCAAAACTCATTGGGAACATCATAATCCTACAGGTTTATCATCTAAAGAAACTGAATATGTTACCTTGCCTGGAAAACATGGAATGTTAATGATATAAATGACAAAAAGATAAATAATTAAAATTGACAATTAGAACCAGTGCATACAATGAATGATAAACAAAATGAAAATGGGGCACAATGTTGCATACCCACTCCATGAGACTTCCATCCGCTTCCATACTCGATGTTGCCCAAGATTAAGCAGGTCATTCCACTAGTGTCCACATCCTCGTATCCACATACAACCTGCATTGGTTATACCCTTTCGTAAAGAAAAAAATAAAAGAAAATGAAGCCCAAAAGCCTTTTTACTGGTCAATGTTTTAAATATTTTGAAGCGTGCATTTAAAAAGAAGATTCCCATACCAATATCCTTGCTTTCTTTGAAACTATATTCAAATGCATCACTTCCTCCAAAAAATTTACATATCGTGGATCATCATAATTCAAGTCATCAATTAAATGAAGTTCTATCATCTCTAGAGTAGGGGTGCTCTGAAGAAAGAAACCTAATACACTGATTTCCCTATCATGAAATTCAATTATGTCTACATAAACCTGTATATAAGGAGATGAGAGAGTGGGGATTTGAGATGTCTAGGTATGGGATACTTTGAAAGTTCATGCATTGCATTTCAAAACCAGAATAAGCCAACTCTTCACTCATTTACGAGGAAAATACATACATATTCATTATGAACATCATGGAAAAAAACCATGGCAGAATTTTACGGTCTTTTCACATCTTATAGCAGGTTAAATTTTTTAATTTAGGTAGTGTAGATTTTCATTAAGGAATAGATATGAAACAAAGTCGTTACTTAGTTTTTTTTATATCTATTGGATATATTGAATCTGCAAATAGGACATAATAATGAACCAAAACATAATAGTCAACCTAAGCTACACCAATATACGCTTTGTATATTTTTTTTATGCTATACCTGACAACTAAGTAGCAAATGCAAACATTCTTAAACATTGAAACATGTTGTTTGTTGCACATGTAAAAGGAAAGCAGAAATTTTGTTTTTACTAGGATAAAGTTGTCACCCATTAACAAACATTGGAGATTAGGAAGCCTCTTGAACAACAAATTGAGAAGACACATATTTCTTTAAGCAAACAAACAACACATATGACCAGCTCCTTTAATGATTTAAAGCTCCCCATCATCTCAATCAATATGTCCACAAAGAAATTGTATGAATTATCGGGATATGAGTCCATTTCTAGTATGGTCAAATGATGCAGGGATCCCCCAACATATAACCATACTTAGAAAAACGATGCCAGGGTTACCCAGCATATACCCACAGTATGCATATTAAAAATGCATCCACAACTGCCCAAGTATTTAACTCTGAAATGGAGTCAAATCTTCAACCATTTAATGGTTACGACCCCTTTATAAGTTCCTTTTATCGGAACTTCAATCACCCCGCCAAAACCTCCTATCAGGCTTTAAATCCTTCACAACGTTCAATCTCCTTTTTATTAAATCTTTCTATTAATTCTTCCTTATCGGGACTTTAAAACCCATGAACCATAGGTTATGCCTTTGGTTAACTCCTTGGTCGTATATATATATAACACCTTTTCCTTTTCCAAAGGAAACACATACACAAACCCACCTTTTCTGCCTTTATATGGCTCCTGCACAAATTTCGAGGCTATCTTTTCCCTTTATCGCATTCGGACATCGCAAGTTCCACGGTCTTACCACTTGTGTGCCGTATCACCCCTTTTCCTCCGACATGCGACTACACAATCGCTATCGGAAACATTATTAGCGCTTTTTCCACAGAACCCTTAGAACCATATCAACTATCGTGCATGATAATACACGGGAATACAAAGGAAATTTCCCTCCGAACAACATACACAGACTTCAAATACTATAGACCCGTGACTATGATTATCGTCGGGTCCGGTCTCTACTTACTCCATGCTTCCGCTGTGCTGAACTCCGATGGGTCTGAGCTCCGATATTCCAATAATCACTATCGGCTATTGCTTCTTCACCCGCGCCTAACTTCTTCCGCTGTGAACCTCCGATTGTGTGATTACTGATCAGTCTAATGGCGATATTGCCACATCGCTCATCGGAGTTCGCTATTTCAGTTATCGCCTTCCCTTGACACCTCTGAATTGTGATTGTGACTTTCAATCGTGGCCGCTGATCTTTGAATATCCAACGGTTGCTGAGCATCAATTCTTTACTTCTCCGCTCGTCCCTTTCCTTAGAATTTACGCCATTTTCAATGGTTTCTACGGCTCTTTTGGTTCTTCAGAGGTTCTTCCTCCTTCGCTATTTCGCTGCGACTCTTCCTTCTAAGCTTCAATTTGCATGCACTTCTTCTTCAAAACAACTCTTGATCTTTCAAGAGGATCAATACGATTTCTCTGAATCACTCTTCTTCTCTGTACGTCCTTCAAACTTTGCCTTCTACTTCCACTCTCCAACTTTCTCTGAGTTGGACTCCTTAGCGAATTCTTGCTTCACAACTCCTCTCCAAAGCAAACTTTGTCTTTCACTTGGATTCAATGATCCCTATATGATTCCTCTGAATCATTTTGCTCCTCCAGGTGTTCTTTAGAACTTTACCTGCAATATACTGTAACAGAACCTACAAGTTCCACCATAATTAATCACAAAACACGTGATTCACACTCTCTGACACAGTCAGGAATAAACTCTGAATATATATTAATGTAAAAGAAAAGATTACATTCAAGACTCCTCGGTCTCGCACAGGCCAGTTCTTCAATGTTGGGGCCTCTTCCTCCTCTCTCAATGCGCAGGTTCATCACACACATATATAAGAAATATTGGATCGGATCACGGAACGATCTGATCAATCCTCTAACAAAAGCCCTAAAGCTCGATATATGCATACATATGTGGCAGACAAGGTCTTCTAGAGACTTATCGCCTCCATCAATTAAGCTCTATTTATAACAGAATTATCCCCTGTTTTGCTCAATGGTCCAGGTCTATTCTCCATTTAATGCCTAAAAACTCTCTCTCGCTCCTAGAATCATGCAACTGTCTAAGAGTTTTGATTGAATTTGGACTCTTGTCATTTATTCACCACTCATGTTCTCATTTATTTGTTTTTACAGCATTTACATATTCTCCCATTATCTAATTGAATCACTTAAAATCCTAAATATTACATTGACTTGAGACTTAGGAAACTAATTTCCCTAAAACACATGACCTCCTATGTCTACTAATTACAATGATTTTCTCTTGGGTGAATGCTTCTGCATCAGACTCTCAAAGTAGAAAGTATTCATGATCTCCTGATCATGTGTCTTCTGGTCTTGGTCTTCCTGGATCCCACACTTTGTTCTATAACTACCCAAATGCCTTGTACCTTTTCTACTGCTGTATGTCTGTTGTCTTCTAGTTCATTCTTCTTTCTTTTATTTTCTTCTCAATCAGCTTCACATTCTGATTGATCACTCCTTCTATCATCAGCTTCCTCCACCTGAGATACTTTATCATCATCTTCCATAACTCTTCAACCTCTATGTCTAACACATCTTTGGACTGGTACATATCTTTCTTTTCTATAATCTTCATATTATTGTTGCTTTCCTCTATCTTCTGCACCTTTATGTTCTTCTTCATATCTTTTTCATCATCTGCAACATAACCTGCATTCACAAACCAATTGTTAAAGTATAAAACATGAGGCCTTGGTGACCCTTCTTTCTTTGGAAAAATTTCAGCCTATTGCTCTATTTCCTCGTCCTCTGTCAGCACATCAGTATGCTGATTCGAATTCTCAGCAGAATTCATGAGACTGTCAGTTAGTCTCTCTTCCACACCATCTATTCTAATGATGTCTTCCTACTTGGGTTCACAATAGTGAACTTCTCCTCTCTTAACCTGTTGCTGGTTATCTTCACTTTGAAATTGTTTGATTGCTATTGCCTCCCTTTCATCCTTACCCTCTTGTTCTTTAAAAACCTCCATACTGTCTTCAAACAATCTCTGCTCAATCTCTTTGATCACATAATCATACTCATTAATGTTGTTTAATGAACCTGCAAACAAATTATTATACCTTCCTGTCTCCATGACTACTTGACACACATCTGCATCTTCAGAAACTGTAACTGCAGCTTCTGTTCTACTGTCAAGTTCTCTCATCAGTTTCTCCAGCAGTTTAATCTCTTCTTCACACTTAGCAAGAATTTCATCACAATGCTCTCTTCCAGCTTCATCCTTCACATGTTGTGTTACAATGTTAAAACATTGTCTTCCTCTAACCCTTGTAATGTCAAGGTATTTTTGCTGCAACCAATCACTACTTCCCTCGTTCAAGAGGTCTTCTCTATCATACTCTGTTCTTCTAGAGTACTCCTCATTTTCTAATACATATTCTTTCTCATTTTCCTCTTCAGAGTAATCATCTTCTGTAAGATACTCCTCCAGACTTTTGACATCTTTAAAAGACTGTCCATCCTCTCTAAAACACTCCTTTGTTAGTGTTCTTTCTCCCTTTGGTAAGTCTTTTGCATAGACTTCTTCCTTCTTAACATCTTTCAATAGATGTCCTTCTTTTTCCTTGACTATCTTAACAGCTTCCATGGCCACTTCCACTGTGTCTATCACCATAGTCAATTGATGATCCTTTACTATGTTTTTAGTTAACATAGTCTCTTCTTCAAGTTTGCCTTTAGTCTCTTGTTGTTTACCTTCTCCAAGAGCTATCCTTGTCTCACCATCTGTTAGCACCTAAATCTACCTTAAGTTGAAGGAAGGCAAAAATTAGGGTAACCACAAACAATGCTCAGTCTGGTAGCTAGCCCTACCAGAGCAGGAGAGGGATCTCTCTGAGTCACGCTCAGTGAATAGATAATCGAAAAACTGTCTGAGATGACTTACAATGAAATATTTACCTTAGGCTAGTAAGTGAAAGCGGATACAAGAAACAATTTTTATGAATGACCGAGCTTCTGGGATGTTATGGGACTGGCGCTCAGCAAAGAACAGAGAATTTAATACAAAGGCACAGATTATTCCGTGAGGCAAGGTAGGTGGAAAATGCAGCGATTTCGGTGTAAGGTAACACGGAATGGAAAGATTGTTGAAGAGAGTGAAAAGGGCATAGTCGCATGAATCCTTTTGAACAGAAGAATAACACTGTACATGAAATTTTCCCACGAGAAGAGCAATATAAATTGAATTCTACCTAATCTCACTTAGAAAATTTCACTGAAATGAAACATGAATTGAATTATGAAACATAACAAGATACATATGGAACATAAGAACACATTTGCTACACTCACAACCACAAGAATCTGATGAAACAAAGCCGCTGCCTTCCATTAATTCTCTGTCAAATTTACACAGTGAATAAACAGAGTTTCTTTCCCACAGTCTCCCAGAAGTTACTCACCAAAAAACCCTTTGCAAATAAATTGCATCCAATATATAGAATGTGTGAGGAAGAGATAGAACGCCCAAGGGTTGGGGAGTTACTCGAATCATTGCAAAATGGAGATGGAGAGCCAACCATCAGCTACAGGTGCAGCGCTACAAACATGACATTTGGCTTGGGTGACCATTTTCCTTCCTTTTCCACTTGGATAGAAGCCAATCTGGAGAAAAAACACTTTAAATGCCGCCTTTGGTGCCAAAAAACCGAAGTATAGATGAGCGGGCCCACTTGGAGAAGTCGCGAACCGAAATTTCACGAAACGGAAGCAAATTGGCAATTTTTCCTCATTGCGCCGCGCCATTTTCTCTGTGCGTCATGCTACCTTGGGGCCTATTTTGGGGCACTTTCAGGTGTCCAAAATGTGCCCAAGTGGGCTTGCTGGAAAGCCTGTCCTGTCTACTTTCTAACCCAACTGAAATTTTTAAATTTGGTGCTCATTTTCCCCTCCAAATCTCCATTCTCCCAAGACTGCTTTCTGTGTGTCAAAGAAGTGGCAGAGAGGCCATTTTTGGGTGTTTTTTGACCTTTAGGAGACTTAGATCTTGCCAAAATTTCTTGCCCAGACACCAGTGGTCGTAATTTTCCATGCTGAATCCAAAAATGCAAGCCATTCCTCATTTGGAGCTCTAGAATTTTAGCGTCGCGCTAGTGGCGCGGCGCACAAGGAGAAAAACCCTATTTTTTGCACTAAAATGTCTAGATCCGCACTTTTTCTTTGTATTATCTGCGGTCCCGCACCTATTGGTCATGGATCCTGCGGACCTGACCGCACCTTTTGTGTGTTAAAGGTGCGGACCGTGAGTGCGCCGCACCTTCTTGAGACCAATTTTTCAGGCCTTACCGGTGTCCAAATTGGGTGCAAGATAGCTTGTTGGAAAGTTCATTGAGTCTACTTTCTAACACAATTGGAATTTTTTAATTTGGAGTTCATTTTCCCTATCAAAAGTCAAATCTCCCAAGACTGGTAAATATGTGAAAAATGAGGCTGCCTCAAGGCAGGGTGATGTTGCAATCAACTTTTGAATGCCTTTCTCAACTCCAAATTGAGCTCATGATAGCTCATTGTAAAGCTATTTGTGTCTAGTCATCATTTGATGCATCAATAAAGTCATTTGGCCAGCCAAGCTAGGAGAAAACTTGATTTTTCCAAGGTCACTCCAGAGGTGCATTCAATTCCCTAAGGTGACGGTATTTTTGACATTTCTCTTAAACCATGACACATGTGTAAAATGTGAAGGAGGTTTTTCTTCCTTGGCCTGTTTTGGACAAAAATTGTGCTCAGGTTTCAAACATTAATCTTTTATTTCTCAGAAACATCATTTGAGTGAAACCTATCCTGATGTGTGGAACAGGGGATTTGTCGAAATGAAGCGAAATGAAGGGGATAGGGAGCTTCTAATTTCTTTAGGAAATTTTGGGAAGTAGGGAGGGATGTTAGGAAGTAGGGGAAAGTGTAATCTCTGAAATTGAGTGAGGGGAAGGGGTCCAAAAGGGCAAAACACAGGCCTAGCCTTGAAAATTGTCAAGTTGTAGCAAGAAACTAGGGTTTGTGTGAAAATGAGGAATTTGGGGGATCTCAGTGATGGGAAATGTTTAATAAGGTACATTAAGTATAGGGGAATGTGGATGAACATCAAGATACAAGCTTTGCCGGTGATTTGACCATCCAAGAGAAATTTCCTTCAAAACCCTAGGAGAGGGAATGAACCTTGCCTAGGCGTAACTGAAGCATGAACAAGGTGTAAAATGACCCAGTGGAACTTGACATGATAATGAAAACCCTCTAAATGATGGTAAACTTAGCTGAACGATGACATGGACCGAGATTTGGACAACTTTGATAGGAATAAAAGCAAACCCTAGATCTAATGCATAGTGACCAAATTTTACTTGAAGACTCACTGAAATGATAAAATTTGACCTTGACACTCTGAGACCACTTTGTAAGAGCATATTTGATCACTGGAGGAAGGCTGCAAAGACTGACACTAACATTGGCTCCAATAGGGGATGGTAGCTCCTTGGAGGTGCCAAGAACAACAGATCTCTGGGTGAGCAGACAGTGCCTTCGTCCATTGGGATATGGAGTCATTATTTCGACAAACAACACAAGACTTCGACTCATTTATTGACTGAAACTTGACTTAAACCGAATTAATTATGAAACCAACATGACTAAAAAAACCGACTCAATGCAAGAGGAAATGACTCATGATTGACTTAACTAAAACAAGAACTGAGAAAACTTATTCAATGGCAGCAGTCAATCAATATTCGAGGGTTTCAAATCATGATGACAGCCACCTGCTTACTAATGCAATATATACAATCATGTGTAATGTGTCTTCCAATGTAACCAATCAAATAGATGCCTCCTTGGTTGATTCTCCGGATCAGATCTTCTGGTCAACAACAAATACTGGTAACTAGGCCTCCAAAAACGTAATTGACCATGATTTTTTTCATCACTGAATACTGTAATAAACACCTTCACGGCTGAATGCAACAGATGTGCCGGAGTATCTTGAAAAACATGAAGTATGTCCTCCTGCTGAAAGAACAAGGTGTCTTTCTCCTTTGCTTCTGATTTTCCTTCATAATGTACTTCAGTATGAGTATGTTCTTGATCCTCAGAAAATTCTGAACAGGTAGATGAGTGAATCTCCTCTTGAAAACACATTTCAAAACATGAAACATATGAAGAAGAATCTGAAATGGAATCCTGAATGGTCTGATCTTCAGTAGTCTGAATAATTGTAAGTCATATTCATATGATATGACAGCCAGATTCTCATTACATTCATTAATCATGAGAAAATCAACTTAAGATGATTCTTGAAACCCAACACTAACGTTCGTACCATCTACCAATGATTCATCCAAGGAAACGTTTTCACTTACTTGAACCAAATTCTCATCTTTCTATTCATGAACTGAATGAGCTACCTCCTCATGAAGATCTAGTTCTGGTGAGATAAGGTCAGTTAGGTTTGTACCTCTGTTTTCTCCATTTGAGGTAGCCTCAACCATGCAACTTTCTTTTTCCTCCTCACCATCTGTCTCTTGATCTGATTTATCATCCCCATTATCTGAGATTGGAACATCATTTTCTTCCATATCATCTTTTATTTCCACCAGATCTGAAACAAAACTTTTTCTTTCATCATTTCCAGCCATATGGAAATCTTCAACCTGCTGATCTATAAAGCTATTCACCGGACTACCATCCTTTTCTTTAGAGATATTACGAATATTCTGCCTTATAAACTGAAATTCTTCATAACAAAAGGGTACAGAATTCTCTTGCATCATTAAATCATGTATTTCGACTGCCTCACCTTCATCTGTAATCTGACCTTGAATTGTGTTTGGTGGCTGCAAATCTGGTTCTGTATCCAAAATGATTTCATCAATCATTTCAGGGGAAGATTTCTTATTAACGACCTGCTCAAAAATTTCGCCATCTGTCTCATCTTCAACATTAAAACTGAGAGATTGTTGATTTCCTACAAGCTTTTCATTTGAATATTTACTATGCAATTTACCCCGCAAAAACTGAAATGATTCAAAACAGAGAGGTAAGGAATCTTCTTGTACTGTTTAATCATATAAGCCAACTTCTATGTCTTCATGTGCAACCTAACTATTTCTGGCATTTGGGGGCTGGAACTCTGAATATAAGAAGTCTAGAACAAAGTTTTCATCTCCCTCAAGAGGATCCAAATCAAGATTTGTCGATAGCTGATGTATGATTGCATGGAAATTATCTCTGATGAACTGACATGAATCAAATCACAAAGGCAAAGATCCTTCACTTACCTCAAAATATGTTGCACTTTCCTCATCGTTTCCATAGCTGCTGATTTGTCTGCAAGATTAGCTTCTGTTTGGAGAGCATAATCATCATCATCATACTGATCAAACTGAGGCAAATCGTCAGTATAAAACACGTCATCAAGCATACATGTCATATCAACAGGTCTTTCTTCTCCAATATGATCTACAAAACAATACTTATGACTACTGAGATAAGAAACAAAATGTTTTGGATTAGCCACTTGTTCATGAATGACATTTTCATCTTTTGCATTCATTTTTCTCACCATCTCTTCTACTGCACTCACCAAAATGTCAAGCTTTTCCTCTAAAGGTGTAGTTTTCTCTAGATCCATGTTTTTCAACTCTTCTTCTTTCAACCTTGCCCTTCTGATCAACAAATGAGCCTCTACATTTACTGCATTGTTCTGCATCTCTTCAAGTGTTGCGACATTCTTTTCTCTCAGCTGAAACTCCATTTCCGGATCAAAGGCACCTGGGTAGTGCAAGAGAGCAGATCCAGGAGTGGGCCTTATATTAACGGCATTGAATAATAAACTTGATTAAATCTGGTTGAAAATTGTTGTACTGTCTCCCCTGGCAGTCTTTTCAGCTGATTATACTCTTCTACGATAAGGAAAAGGTTATGTCTGATCCTCCACCTGTCAAGAAAAACTTTGATGAACTGCTGTAAATCTGTGATGCTCACATCAGGCAGGGCTTTGAACCAACTCTTGACTTTGCCTTGCAAAGAAAGAGCTAACAGCCTTATACTGACATTTTCTTCATCAATTTCGAAAAGGTCTAGAAAAGTCTCAACCCTCTGCACATGTTGCTCGACATTGACATTCTTACATTCACCATCAAATCTTGGCAAGTATAGATCATAGTTTTTGGGGAAAGCATGAAGAACAGAAGGTAAAACAAGAGGTTTATACCTATCTGGGATTACAACAGCTGTAGGAATATATACAAGAGCGACAGGATCGGGTTTGTGTTCTTTAGGCTCATCACTCTGAAGAGAGTCATCATAAGGTGTAGGAAAAGTAAGGAAGCCAGGATCAAAGGGAAACTCACTATTTACACTTTTTGAATAGATCGAGTGAAGATATTGATCACCTTTATCATACAACAAATTCTAAAAAAAAATTAGGGCAGCTTCAAGAACAGCGAAGAAGTAATGCACAAGGAAGCTGAGTAGGTCCTGAATACCATTCCACTTTGGATACCCAAACTTTGTGTAAGATCCTTCCATTTTCGCAGAGAAAAAGTTAGTCCTCCAGTGGAGTCACCATGAAGCACCGACTGCTAGATTCTTCAGTGGATGGAGTTGCCAGGTGAATGATTTCAGCTGTCTTCTTATGTCTGATCGTTGTTCACCATCAACCATCAGATCAGAACTTGATAGATGTGCTGGGGCAAAACAATCTTCAAGCAAACCATTTTCGATCCCCAGTATGGTCGCCACTATGTTAGCACCTAAATCTGCCTTAAACTGAAGGAAGTAAAAAATTAGGGTAACCACAAACCACGCTCAGTCTAGTAGCTAGCCATACCAGAGTAGGAGAGGGCTCTCTCCGAGTCACGCTCAGTGAATAGATAATCGAAAAATGGTCTGAGATGACTTACAATGAAATATTTACCTTAGGCTAGTAAGTGAAAGCGGATACAAGAAATGATTTTTATGAATGACCGAGCTTTTGGGATGTTATGGGACTATCGCTCAGCAAAGAACAGAGCATTTAATACAAAGGCACAGATTATTCCGTGAGGCAAGGTAGGCGGAAAATGCAGCAATTGTGGTGTAAGGTAACGCGGAATGGAAAGATTGCTGAAGAGAGTGAAAAGGGCATAGTCACATGAATCCTTTTCAACAGAAGAATAACACTGTACATGAAATTTTCCCACAGGGAGAGCAATATAAATTGAATTCTACCTAATCTCACTTGGAAAATTTCACTGAAATGAAACATGAATTGAATTATGAAACATAACAAGATACATATGGAACATAAGAACAAATTTTCTAAACTCACAACCACAAGAATCTCATGAAACAGAGCTGCTTCCTTTCATTAATTCTCTGTCAAATTTACACAGTGAAGAAACAGAGTTTCTTTCCCACTGTCTCCCAGAAGTTACTCGCCAACCAACCCTTTGCAAATAACTTGCATACAATATATAGAATGTGTGAGGAAGAGATAGAACACCCAAGGGTTGGGGAGTTACTTGAATCATTGCAAAATGGAGATGGAGAGCCAACCATCAGCTACAGGTGCAGTGCTACAAACATGACATTTGGCTTGGGTGACCATTTGCCTTCCTTTTCCACTTGGATAGAAGCTAATCTGGAGAAAAAACACATTAAATGCTGCCTTTGGTGCCAAAAAACCGAAGTGTAGATGAGTGGGCCCACTTGGAGAAGTCGCGAACTGAAATTTCGCGAAACGGAAGCAAATTGGCAATTTTTCCTCTGTGCGCCGCGCCATTTTCTCTGTGCATCGCGCTACTTTGGGGCCTATTTTGGGGCACTTTCAGGTATCCAAAATGTGCCCAAGTGGTCTTGCTGGAAAGCCTGTCCTGTCTACTTTCTAACCCAACTGAAATTTTAAATTTGGTGCTCATTTTCCCCTCCAAATATCCATTCTCCCAAGACTGATTTCTGTGTGTCAAAAAAGTGGCAGAGAGGCCATTTTTGGGTGTTTTTTGACCTTTAGGAGACTCAGATCTTGCCAAAATTTCTTGCTTGGACACCAGTAGTCGTAATTTTCCATGTTGAATCCAAAAATGCAAGCCATTCCTAATTTGGTGCTTTGTATTATCTGTGGTCCCTCACCTATTGGTCATGGATCCTGCGGACCTGACCACACCTTTTGTGTGTTAAAGGTGCGGACCCTGAGTGAGCAACGCCTTCTTGCAGACCAACGTTGGAGGCCTTCTCGGTGTCCAAATGGAGTGAAAGATAGCTCGTTGGAAAGATATTTGAGTCTACTTTCTAACCCAATATAAATTTTGTAATTTGGAGTTCATTTGCCCTGTCAAAAGTTAAATCTCCCAAGACTGGTCAAAATGTTCAGAATGAGGCTACCTCAAGGCAGAGTGATGTTGCAATCAACTTTTGAATGCATTTATCAACTCTAAATTGAGCTCATGATAGCTCGAAAGATATTTTTGTCTAGTCATCATTTGACTCATCAACAAATTCATTTGGCCAACCAAGCTAGGAGAAAACTTGATTTTCCCAAGGTCACTCCAGAGGCGCATTCAATTCCCTAAGGTGACGATATTTTTGACATTTCTCTTAAACCATGACACCTGTGTAAAGCATGAAGGAGGGTTTTCTTCCTTGGACTGTTTTGGACAAAAACCTCTCTCAGTTTTCAAAAATTAATCTTTCATTACTCAGAAACATCATTTGAGTGAAGCCTATCCTGATGTGTGGAACAGGGGATTTGTCGAAATGAAGCGAAATGAAGGGGATAGGGAGCTTCTAAATTCTTGAGGAAATTTTGGGAAGTAGGGAGGGATGTTAGGAAGTAGGGGAAAGTGTAATATCTAAAATTGAGTGAGGGGAAGGGGTCCAAAAGGGAAAAACACAGGCCTAGCCTTGAAAATTGTCAAGTTGTAGGAATAAACTAGGGTTTGTGTGAAAATGAAGAATTTGGGGGATCTCAGTGATGGGAAATGTTTAATAAGGTACATTAAGTATAGGGGAAGGTGGATGAACATCAGGATACAAGCTTTTCCGGTGATTTGACCATCCAAGAGAAATTTCTTTCAAAACCCTAGGAGAGGGAAATGAACCTTGCCTAGGCGTAATTGAAGCATGAACAAGGTGTAAAATGACCCAGTGGAACTTGACATGATAATGACAACCCTCTGAATGATGGTACACTCAGCTGAACGATGACATGGACCGACATTTGGACAAATTTTATAGGAATAAAAGCAAACCCTAGATCTAATGCATAGTGACCAAATTTTACTTGAAGACTCACTGAAGTGATAAAATTTGACCTTGACACTCTGAGACCACTTTGTAAGAGCATATTTGATCACTGGAGGAAGGCTGCAAAGACTGACACTAACACCATCTACATTAATATTCTCCAGCATTTGTTCTACATCCACAGACAAACTATCAGTCTTAGAAACATAAAACCCTGTGGTTCCACTAGATGGTTTAGCCATCATATCTTCTTGCTATTCTAAATCCTTCATATGATTTAGAAATTCTTTGATGGTCTCCTCTTCAATCTCTTCAAGGTCTTCACTTATTTTCTTGATATCTCTCCCAAACTGTATATGATATCTATCTATCTCATCTTCTTTCAAGACAGAAATTAGATTCTGCCTATCTTCTTCTTCCTTTATGACAATATCAGCAAATTGCCCTTCACCTGTTTCACCTGCAATCATTCAAAAATTGTTAGTTTTAAACTCTTGAGACCCTTTGGCCTCACTTGAAGTTTCAATCTTCAAGTCTTCATCTTCACTTTCTACCAGAAATTCTCATTGTTCTGGTTCACAAATGGATTCTTCCATTTCTAACTCAACTTTCTTGAGTTTTTCCTTCAACCACTTCACTTACTTTTGTTGTACCCTTCTCTGCATCTCACACCATTCCACTGGATTCTTCCTCAAGACCCAACCTAGTCTCTAGCTTTCCTCAAGCATTCTCCTTAATGTATTGAGTTGTTCTTTTAATTCATCAACCTCTTTGTCAATTTCTTCTTGACTCATATTCTTGCCATTTTCCTTGGCATCCTTCTTCTTGTATCTTCTTTTGTGGCTTCTCTCTGAACCTCTGTTATGACTATCAGTAGTCATCTTCTTCTCCTCTTTCTTCATGAGATCCTTTGCAACAAGCCTTTGCAACAGCTAGTCCTCCCTGCTGTAATCTTACCTCACTAAGCTCTCCTCACTCAGTCTTTTGGTAAGCACGGTCCTCTATTTAGAACCTCCTCTTGAGCAACACCTTTGCTCCTTCTAGGCTTCTGCAATCTCTCACTTCCTCTTGAGAACACTTCAGCTGTCCTCTCTGTCCAATCTCTTATTGGATTCTTCAGGTTCACTACCACTTCTTCTTCAGAGTATTCTCCTTACTCTGCCTTCAAGAACACATCTAGTTTCCCTCTCACAACTTCTCTTGTTGTCACCTGTGCATTAGTACAAACACACAGTTTCAATTGGAAATAGAACATATTACCTCACCTTCAAGATCTCAACATGATCTTGTTTCACCCATTCTTCTGCACTTTGAATGGATTGTCCTCTGCTTTGTCCCTCAAGTCCTATTTCCTTCAGAACTTGCATTAAGCAATCTTGCTTTCTCTTTCCTTCAAGGAATCCTCTGTTCCTGCCTACTCCAAGCCTCGACTGGAACTGCTACAATCTCCCACTATAGTATTTAACGTTCAGCACATTACCTTTCCCTGTGTGCAAACTCCCTTTTGCTGAAATATTTTCCTCGCTCTAATTTCAACCTGCTCTGATTTCAATTCTTCTCTGATACCACTAATGATGCAAGGATCCCCCATCATATAACCATACTTAGCAAAATGATTCCATGGTTACCCAGCATATACGCATAGTATTCATTTAACAATGCATCCACAACTGCCCAAGTATTTAACTCTGCAATGGAGTCAAATATTCAACCATTTAATGGTTACAACACCTTTATAAGTTCCCTTTATCGGAACTTCAATCACCCAACCAAAACCTCGTGTCAGACTTTAAATCCTTCACAATGTTAAACTCCTTTTTATTAAATCTTTCTATTAGTTCTTCCTTATCGGGACTTTAAAACCCATGAACCATAGGTTATGCCTATGGTTCACTCCTTGGCCGTATATATATAACACCTTTTTCTTTTCCAAATGAAACACATACACAAACCCACCCTTTCTGCCTTTATACGGCTCCTGCACAAATTTCGTGGCTATCTTTTCCTTTTATCACATTTGGGCATCGCAAGTTCCATGGTCTTACCACTTGTGTGCCGTATCACCCCTCTTCCTCCGACATGCGACTACCCAATCGCTATCGGAAACATTATTAGTACCTTTTCCATAGAACCATCAAAACCATATCAACTATCGCACACGATAATACATGGGAATACAAAAGAAATTTCCCTCCGAACAACATACATGGACTTCAAATACTATAGGCCCATGACTATGATTATCGTTGGGTCCAGTCTCTACTTACTCTACACTTCTGCTGCGCCGAGATCTGATGGGTCCGAACATCGATATTCCGATAATCGTTATCGGTTATCGCTTATTCACCCACGCCTAAATTCTTCTGCTATGAACCTCCGATTGTGCGATTTTTGATCGGTCTATTGGCGATATCACCACATTTCTCATCGGAGTTCGCTATTTCAGTTATCACTGTCCCTTAACACCTATGAAATGTGAGTGTAACTTTCAATCGTGGCTGTTGATATTTGAAGATCCAATGGCTGCCGAGCATCAATTCTTTACTTCTCTGCTCGTCCCTTTATTTAGAATTTACACCATTTTCAATGGTTTCTGTGGCTCTTTTGGGTTCTTCAGAGGTTCTTCCTCCTTCGCTATTTCGCTGCGACTCTTCCTTCTGAGCTTCACTTTGCATGCACTTCTTCTTCAAATCAACTCTTGATCTTTCAAGAGGATCAATACGATTTCTCCAAATCACTCTTCTTCTCTGTACGTCCTTCAAACTCTGCCTTTTGCTTCAACTGTTTAGCTTTCTCTGAGCTGGACTCCTTAGCGAATTCTTGCTTCGCAACTCCTCTCCAAAGCAAACTTTGTCTTTCACTTGGATTCAATGATCCCTGTATGATTCCTCTGAGTCATTTTTCTCCTCCATTTGTTCTTAAGAACTTTGCTTGCAATCTACTGTAACAGAACCTACAAGTTCCACCATAATTAATCACAAAACATGCGATTCACACTCTTTGACACAGTCAGGAATAAACTCTGAATATATATTAATGTAAAAGCAAATATTACATTCAAGACTCCTCGGTCTCGCACAAGCCAATTCTTCAATGTTGTGGCCTCTTCCTCCTCTCTGAACGTGTAGGTTCATCACACACATATATAAGAAATATTGGATCGGATCACGGAAGGATCCGATCAATCCTCTAACAAAAGCCCTAAAGCTCGCTATATGCATAAAGATGTGGCAGATAAGGTCTTCTAGAGACTTATTGCCTCCATCAATTAAGCTCTGTTTATAACATAATTATCCCCTATTTTGCTCAATGGTCCACGTCTATTCTACATTTAATGCCTAAAAACTCTCTCTCGCTCCTAGAATCATGCAACTGTCTAAGAGTTCTGATTGACCTTGGACTCTTGTCATTTATTCACCACTCATGTTCTCATTTATTTGTTTTGAGAGCATTTACATATTCTCCCATTATCTAATTGAATCACTTAAAATCCTAAATATTACATTGACTTGAGACTTAGGAAACTAATTTCCCTAAAACACATGACCCCCTATGTTTACTAATTACAATGATTTTATCTTAGGTGAATGCTCCTGCATCATCAAATTACTTCCACGTTGCATATTGAGTCTCAAGATAGAGCATGCAATCTCTTGAAACAGTATCCCATTCACTCTCAAATAGTTTATCATGTATTCCCCTGCATACACATACAAGACAACCTGCGTTTACAGTGGTTTATATTTTATCCACATACAACCTGCATTTACATTGGTTTCATTGTAAAGCATTGAAAGTAATAGTAAAATCCAGACTTACATGGTTGTAGCTTGAAGCAATGGAATTGAAGAGGTTTTGTCCATATCTAGTGGCTATTTGACACAAATTCAGTGATTCCTCTGTTGAGGACAACAAATGCAGGGAGTGCACAGAAGGTTGAATACTGGTGATCAAATATTCTTTACGGTTTAGCTAGTCGAGTGGGGCATCTAATAAAATTTGATGAGCATACAAATAAGCTTCAAAAGGGGTCCTATGCAAGTGCTTTTAAATGATATCCCTTAGAAGCTTCAACATAGTACTCAGTATCATCATACAAAGGACCACCCAAAAACAAACCATTTGATCCTGTCGAAGCTTGAAGAAACAAGTCACCCTTTTTAGAGGACCATTGCTATTGTCATTTGAGCAATTATTTTAATGTCAACGCCTGGCATTGCTGGCGATACTAACCCTGAATGTGCTTTCCTAGGCATCCCATAAAAGAAGGAATATTAGGTTGGCATCCATCAGTTTTAACAGCAACGTGTCAACTTCTTGGATAAAACAATACCTTTTCAAAACTATTTTTCTCACTAGCATCCCTTTTATCTCTGAGAACAAAGACCATTTCATCTTCAAGATTGGCCCAGTGAGTGTATTTATATACAACAATGTTGCTTGGTCCATTGTCACTTGAAATAAGTTTGACATTATTTATCATATCTATAATTGCACCCTCCTTTCGCCATATGTTTACAATAATGCTTCGAGACAACTCATTTTCTTTGGGATAAGAACTTGAATCAACATGTATTTCACCACTTAGTAGATATTTTCACCAGTCAAATATATAGGCTTATGGTTCAATACATTGAATTATAATGAAGACATTCCAAAGAAAATGCATGAGTTCAAGAAATGAAGCATGTTCACACGAGAAGCTTCTAAGCAAATTTGTTGCCATCCTTTCTCAATCAACAAATTCATTGGTTGTTTGTTTGGATGTATGATGTAAGAAGTCACAAGATGAGTAGACATAATACGCAACCAATAGCCTTTTTCGATAAACACTATCTCTGAATGATCAAAAACACCAACATTGGCATCAATAACCTTTCTCTCCCAACACCAGTCATCATCCCAATCTAAAAAATCAGATGAAGATCCATGTTTTACTTCAAGACGCAATGCACCAGGTAGGACTTTCTCAAATATGAATTCACTGCTCTCATTTCTTAAACTTAAAGAGTTAAGCTTCTATGAACCTAGAGTTCAAAAAACAGAGAAGTAAGTGATATAGAAATTGAGGAGTCACATCCTTCCTTGCATATCACCGATCCACTGATATCAACAAGGGCCTTTATAAATTCAATGCCAAACATTGGTCTAGTTACTGTCACATCAATATGTGATGGTGAAAATTGAAGACCAAAATCATGTTCTAATGTTGTGGTCAGTGGTGATATTCAAAATTAACATGGTTGAACCTCGAAGCAAAAGTTTCCCATATCATCATTCCTCTTTAGTTGAGGCTTAAAATTATCTGGCCCACGTGTCAAGCCAACTTGATGCTTGCCATAATAGCCATTTGTCACTAATTTTAGGGAACCACAAATATTATAATGTGTTTCTTCTATCTTTGGGATTAAAGCCATGTTTGCAACAACCATGAAATTCTCCGAACTGCTAAACTCGATGTGATCCTTCTTAGCCTTGATTGTGTAGCGTGTTGATGTTGCATGATCAAGTTTGTAATATCCCTGGACATTTTTTGTAGCTCTTTCTTGTCCATCAACTAATATCTTAATACCTTCAAAACAGACTCCTTCAGAAGTCACCAAAAGTCCTCCAACTGAGAAACATGTGACCTTAAATGGCTGAGATATATTAACATGACTATGCTCAACAAGAAAATCTATAGATGGAAGTGAAACATCAAATATTGTATTCTCACCCTTGTAGAATGGCATCAACCTTTATTTTCTACATGGAATAAAATTAAAATAAAATTTCCCATATGTATTAGATATTGCATGACAGAGTGCTTGATTTGGCTAAGGAGCTTCTTTGAGGGCACTTCACCTCATGGAAATAATCTAAATAAAGGTATAAATGAATGCCTAAAATAGGGTTATCCTGAGAAACAAATAAGCCATCCATATCATAACTTGGGACATAAAAGATGTCGTCTACTACCAGATTTCCAAAGCCCAACTCCATCTCTAGAGAGCCTCTTTGGACAATTGTTAAGAGAAAATGAGAATCATGTATTAGAAAGAAAATATTATATAGAAAATATACTCTATAATCCTCAATCATTGTACCTCATGCTTATCACCATCCTAGCTAGGATCGACATTAGGTATGACCTTGTATATTCTTCTTTTGTTTAACAATTGGCTCATAGAGCCCTCTCTTTCCACTTCTTCGCATTTGATTTCATGGAGGGCTACTGTGTACTTTGGACACTCATCCTTAAGGAATCTCCAAACTTATTCTACGTATCAAATGAAGGCAAAGAGAGAAAAATATCATGGCCTTTCCTTTTTGAAAAAAAATGTAGTGGGATTTGATATGACCTGATATTTGTATACTGCTTGAGGATTGATGAAGTTTATGTATTCATGATGGGAAGCAACCAGCCTATATTTCCTTTGAGTAATATTTTTAAATGTGTAACTGCCTCCCTGCGACATAAACACATCATTAATGAGATCATTTCTGGTGGAAATGAGTTCAATGTTCACATTGGCATGACCTCCATTTATATCTAGACAAATTTATACTCCAACAATCCCCATCACTCTCCCAAAAATAGTGAACCCAGTGAAGTGAAAATTGATGTCTTCATGGCCATTGCAACCATTGTGATCCACTAATACATATTCACCCATTTAATATATATTCACCAAGTCAGGGAATATGAATATTTCCAATGTAATTTTTCCACTCGATAATCTTAACATAAAATCCAAAATTGTCTCGTTCATCTTCAGAGATCTCTTGAAACAATTTTTCAAAATTGAATCGAATCTGCACAAATATATTAAAAAAATTATTAATGTATGTTGTTTTTGGTTATGGAGCCTGATTATCTTCTGTATTCAAAGGTATCGCCGCATTGGACCCCAGTTCATAATGGGGCGGCACCGTTGCCCGTAAAATAGTCACTGCAAGGGGGTCCAGGGGGGGCGGTTGCAACGTTTGGGAGCCCCCCCGCCAGGGGGCAGTGCCCCCGAAGCTAAGAATAGATGTAAAATTGCCTTGTAAAATGTTGTAATTTCGTAGTCAAGCCGGGTCGTTCATTAGGCGGAGATATGATGGTAGAAGTTATGTTTAATTTAGGGTTTTTTTCCCTAGAAGGCAACCCCTCACTATATATGAGGGAATTATATTGCGTTTATATATATATATATATATATATATATATATATATATATATATATATATATATATATATATATATATATATATATATATATATATATATATATATATATATATATATATATATATATATATATATATATATATATATATATATATATATATATATATATATCTGTATTCTGAGTGAGGAAGAGAGAGGAGATTGAGAGCGAAGAGGGAATTACATTGAATCTCCTGTAGGTTGTATCTCTTCAGTTTACTGGATAATATAAAAGGAAGGACTGGTTGTTTCTCCGTGGACGTAGCCCAAACTTGGTGAACCACATATGTCTGTGTCTCTCTTGTTTTATGCGTTTTCTGTGTTTATATTTCTGCAATATTTTATGTGTTCCATTGCTCTGTAATATGTAATTTTCTAACAGCTACTTGATTACCAATCAAAATGTTTAAAACAATATAGCAGCAATAAATTTGTATTTCATCTCCATTGCACATAATTCACCTTCCTTGGTAGAATGCATATGGCTCATAGATCTTTTCCAAGTGCTTCCATTGATGTAACATATATTATGTAGATGATCTTGATAACCTCGCTATCTGCAATATGACTATCACTTTGCAATGATTCATTTTATGTATTTTTTTATAATTATGGTAAATCAATAATTCTTTAGATTAAATAACGAATCTACTCCTTGAACAAAGATTATATGGAGAAATTATATGCAAAGTAAAAGTAAAATTTACATGAGTAAATTTTTAACTTTTCAAATTCCACTTATATTCATCAAAATTTCGAGTAAGAAACATAGAGTATCGTTACAACTTACGTTGTTTGGTGAACTAACTGCTATGTCCAGAGCCTGCCCATAATTCTCCATAGTATTAACATAGGTCAATTGCTTCAACAATTTTACTGGGTTTCCTTTGCGATCAATGTAGGGATTACATTTAAAATGTTCAAATATTATTTTTAAAAATTCTTGAATTGTTATGGGATTTACCACTAAAGAAGAAACTTGATAAACCTTTAAGCCATGCTTTCCTGTGTGTTTTTCCATGGCTACTAAAGTTGCATTCGCAACCATGTCTGCCGATATCTGCAATTTGAATTCAACCAAAAAAACATAACACATTTAAGAGAAAAAGGATAATGGTTTTTTGGGTCAAAGTTTTGAAGACATATATGGAAGATCTGATCTCCCAAGAGAAATAAATAATGTAGAGAAGCTCTAAAAAAAATCAAATAAATATGATTTAAATAATTAAAAAATGTCAAATCTAAGTTTGGAACCATCCACTGTCATATTCTAGATATAGATGAAAAACGTAATCTAATAATAAAAAAAATTAATATGGAAATACTCTAGAAAATCTAAAATTAATTACGAAATGATTTTTCACACTTTGTTAAGAGTTACTCACTAGATCTAGCACAGTATCTAGATCGGCCAAGAAGCAAGATAGTTGACCTTTGTCATAGTGCGTAATGATGGGATCAATCATTCTAGATCTGCCAAGAAGCAAGATAGTTGACCTTTTCCATAGTGCGTAATGATTGGATCAATCATTCTGCAAGCTGAATATTTGATTTAGCTCAACAACAATGTGAGAGTAATTGAGCATCGGATCCAAAGGTTTCCTCAACTTTGTCAAAGACTGACTTTCGAAGAAACCTCGACATCCATTGATCTTCGGTAGTGGTTCGAACTGCTAGACATGTAACCAACATCTGAAGCACCCACCATGTCTCTATTACAAGGAACTTCGAATCTAAAACCCTATTAGTTTTTTTCCAGGTTTCAGCAATGCAATATATCTCTCTTTCTCTAGTTCCCAACTAGTTTTCGCTATTTCAATGCACCAAACACATGGGTCCGCTGAAAATCCAGCCGCATGATCTGGTTTTATCTTCCGAGAGATTTGGATAGGTGTTACCCTGGTAGAAACAGTGCCAGATGTAAAACAATGCCTTTACATTGCCAATTATCAAGGCAAGATGATCTATAACCCCTACAGTTTAGGGAAAAATCACCCAAAACCCCAAATTTAAGGCAGTTTAAATTATTAAATTATTTGTAATTCAAAGTTTAAATAAAATAATTACAAATTTCTTTACTTTTTTTGAAAATAGAAAGCAACTTTTCATTCAAATAATATTATTTTAACTTTCAATTAATTGAAATTTATTTTATTTTAATTAATATAATTTTTTTTTGTTATTTATATGTATTTTTCAAAGTTATTTATAATTTTAGATTAAAAATAAAATAATTATTGCGCCCATGGGGTAGATCTCGCGTAAAAACGTAAACATGTAAACTTAAATGTAAATGTAAACATGTAAACTTAAATGTAAATGTAATATTTAACATTTAACATTGTTAATCTAATGTGAGCCCTATTTAAAAATCAATCTAATTATTATTATGTATAAACACAACATAAATTTAAAATATAAAGAGGTTTACGAATAGTAAAAAAAAGAGCTATGGTAAATAAATAAAAATATAAATAAACCAGAAGTATGGTAAATAAATAAGACTTTTTTTTATTTATTTACTCCAAAGGTATGGTAAATAAAAATAAACTAGAGGTATGGTAAATAAATAAAACCTCTTTTTATCTTTACTCCATTAACCTCTTTATATTTATGAAAACTCAAAAAATAGGTTTTATTTAGGTGAAGCCTATGGGAAAAATACCATGGGCCAAATTATTATTAATACCATGCAAAAAATACTATTAACCATAATATTAATATTAAAATATTATTATTATTATTATTATTATTAAATCTAATATTCATATTAATAAAGCATAATATTGATAGTATTAAATATAATAACTTTTCTTTAATTCAATTTTAATTTTGTTATATTATAATATATATTAATATATCATGATATTTATTAACTCTAAATATATGGGAGGTAAGAACAAAGACATAAAGTTATAGAGGTGGAGAGATAGGTGGAGTGATAAGGGAGAGATGGAGATAAACTGAAGGAGAGGGGAGAGGAGGAATAAAAAGAGAGAGAGGTAGAGAAGGGTAAAAGAGGGAGAAGGAGACACAAAGATGGAGGGGGAAGAGAGAGGAGAGTGGGAGGGAAATAGTGAGAGGATTGGAGGGCAGAGAGAGAGAGAGAGAGAGACGGGGGAAGAGAAATAAATGTAGAGAGAAAGGGCAAGAGAGGAAGGAGGGGAGAGAGAAGGAAAGAGGGAGGGATAGAGATATGGAGTTGGAGGGGGAGAGAAGGAGGGAAGAGGAAAGACATAGAGAGTGAGAAGTGGAGAGAAAGAGGGACTAACAAGGGAGAGATGGAGAGAAAGAGTGTATGTTTAGGGGTGAGATAAGGAGACAGAAGGAGAGGGAGGGATATAATAACATAGGTAGAGAGAGAGAGAGAGAGAGAGAGAGAGAGAGAGAGGAAGAATGAGAGATAATACTTTAGAGAGAGAAGGAGAGTGACGGGGTAAGAGAGAGGATTAGAGGGAAAAAATAGAGAGAGAGTGATGGGGGAAGAGAGAGGGAGGTAGGAGAGAAAGGGAGAAAGTGGAAGTATGAGATAGAAGATTTGAGAGAGAGGAGGAGAGAGGGAGGGAGAGAGGGGGAGAGAGGGATGGATAGGGAGATGGAGTTGGAGGGGGATAGAGGGATGGAAGAAGAAATACATAGAAAGTGAGAAGTGGAGAGAGAGAGGGAGTAACAATGGAGAGATGGAGAGAGAGCGTGTATGTTTGGGGTTGAGATAAGGACAAATAAGGAGATATGGAGAGACTGGGGGAGAGACGGAGAGAGGGATGGATATAGTAACAGAGTTGGAGGCTAAAGAGTAAGAGAGAGAGAGAGAGTGGAGTGAGGGAGGGGAATAGAGATGGAGTTGGAGGGGGAGAGAGAGAGATATAAGAAGAAATAGATATAGAGAGGAAGGTGGAGAGAGAGAGAGAGGGAGTGATAAGGAGGATGGAGAGAGAGGGAGAGAGGAAAGAAGTAGGGAAGAGAGATAGAAGCGGGGGAGAGGGAGAGAAGGGGAAGAGAGAGAGAGAGAGGCAGGGAGAGGAGGAGTGAGGGATAAGTAGATAGATTGAATAAATAGAGTGTATGTTTCGGCGGCGATATAGAGAGGCAAATGGAGATGGAGATATAGATGGAAAGTGAAGAGAGGAAAGAAGACAGAGGTGGAGAGAGGGAGGGAGGGACAAAGAGATTGATAGATATGAAATGAAATAGCATGTGCGTTTGGGGGGTTGAGATAGAGTGGAAAATAAGGAGAGATGGAGGGATATATAGATATATAGATATATATGGGGGTGGGGGAGGAAAGGAAAGAATATTTCTTTCACTAGATACATTGATTTCAGTGTAGACGGTGATTTCTAATCCAATTTGATTTCTTGCACTAGATGCATTGATTTTAGTGTAGATGTTGATTTCTAATGCTATTTGATTACTTTCACTAGATGCATTTATTTCAATGTAGATTATTTCTAATCCTATTTGATTGCTTTCACTAAATGCATTGATTTCAATGTAGATGGTGATTTCTATTCCTATTTGATTTCAATGTAGAGGTCAATTTCTAATAATGTTTGATTGCTTGCACTAGGTGCATTGATTTCAATGTAGGTGGTGATTTCTAATCTTATTTGATTGCTTGCACTAAATGCATTGATTTCAATGTAGATGATGATTTCTAATCCTATTTGATTGCTTGCACTATATGCATTGATTTCAGTGTAGATTTTGATTTATAATTCCATTTGCTTACTTGCACTAGGTGCATTAATTTTAGTGTAGATGTTGGTTTATAATCCAATTTTCTTACGTGCACTAGATGAATTGATTTGAGTGTAAATGTTGATTTCTAATCTTATTTGATTTCTTTATTAGATTTAGTGATTTTAGTGTAAATGTTGTTTTCTAATCTTATTTAATAGCTTGCATTAGATTCATTAATTTCAATGTAAATGTTAATTTATGTTTTGATGTAATTGGATGTATGATGATACATTAATTTTAAAGTGATTGGATTAACACTATGCATTGATTTCAGTGTAAGCACAAAAAATTATTGACAATGTACATTGATTTTTGTGTTATAGTAATTCAACCTATTAATATTGGAGAGAAGGAGAGATAAGGAATGATGTTTAATATAATAGATTGAGCTAAAGATTTAAATGGTTTATGGTTTATGGTTTATGGTTTAAATGGTTTATGGTTTATGGTTTAACAAAAGTAAAAAGTGTGACAATAAGAATAATAGAAGAAAATAGTTTTAGATTAACCACAATGAAGACTATTTGTAATTGACTATATTCTTATTATTCAATATCATTCAACACTATTACATTGTCCCTTTACATTCAAAATTTATATTTCATCGTTTTTCACCATTAAATTTATTATCATCACAACAAACTGGAGCAACAAAGAAAATTTAAAATTAAAATATACAAATTAATCTGAGACACATTAGCAAATTTAAAATGATTATATTAATATTATATGAATTTACATATTATTGATAAAATTAATCTTATGTTCGTTAGATTTTCTTTGGCGGCACATGACTGAAACCAACCTAGATCCATCTTAAAGCTAGATCTATCAAGCACCGAGAGGGATCAAATATCTCAAGGTACAAACCTTTCCTCAAGTTCTGCACTCAAAAAAGAGGTTTGCACCTCAAGATATGTGATCCCTCTCATCGCTTGATATATCCGGAGTTAAGATGGAACTAGGCTAGCTTTATTTTAAAATTGAAGAAATTACAAATATTTTTGAAAGTAACTTTTCATTAAAATAATAATTATTTACTTTCAATTACATAAATTGATATAAAACTAGCTTCGATCTATCTTAATTTTAGATCTTAATTTTGGATTTACCAAGGGCAGAGGGGATCAAATCTCTTTTCACTTTAAAAAAGGTTTGTATGAAGAGATTTTATGCCTCTCACACTTGGTAAATTAGGAGTAATATGATTGAATTATTAATTATAATTATAATTATCAATTTTATATTTCACTTTACTTATTTTTATTTTTATAATTTACCCCAACTTTATTTTTCTTAACATTTTTCACATTAAATTTTATTTTACAGAGTTTCCTCAAATTAGATGTTAAAATTGATTTTAAAATAAAATAAATTGGCTATATTTTTTAATATTAAAAGTTATTTTTAATTGCCCCATGGTGTAGATTAGTTGATGTTAGAATGGATTTTTAAGGAATTTCTTATCATTTATTGGTTTAAACTTTGATTAGCTCAGTGTGCCATGTGTGCGGCAATGTGGGTACACTTGGAGGTGATTGTGGTAGCGGATAGAATCGATATTTAAGTACAAACATGCTATAGTTGTCTATTCTCTCATATATAAAAAAAATAACAATAATAATAATAATCTTATTTTTTTAATTTTATTGAATTAATTATTTATCAAAATTAGATTTTATTAAAACTACATGATTTTATTGGAAGTAGTTTAGGTGATGGAAATAAAGAAAACTAATTTTCTTGTAAGCATTTTCTAAATTGTATCTCCACTCAAACAATCTCATAGAAAAAAAATTCTTGACCCCACCCATCAAGCAAGCCACCCAATGTCGCCTTGGTGGCTTTCTCTCACTCTTTAGACTACAAGAAGGATATCCTTATCTAGGGGGGAATCCTTAAATATAAAACTAAGCTAGGTCATTGAGTAATGAAAGGAAGTTCCTTAACGAAGGCTATTGATTTGACACTAATCACTCTCAAAGTAAAAGGTCAGGGATAAGTGTGCGAAGAGTCAAACAAACCATGAATTATTAACAAATTTTGAATGAATTTAATTACACAACTATTCTTATTCATGCAACCAAATTATACTTGAAAAATGAATGATAAAGCTTGCTCAACTAACCATATAGCATGAGATGCTAGTGAAGCATATATACAATGGCACAAAAAAAATAGAAAATGAATCATAAATTGTGTATAAAAGTAAGGAATTAGATCATTCATTCATCGTATTTATGAGCATTGGAGATTGAGAGTTCGTTATCGTCATCAAGAGACCATTCCACAATTAAGAGATCATGCACCAACAATATTAACTATGTTTGGGACAACAAAGAGTTATGTGTTTGCGATGATAAATAAAGGAAACATCCAAACTTGTCATTGTTACTAAGGACAATGAAGACAACAAAGTTGAATGTGGACTACTTACATGCTTGTAACATTCAAATGTCATCCATTTAACATCATGCAAGTTTCATGAAGGAGATTTGGTAGTGGTATTAAGTTAACATTCTTTGATCAAAGTTCATACCCTCTCCTTAGCACTATCACTTTGCAAGACGAAGAAGAAATGTGAAATATATGTGCAACCAAATAAATAAGGTATAAAGGTTGTTGCAACATATATAGGTGGTCATATCATGTTGCAAAAGGAGGTGTTGGCCCACTCCCCTTTTCGATAATTGGCAAGCTTTGAATTTGATTCCTTGTGAATATGATCAAATGATACGACCCTAAAGATTCTAATAAGCTCCATAATTTTAATCATCCTTTGATCCAATAAAGAAGTGTACAAGGAAGTATAACCTTTCACCCAATCTAAAACAACCTTTGAATCCCCTGTGACTTGTAATTTTAGATTGTTGAAGTGATGCAATTAAAATGACTAACATAAACCCCCGGATGTGGGTGGAAATTGCGGAAGTTGAGGTGGCTGCCAACTGGGTTGGCATGTGGAGAGAGCACATGGCCTCCCATAGGGCAGCATAGAGAACCAAATATGGCATTAACCACAGCCATAAATGTGCCTTGAATGAACACTGCCACCACTCTGATAACCGACTTCAACCTCGGCTCAAAGAAACGATGGGCTCTTGGGAAAATACCACTGCTGCTCCTGCCATTCCTCCTCTGCAACCTCAGCCCCTGCAATGCCTCTGCCCTCATGCAGTGGCGGCACCCAGTTCCCACACAACCACTGGAAGACGCTGCAATCTTTATTGCTGCATCGATTTTGGTTCGGGCATCCATTTCACCCATAGCTTGAATTTGCAAATTCGCATCCCCTCGGCCCTGGTAGCTCATCCCTCTGCCGAATTTCCTATTAGCTCTGCTACAACGCTATAGCCCACTGCACCTAATATGGACCAAAACTTGCCTCCAATTGTAGAAAGCATGGTGCGCCATAGAATGCGCAGCTGCAGAGGTGGGAACCGAGGAAGCCTGAGTCGCTCCAGGCACTCTCCTACTTCGGAGACCACCTCCTCTCTGGCTGAGCAGAACACTGGCCGCTACCCAAATACACGTAGTGGCAGAGGTCATTTCCACTCGGGGGCCTCTACTACGCCTCCCTCCACTTCCGGCCCTTCTCCCAGAAGCACTCTGCCAGCTCCTCAGCCACACTCCCAGAACACTCAATTTACCTTTCGCTCTGCCTTGAACCAGCCCCTCATCACTGCAACCATTACCATTAGTTTTCATGAGGAGAAGCAAAATTCGGAGGCACAAGACTCTAAGGTTGGCGATCGAATCACAACAGCTGAGGAACACAGAGCAATGGGTGAAGGCTGCACTGAAGCATTGAGGCTCTCAGGCATTGTAGCAGAAGGATGCACCCGTGCGGGGAGCAACCAACCCAAGGCCAAAACAAAACTAGCATAGTCGAGTCTTCAAGGCGCATGGGAACGAAGCATAAAGCTGCTAACCAGATGCACAGGGAAAGAAGTGGAAACAGCTACACATATGAATTGGGTCATCGATGAATACTACTACCTCATCGAGGAAGAGAAACCGGAGCTGCAGACAGGTGACACAGAGACTACGCCACTGGCAAGTAGCGCCATGAACGAATACAGATGCTTCATTGTGGAGGAGCAGCCTCCGTCGCCGCCAAGTCCCTAGCCACCACCTCGAGGCCATGTGCTCACCACCTAGACTGCCACCTTGTGGCCATTCAATGTGCCACGCGCCTGCTTAGTAGACTACCACTCAATCGCAACGTGTATCAGGTTCATTGGGACTTGTTCTTCAGTTTCTATTGTTTAATGGTTTTTTTGGGGTGGACTACAGTTTTAGGCTCTTCAATTGGTTTTACCTTTTTAGTCTCCTCAGATACAATGATGTAAAACTTGTTAATTCATTGGTTTCCCCTACGTGTATAGCAAGATCATATTTTTGAGAAACTTCGGTTAAGAACTGGTTTCCCTTCTGGGCAATTCAATTCTAGCTTTTTGCTAGTTGATGCCTTTCTTCTGGCATAGCTAAGTACAGGCTTTGGCCTCTGTGTATGATAGTTTCCTTACCTTAATAGAATTAGCATAACTTAGGAAAAAAAAAATGACTAACATAAACGACTAATTCATATTATTGTAGTTTTTGTTAGGTAGTCATATTTTTTTTCCTAAACTAAATTAGTCATTTATGTTAGTCATTTATAGTAGTATTACTTATTAGCTAGTTGTATATTTTAACTGGTGACTAAAATAGTCATTTATGTTAGTCGCTTTTAGTTGGGTCTCTTAATATTGCTAATTTTTGGTAGTATTTCACTTGGAAAAGTTGTGGTGACTAACTTTTTTAGTCACCTAGTCACTAATTTCATCATTTTCTACTATTGTTCTTAGATTGCTTGAGGGACATTTATTTATATGGTTGTAGCTTTAGGAATACCCAGTCACCTACATCAAAACTTCTTTCGTTGTGATGATGATCTACCTGTTGTTTCATTCTATTCTGCGCCAAAGTGAGGTTACCGTTTAAGAGTTGGAGAACATGTTGTTGATGCTCGAAGTGATATTCCACTACTTGAACCTTAGAATTTTTTCTTAAATGTGATGTGATGGACGGTGGATGATATCCATAAAGTGCCATAATTGGGATCATTTTTGCTGCAGTATGGAAGGAAGTGTTATACCACGATTCAGCCAGAGGCAACCATTTGACCCATTGTGTTTGTTTATCAGATACAAAGCAATGAAGATATTCTTCCAAATATTTGTCTACTATCTTAGTTTTCCCATCAGATTTAGGATGATAAGATGACCTATGAGCTAACTGAGTACCAAGACAAGAAAATAATTATGTCCAAAACTTTCCAGTGAAAATGGGATCTCTGTCGCTTGCAATAATATTTTGGTTTCCATGTAGCTTTTGAATTGTTTCCATAAATGCAGTAGAAACTGTACTGGCTTTAAATGGAAGTGATAATGCACAAAAGTGTGTATACTTGGTAAGTCTGTCAACTACCACCATGATGACACTCTTTCCTTTAGACTTGGGTAAGCATGTGATAAAATCCATTGAAACCTCCTCCCAACGTTGGCTTGGAATCGATAAAGGTTGTAATAGACCCGGGGTCTTAATTGTTTCAACTTTATTTTGTTGGAAAACCAAACATTCCCCCACAAACTTTTGAATATCTGATTTAATTCCATCCCAAAAAAATTCCTTCTTAACCCTGTGGTAAGTTTTTAAAAATCCCGAGTGCCCTCCTAAGGGAGAGGTGTGCAATTCCATAAGAATATTTTGTTTGAGTTGGGAATTCTTACATAGGTATAAGAGATATTTATACCATAACAAATCATTTTTCCATCTAAATGTATCAGATGTATTGGGATCTTGTTGTAGCTTTTGAATGAGTTCCCACACTTTTTCATCATTCTTGCATTCATCACTTGCTTCGTTTATGCAATCTAGTTGGATAATAGAAATGGCGCAAAGAAATGCTTCCACACCCTCATCCTTTATTGAGAGTGCATCTCCTGCAACATTTTGCTTCCCTTTTTTGTAGATGATTTCAAAGTCATAACCCAACATCTTTGTGACCCATTTTTGCTGCTCTTCTGAAGATAATATTTGTTTCAAAATGTATTTAAGACTATCATGATCCATTTTTACTTTGAGGTGTCTTCCCATTAGGTAGGGTCACCATTTCTTAAGTGCATGTAGTATTGCGAACATTTCCTTCTCATAAATAGCTTTGTGTAAATACTTTCCTTTGATTGGAGAACTTTCGAAAGCAATGGGTCTTTCTTCTTGCATTAAAACAACACCAATTCCATTTACTGAGGCATGATATTCCACAATAAAGGTTTTTGTGATGTCCGGCGTAGCTAAGACCAGTGCTTGGCACATTGCCTCTTTAAGATGTTTGAAGGCCTTCATTGCTTCTAGAGTGCATGAAAATGCATCTTTATTCAATAATGTTGTTAGAGGTGCAGCTATTCAGCAATAATTATTAATAAACTTGTGATAATACCTTGTCAACCCGAGAAATCCTCACAAATGTTTTATGGATGTGGGGATTTTACATTCCCTAATGGCTTTAATTTTTCTAGGATCATTCCACATCTTGTACTCCAAAGAAACATTTGGAGCTTTTTGCATATAATTGTTTCTCCTCCAATAGTTTGAGAACCTTGTCAACATGTTGAACATGATCCTTCCAAGACTTGTTGTAGATTAGTATATCATCAAGAAATAGTAACACAAATTTTCTAAGGAAGGGTTTGAAATGGAAATCATCAAACCTTGAAATGTAGAAGGTGCATTGGTAAGGCCAAAAGGCATGACCAAAAATTCATAATGACCCTCATGAGTTCTAAATGTTGTTTTAGGAATGTCTTCAGTCTTCATTCTAATTTGATGATATCGTGAATGAAGATCCAACTTGGTGAAGTAAATTGATCCATGCAATTCATCCAATAATTGATCAATGAAAGGAATGGGAAATTTATCTTTAATAGTGAGCTTGTTGAGCTCCCTATAATCTGGACACATGCACCATGACCCATCCTTCTTGTGAACCAATACTACTGGAGCAGAGAAAGAACTTTGACTAGGTTTAATTATACCATCCTCTAGCATTTCTAAAACCATATGTTCAATTTCACTATTTTGGGCATAGGGGTATTTGCAAGGCCTAATGTTTGGAGGAACACTTCCTGGAATCAAATGAATAGCATAATCATGATCACGAATAGGTGGGAGGCCTTTGGGAGTCTCAAATACCTTGGAATGATTGTCTAAGACTTTTTGGAGATCTGGAGAAATAAATGATTTCGATGTGGGAACCTCTGGCGAACATAATTGTGGAATTACACCTCATTGTTCTTTATTTATAAGCTTTGCCATTATGTTAAAGCTAATTATCTTTCCTGGTTTCCCTGTGATACCCCTTAATTCAACTTACTTTCCTTCCAAAGAAACTTTCATGAAATGTTCTTGGAAATTAAAATCTATTGTACCCAAGGATTATAGCCAATGGACTCATAATACAACATCAGCACCACCCATTGGAATGGAAAGAATTGGGCTATTCAATACATATTCTCCCATGGATCGCTTGATATTATGGAAATTTCCAGAGAAATTTATGGTTCCTCTAGTTGCAACAATCACTTGACACTCTGGTGCTAGATATAGGAAACAAGTCAATTTCTTGGCTATCTTACAAATAATAAAATTATGGGTACTTCCCAAATCAATCAACACTATTACCTTTTTCTTCTTGATATGTCCTTTTATCTTGATAGTTTGAGGAGTGGTAATTCCGGCCAATGCATTACAATATATGGTTGACTTCATTTCTTCTTTTTCTATGGTTTGTTCCTGGTGTATATCCTCTTTTTTTATGTTCCTTGTTCCTTTTCTTCCTCTTCACAATCTATGTAAAATAATTTCTTCTCAACACACTTATGACCTTTAGTGTATTTTCTATCACAACTATAAAAAAGCCATTTTACTCTTTTTTCTTCCAATTGTAGTGGTGTCAACCTTGTAGGGTGTGGAAGGCTTGGGGAAACAACACTTCCATATTTATAGTGGTGAGTGGTACGCTTCCTTGTGGCCATAATTTTTCTTTCCATTTTTCTTTCCAGCTTGAATGCCTTCTCCAATGAATCAAGTTCCCAAAGGCGAACCTCATGTTGGATGTTATCCTTTAAATTCCCTATGAACACAATAATCCTATGCTCCTCTGGAATATATATTACCCTTATATTCAATTTTTGGAAGTCCTCAATGTGTTCCATCACTAAAACCTTTTGTTTGAGATTTATCAATTGGCTAAAAAATGTTTTTCTTTTTGTATCCTCATAATGTGCTACCGATTCTTCCGTAAAAATTTTCCAAGTGACAATTTGTTTACGAGAGAAAAGCCATCAATACCATACAAACTGATTTGGCTCCAAATATAAAGTTACAATGCATACTTTTTGTGTGTTTTTCACATTATGGAGATTGAAATATTGCTCCATCTGTAGTATCCATGTTACAGGATCCTTGCCATCAAACTTCCTCATATCGATATTTGGAACATGGTGGGTCTTCAATCCACTGTTAGTGTCTACGAAATCATGATTAATACTTCTTTTGTTCTCCTTATGAGTTTCCTTTACTACCCTTTCACCATTAGTAAGCATTTCTTGTAGCAAATTTGTCAAATCTGTCTTCAAATCTTCCATGTTGCCTTTATGTTTTTCTTCTATACCGTCCATCTTAGCTTCCATGCCATCCATCTTAGCTTCCACGCCTTTCTTTAAACTATCCATCTTAGCTTCTATTAATTTTGTGAGAGTGAATTTTGTTGCGCTTGGTATCGTAATTTTGATATACCATGTTGCATTTCTTCCTCTTCTTCATGAGTCATGCTAGAGCTTTCAAGTTTCTTACTAGGTGTTTCCATTTTATTTCTTTGGGGCATCAATTAATAATGCTTTACTATTCCCTTTGAATCCCTTCAAACTAATTTTTCAAACCAAACTTATGCAAAATTATAAAAAAAACTACACACCTTTTTTCACTTTGTAGGAGCTCGATATTGAATTTGTTGTATCTCTGTAATTTCAAATCTCCAAGGTCTAAAATTGCATCTTGTGGTAGCCCTCTGAGTCCTCTTTCCAACCCCACAAGTCTAATCAAGATTGTATTCTCCAAGGAAGCGTTATGCCAAATCTCCCACGATGACCTGATTATAGACTAGTTCAGTAGAGCAAACTTGTACGAAGTGCCACGTGTCACTGTTTCGACCTTAGGACCTGAAACTGATACACATAAAACTCAGGCCATCCTATTTCTATAACTTCTTATGAAATTTCAATCTGATGCTTAGAAAGAAAGTTATGATGATTTTCCCCAGGTCACCTGTTTTAAATATCTTTCGAGATCCTGCAAAAACCCTAACTTCCTTGGATCATATATCCGAAAATTTATTGAGACAAGAACTGAAATTTAGACCCAAGGTTTAACGGGATTTCTGCTCAAATGGGTTTTTTTTAACCTCTGAAACGTCACAGAAAATTTTTTTTAGCGAAACTTCCACGATGACCTATTTGGAGCAGTGAAACCCTAGAATCCAAAGCTCTAATACCAAATGTTATGCAACTAGCTCACAAAATAGAAGAAAATATAGATCAACGCCTTCAAAATCAACCTCTTCACAGGGGGTGTAACCTCCTTTACATTACACAAATGAACAATTCTTGGATGCTACAAATGAAAAAACCTCCTTTCTATATATAGTAGTCTAAGGGGTCACAATATAATCAAAGTTGACATAACAATAATAATATAAGGGCACAAAAATAACAATAATGGGCTTCCATGGGGCTCAATAATAAAAATATGGGGACAATAGGGGCACAACAATAACAATAATGGCTACAATGACAATAGTAATGGGGGAATCACTAGTATTATAGGGACCTAACAGTCCTTATTAGGTTTGATATGCTAAAAGAGATGGAGCAGTAAATGCAGATCATTAAGAATAATTTAAAGGTGGCATAATATAGGAAGAAGAGCTATGAGTATTAGCATAGGGTGCATAAAGGATTCCAAGTTTGGGAACGTGTTTACTTAAGAATTAAACCCAAGAAAATTTCCTTGAAGATTTCATCATGTGCTAAGTTGGCACCATGGTTTTATTGGCCTTTTGAGATACTTGAAAGGATAAGACTAGTGGCGTGTAGGCTGGCCTTACCTCCATTAGTTAAAATCCATGACATTTTCCATGCTTCGTTGCTTAAAAGACATGTAGGTGAATCTAATCATGTGATTGATTGGTCTATGCTACAAGTGAAACCAGAGGGAGAATTTCAGCCAGAGCCACTATGCATTCTAGAGTGCAGGAGCCTCATGCTCCGGAATCGATCAATGGAGCAAGAAAAAGTGCAATAGAAGCACTTTGGGCCTGAGGAATCCACTTGGGAAATGCCTAATTCAATGATGTTAGCAGATCCTTTTTTGTTTGTTGGTTGAAGCAAATGTATATAATTGCAAATACTATACAAAGTTGTGTTTGTAAAGCTCCATAAAGAGTATGTGTTTGTCTTTAAGCATGTTTTTGGTGTATTATAGAATAAGAACATCGAGGATAGGGTTCCCCCAAAGGGGATGGGTTTCTGACAACCCCAAGAAGTTACATTTATGTATGCAATGTAAAAATTAAAAAGAAAAGAAAAGAAAATGGGTTGAGCAATGGGAGACATATTCCAAAGGGATGGGGTGATTACTTACTTTGGTAATTGCTTTATATTAATGTACAATGGTAGGGTTCCAGCTGGAAAGAAGTGTTGACCACTCACTGCATTAAGAAAACAAAAAATGCATTTAAAAAAACCTGGGGAACAATTGGACAAGAAGCACATTTCACATTGGATACCAAGGTCTTGTTGGAAGGATTTATTTCCATGAGGAATCAAGAGAAATAGAATTCAAACTACTATAAATGATGCAACTCAGTAGGGAATTTGAAAATTCAAGGGACAACACATCAAAAGAGGAGGAAAAGTCAAATTGCTAGGACAGATTTGGAGCAACAATAGGAAGAAAAAAAAAAAAGAGAAAAATAAGAAAGGAGAGCTAGAAAAAGAAAGAGTGAAATCAACAAGAGAAAGAAAGGAATTCAAATGCCAAGAAAAGGGTTGAACAACAAAAATGCATGATTTTTCTGTTGGTAAAGGAGCAAGAAGAAATCACCAGGTGAGGAATTAATTGCCTGTTGAGCCCTTGTTGGTCTAGAGGGTGGGGATGGTGTTTCTCAAAAAATCCCTAAGTGTTGAGGTGGAGGAATTGATCCTGGAAAACTCTTGGAGGAGTTTTGGATGTTTCTTTGTTGTATGTCAGTTTTAATATGATTTCTGGAATCCATGAATGGGATGGAACCATAGTATTATGTTTTGAAGGGTGGATACAATTGGTCTCTAGAATCCTTTTACATTTTGTTGTTTTCCATTCGGTTGGTGGGTGGATGTGGTTCAATCTCTGCATTCCCTATTTCAGCTAGCGTATGTGCTTAATCCCTAAGGAAAAAAATACATCAACCTTGCAAATCCATTTTGGGGGTGACAACTACAAGTGAGACCTTGTTGTAGTTTAGTATGGTTGGGTGGAGAGTTATAGGCCTAGAGATAAGTATATCTCATGTTCTCAAGAAATCAAGTATATATCTATATATATATATATATATATATATATATATATATATATATATATATATATTTGCATTATTGATATAAAAATAATATTTATTGGTGGTGTGGGGTTGCATCGATATAAGTAATTTCTCAGTAGTATGGTCATTGTGGAAATATTATAAATCTTGTGTTGAATGCATGTTTAAATTTTTGTATAAGTTCTAGAAGACTTGTTGCATGCAAATTATTACATTCTTGATTGACGGAAAGGAGTCATGACGCATCCCTGTAGTTGAATTCTATTATTTAACTTAGTATTCATGAGCTGAGGATTCATGTTCACCTATTAGCTCAGTTAATACAAATATTGAGAAAAAGGAGGAAAGCTTTTTCTCTGTTAATGAGCTGCTAAAACTCTCTGTACTTTTGTGAAGAAATGCATTTGAAATTTCTATTAAATTCTTATCATGCATATAGTTGATTGTGTGTTAAGTTTAACCTTAAATTCCTTATGAATTTATTAGCCCATTAAGTACTAGTAGTGCTTGAGAAGTTGGAAAAGTTGGAAAAGTTACAACGCTATTAAAGTGCTGGAAATTTAAAATAAATTTGCAATTATGATTATCAAGTAAGCTAGGTTGGATGTCAGGACGTTGGACAAAAAGGCCCGACCTCTATCCGGTGCTACCACAACCTACTGTGGGCTAACCTGGCCCTTCGCAACCCATAGGTTTGAGGTCAGGAAGTGTCAAGGGTTGGGATGCCATCGACCAGTGACATTGTTGTGCCAAGTGGATTTCATCTAACCCTGCCCTAGGTCGGAGGTTGAGTGTCGAGCCCAATTGTTAAAATTTTAAAAATGTGTGATGGTATTAGGACCGACCCCAACTCTCCTTGGGATTTTTTCCTGCCACGTGGGCCTGTCCATGTTGGTCATGTACTAGGTGCCACATGGGTTTTCCACTGTGGAGTACGACTGCCACGTGGGCCTCTCCATGTTGGCCATGTGCCAAGTGCCATGTAGGTCAGCTACTGTGGAGTACGACTACCACGTTGGCCTCTATAGGACTGTCATGTGGTGGTCATGATCACGTGGCATAATGTAATTGGACCATCTTTAAAGGGTTGTAACTTTTGATATGTAAGTCAGATTAAGATGAATTTTATATTGTTGGAATAATCTTGAAAAGACGAACATAATAATGCCATTTATTCAAAGTTTTGAAAATTTTGAAAATTTTAACTCATGTTCCCATAAATTTGCCTTAAGGGCTAGGTCAATAGAGTAACCACCTACTTCTAATTATTGTTGGCTATGTGGGTAGGAGGGGTGTGTTTACAATTAGTTCTGTTAACAAATAAAAATACAAATTCCTCAACTTCAATTCCAAGAAAATACATCCTAAGACAAAAATTAGTCATTTCAAAATCATTCTTCACAATTCCTTTAAAATCATCAAACATTAAATTTCCTATATGTATCATGACATCAAACATAATGGAATTTCATTGTTTACTAAACTCATTGTTTATTAAATCTAAACCAATATAATTGTACCAAGCTTATGGAGATTTCTTCAAACTATACAATGCTTTGTTCAACCTATAAACTATGTGGTCTTAACCCTTGACTTGAAATCATTTTGGTTGATTCACTTGAAATTCCTCTTCTAAAATTCCATTTGAAAACATGATTTTCCAACTATTTTGGGCTACATTTGTGAAAATTGCTGATCTGTAAATGGAATGTACTTGTTTAAGGGTGCAAGGTATCCATTTTCATTTATGTAAATGAGTGCACAAATACTCCAAGTTTAAATCTGCAAATATGTGCACTTATTATTTCTAATACAAAGATTGATTGTAGGGGCATTTACTGGATATGTCACCTCTAAAGAGAGGATGAGATCTAGAAGCTACCTGGCCCTCTACAGACTCTGCCTAAAGAAATAAAAAGTAAACACTCAGATTCTATTAAAACAAGACCTTGCTTGAACTTGGCATTATGCGGAATCTTAGCTTGAAAGAGGTGTATGTCTTTTCTTTTGTTTAAGTGTTTTAACTTGATTTGTTTCAGCTGATATTAAACATATATATCAGACATATAATGCAGAAAATAAACATCACACATAACAACAAATTTAATAAGGAGTTCACCCCAATCTCGTGGGCTACGTCTCTTGTGAGCTCTAGTCAACTAGACTTGGCTCTTTGGGATTATGGCTTGAATTCTTTTACAAGTTCCACACTCAAGTCCAAGAGGTTACTGACTGAACCTATGGGTTTAGAAAAACCATATACATCCCTGTCATGGTTGTCCTCTTTGTGCAGGCAGATCTAGGCTCCCTTGGACTTGATTCCTTCAGTAGGTGCACTAAGCTCCCTTGAGCTTATTAATGGCACAAACTCCTTCAGAATGCTTCAAATGTCTCTAAAACCTCTGCTAATGTCTCCAACACATATCTGACATAAAAAAATGACTGTTCATTTGCTCAAAATGAGCACTGCATCCCCAATCTAGGCCTTCTCCCATGGATGGCTCTGGGTTGCCTGAAACTTCTCTTTAGCATCTCAGCCTTTAGAAGTCTCCAAATGCTTCTGAAAACACCTTCATTGGATTCAAAAGGTTCCTTACAGCAGAAATAGGCTTTTGTTTCACCTCAAACAGATGAACCTAGCCCAGCACAGCTTAATCTCTGAAATGGCCCTAATGGCCCTGAAAGCTTCCCTGAAGCTAAACAGTGAGAATAATGCCTCAACAGGCAACAAAAGTTGTAGAAATGGATTCAGAACACTGAAATCCTTCAGAATGGACCTTCGTTCCACATTCAATGGCTGCACACATCCCAATGCAGCTCCCAAACTGATTTGGCTCTAGTGGCTCCTGGAACTTCCACGAAGAAAAAACACCTGCAAATGACCTCAGATGGCTGTGAAACCTATGCCAATGGCTTTATAATGTTGAGGATACCCAAAATCAAAAACAAATTCGTCCAAAAAGGACTTTCCTAGCCAAAGTTATGGCTCATTGAAGATTTCCTCCAATTTGGCCTAAAATCACTCCAGCTAACTGTAGTGGAGGTCCAGATAGGTCCGCCAATTATGGCGGGACCGCCCAAATTTGGCACTCCGCCAATATTCCCGCCAGTCTAACTGCTTGTGATTAATGGGCATGTGACCAAAAATTTGGGCGGTTTGTTTGCATGGGATTACATGCCATGACCTTCGGTTGACGGGCAAGTTTGTTAGCCGGACTTCATGGAAATGTGACCACGCTAATATCCATATGCAGTGACCGTTAAACAACAACCGCGCAGTTTCAGCGTTAAGGCCCAAGGTTTTGGGGCTGCGGTCATGTGTTATGGGGGCTGGCCCCATTCGGGCCCCGACCCTAACCATTTGAAACTTCAAATTTAATTAAGTCCGCCAACCTTACAAGTTCCACCATGGTGGCTTAACGGTAAGACAGACTCCTGTTGGTTAGGAGGTCGCATGTTCGATCCTCCGCGCCTCTAAACAAATTTTAAATATGCGTCCAACCTATGATGATGTCACCCTGGGCCACGTGGTGGCCTCTGGGACTGCCACGTGGCAGCTTGCCATTCGCTCACCACCACGGAATATTTCTGGAATATTCTGTTTTAAATTTTTTTGAAAAAATTCAAAATTTCAATGTTGTTGGACCATTCTTCTTTTTGGCATAACTTTCTCATACGGCGACCGTTTTATGAACCGTTTGCGGCACCAAAATCAGGAAGACGAGCTCTATCCAATAATTCTAGTTCAAACTAGTTCTGAGCACTTTCATTTTTGACCATTTTACGGCACTTGGTCCTGAGCTCCTGATCACACCTCCCAAATGAGAAGGCTTTTGGTCCCCAAAAGCTTACTAAATCTCTGAACTGAACTGTATAGCACTTGAGGAATAGAAATATCCTCTTCTGTTCAGCCAAAAGAGCACACTGATGCCAAAACGTCCTGCCTTATCAACTGTCGTAATGACGACTTTTTGCTGCATAAGCCAAGTACTTGTCAAATCCTGACCAAGTTCTTTCGCTAGACAAATTTGAAATTGCTGGAACCAGCAATGAAACTTGCTGATATATGAGCTGAAACATTCCTCTTAACGTGTGGGCTTGCCAACTGTCACAATGCCCATCCATGCACCTCCGCTCCAGAGGAAGTGTTGCCTCCCAAATGAGAAGGCTTTTACCGGCTGTAGCATGCTAAAGGTACTTCAAATTCTCATCCAAAACTCTTGGGATACTTGCTGCAAAAACTTCTCAAAAGAAGTAGAGACCCATGCTGAAATTTGAGTCCTCTTTGCATGCATGCTTTTCCAGCTCATGGGATTGTGCACTACTTTGCACCAATTTCCTTCCCTGCACCAAATGACACCAAATGTACCTTGTGCAACAAGAGAATCATCAGCAACAAGTTGTCTTCAAATATGTTGAACAATGGACTCAACCATCAACATAGCCAATGTGTACACAACCGACACAAGCCGACAAAACATGTGCACCACAATCGACACAAGTCGATAATCAATGTGTGACACAATTGACAATGTAAAAGTCTGCTCACAAGCGACACTAGTCAACTGTCAACAAGATACATTTACAAACACATGTATGTATCAAAAACAATGAACTATATACAGTTCGATAAACACACCTACAACATCTATGTACAGGTGCAACTTCAACTCTTCTTTTCTAAGACCAACAGGTACATCAACCAAATAAAAACACATATGGGTGACAAGAGTTGAAATGAAAAACATTGCTCCATGGCGAGATTTTTGCAACAACAGAAAAAACATGCATACATCCAAAGTTTGTATGTACAAAAGGAGTACGTCTCACTGTGTCAAGAAGTCCATCCACTTCTTACCAAGCCACTTCAATGGCGATTTTTGTTGCTGCAATTCTTCCTCATGTGAAACTTCCCTTTACACATCAATAATGGAATCCGTGGTTCCACCTTTGCCAATCTTCTTGTCATCCTGCTGCATGCGTGTGGGACGACAAGTTGGATGTAAAGTTCAAGAATGAGAGACAACATGTCCCTTCTTTTGGCAAAAAGTACAAACCTTATGCACCTTCTTGGAAAGCAGTCTTTGCTTCATTTGTTCCCTGTATGCTTTTTTCCTCATCCAGCATCTTGAAACATGATGGTTAAATTGACCATAATATGTACAAGGAAACTTTCTTCCATTAAAGCATGTAAAATGATCATGCCTTGCAAAAACACAATCAAATTGATCATGAGAAGATTTATACCTCTTGTGCTACTTTGCATGTTCATCCTTTTTGCCTCCATGAGGAGATGAACTAGTAGAGGCTTCAGCTTTCAATTACAGACAAACATCTTCGTTCTTATTTTGAAAACGGCCTAACATAGCATGCTTGACATAAGCTACAGGTCTACCATCTTCTTGCTGCAACAAAGGCTTAAAACAATGGCAATCATCATTGAAACAAATTTGAGATATTTTTCTCATGGAACTTGGAACAAAAGTTCTCTATGAATTAGCCTCACATGCCTTCATGGCTTTTGAGTCTTTGCCATTAGCTTGCACATAACCTAGTCCAAGATTCTTGGATCGTTCCTTAACAGAAATGGGTTCAATCATGCCTTGTCCATGCTTTCCTAATCCTTTTCCTTCATAACCCATCTTAATCATGAGCTTGGATCATATTCCCCTTGTATGCTTTTCGAAAGATCCTACACATCTTTCTGAAGAGGAAACTAAAGACAAATCAAATTGGATTACCTCTTTCTCACGCATGTTCTTGGTCAAAGCCTCTTGGGCTTGATGAAGTTGCAGCTTCATATCATGCAATCTTTGAAGAAGATCTTCCTTCTCCTGCTTCATGGCCAACAATTTCTCATGAAGCATTGTGCTTTCTCTTCTATCCTCAAACAGAATCTGCACCATATCCTTCAATACAAGGAATTCACGCTTCATGTCCTCATCAAAGAACATTGTGAAGGAGGAAACTTCACTGGTAGAAGTTGTCATTATGAGGTCAATGAACAAATTAACTTCAACAATCTGCTTAAAGCTTTTCAAAACAAGTGACAAAGCTTTCTACCCAAATGTCTTTACAGACATCACATTCAAGCAGCCAATAGCAAATCAACTCAAGAAAAATTCTTGGAGTGATTTTAAGGTCCTTTTGGGGTAAGGAAAATACCTTCTATTCCTTTTTGTCTTCTCCAAGACTTAGTTAATCAGTAGCTATCCCCAAACATCAGCGAACTTAAACAACATGCAGTTTACAAAATAGTAAAGCAGCCAATCTTCAACACTGCTTTAGACACCTTTCAAGCCACTAATATCAGTCAAGCAAACCTAGTGCTCTGATACCATCTGATCTGTAAATGGAATGTACTTGTTTAAGGGTGCAAGGTATCCATTTTCATTTATGTAAATGAGTGCACAAATACTCCAAGTTTAAATCTGCAAATATGTGTACTTCTTATTTCTAATACAAAGATTGACTGTAGGGGCATTTACTGGATATGTCACCTCTAAAGGGAGGATGAGATCCAAAAGCTACCTGGCCCTCTACAGACTCTGCCTAAAGAAATAAAAAGTAAACACTCAGATTCAATTAAAACAAGACCTTGCTTGAACTTGACATTATGCAGAATCTTAGCTTGAAAGAGGTGTATGTCTTTTCTTCTGTTTAATTGTTTTAACTTGATTTGTTTCAGCTGATATTAAACATATATATCAGACATATAATGCAGCAAATAAACATCACACATAACAAGAAATTTAATAAGGAGTTCACCCCAATCTCATGGGCTACGTCTCCTGTGAGCTCTAGTCAACTAGACTTGGCTCTTTGGGATTATGGCTTGAATTCTTTTACAAGTTCCGCAGTCAAATCCAAGAGGTTACTGACCCAACCTATGGGTTTAGGAAAACCATATACATCCCTGTCATGGTTGTCCTCTTTGTGCAGGCAGATCTAGGCTCCCTTGGACTTGATTCCTTCAATAGGTGCACTAAGCTTCCCTGAGCTTATTAATGGCACAAACTCCTTCAAAATGCTTCAAATGTCTCTGAAACCTCTTCTAATGTCTCCAGCACATATCTGACATAAACAAATGACTATTCATTTGCTCAAAATGAGCACTACATCCCCAATCTAGGCCTTCTCCCATGGATGGCTCTGGGTTGCCTGAAACTTCTCTTTAGCATCTCAGCCTTTAGAAGTCTCCAAATGCTTCTGAAAACACCTTCATTGGATTTAGAAGGTTCCTTATAGCAGAAATAGGCTTTTGTTTCACCTCAAACAGATGAACCTAGCCCAGCACAGCTCAATCTTTGAAATGGCCCTGATGGCCCTGAAAGCTTCCCTGAAGCTAAACAGTGAGAATAATGCCTCAACAGGAAACAAAAGCTATAGAAATGGATTCAGAACACTGAATCCTCCAGAATGGACCTTCGTTCCACATTCAATGGTTGCACACATCCCAATGCAGCTCCCAAACTGATTTGGCTCTAGTGGCTCCTGGAACTTCCACGAAGCAAAAAACACTTGCAAATGACCTTAGATGGCTGTGAAACCCGTGCCAATGGCTTCAGAAGGTCGAAGATACCCAAAATCAAAAAGAAATTCGTCCAAAAAGGACTTTCCTAGCCAAAGTTATGGCTCATTGAAGATTTCCTCCAATTTTGCCTAAAATCACTCCAACTAACTGTAGTGGAGGTCCAGATAGGTCTGCCAATTATGGCGAGACCGCCCAAATTTGGCGCTCCGCCAATATTCCCACCAGTCTAACTGCTTGTGATTAATGGGCATGTGACCAAAAATTCGGGTGGTTTGTTGCATGGGATCACGTGCCATGACCTTCAGTTGATGGGCATGTTTGTTAGCCAGACTTCATGGAAATGTGACCACGCTAATATCCATATGCGGTGACCGTTAAACAACAACCGCGCAGTTTTAGCATTAAGGCCCAAGATTTTGGGGCTGCGGTCATGTGTTATGGGGGCTGGCCCCATTCGGGCCCCAACCCTGACCATTTGAAACTCCAAATTTAATTAAGTCCGCCAACCTTACAAGTTCCACCATGGTGGCTTAACGGTAAGACGGACTCCTGTTGGTTAGGAGGTTGCGTGTTCGATCCTCAGCGCCTCCAAACAAATTTTAAATATGAGTCCAATCTATGATGTTGTCACCCTGGGCCACGGGGCGACCTCTGGGACTACCACGTGGCAGCCTACCATTCGCTCACCACCATGAAATATTTCTGGAATATTCTATTTTATATTTTTTTGAAAAAAATTCAAAATTTCAATGTTATTGGACCATTCTTCTTTTTGGCATAACTTTCTCATACGGCGACCGTTTTCCAAACTGTTTGCGGTGCCGGAATCAGGAAGACGATCTCTATCCGGTCATTCTAGTTCAAACCAATTCTGAGCACTTTCATTTTTTACCATTTTACGGCACTTGGTCCTAAGCTCCTAATCAATTGCTCTAACTCTGTTTAACTGTGCTATTGGAGCAAAAAAATCTCCATAATCAATACCAAGTTATTAAGAAAATCATTTTGCAGCAAATCTAGATGTATACTTTTCGACTTTCTCTTTCTCATTAAATTTTGTTTTCTAAACCCATTTTACTCCAATGTTTACTTTCCCTATTATAAAATACAACAACCCATGTGGTTTTGTTCTAAATTTCATCACTATTAGAAGATATACAACATCCCATGTGTGGTTCTTCTAAATTCCATTAATATCTTCACTCATAGATTCAACCCATTATTCTCCTAAATTGCATCAATTTATTCACTCATAGCATAAAATCGATGTTCTTCCATTTAAAAACATGATTTAACATCCATCTGATAAGCACCAAAACTATTTCTAGATACACTTGCCAAAATTGCTCTTACTTTGTTTATCCTTCCTACTGGACAAAACATTTCTCCATAATCAATACCAAGTTATTAAGAAAATAATTTTGCAACAAATTTGGATTTATACTTTTCAACTTTCTCTATCTCATGAATTATTTTTTCTAAACCCATTTTACTCCAATGCTTACTTTCCCTATTTAGAAAATCTACAACATCACATGTGTGGTTCTTCTAAACTGCATTAATTTCTTCACTCATAGCTTGAACCCATGGTTCATTTTTGTCTAGTTCAAAAGACATTGGATGATATGATAATAAAGCAAGTTGTGCTCCCTAATTCATGTCATCACATTGTGCATAAATTTCTCTCAAACATCTCATTTTCTAGTTCCTTAGAAAGGATATTGTGGGATCTAAATCACTCTTGCAAGAAATTTTTTTAATTTACTATCTTTCATGACTTCATGATTCTCTTTCTACATGTAACTTTGGAATAATTAGTGGTGGATCTTACAATCCTATAAAACCCACCTTTTCCTCTATTTGTAGAAAATGAATCTTCTAAATTAACGTAACCATCCAATGATTGTTCTTCATGGATTTTAACATCACTTATTACCATAAAATTCTTGCTAACATGATTGTATAGTCTATATTCTCTAGACACTAACATTCAGGATAATTTTTGATGTTTTACTCCTATCGTATTGATGAATGCACCATAGAAATATAATGAAGATAATTAGCCCAAGCTATTATGAAAGTTTCATCCAATTTGAGATGCACAAATCCAACTTCCATGCAATTGTAGTTAAGGATTTCATGTGTTGTTTATGAAAAGGTTGATTCACGAATTCATCACAAATCCAACACATATAGTGGCACAAATATAACATAAAAATGGTGGTGGTGGCCCATTTTATGATACATTATTTTTCAGTATCTTTTGCAGTGGTGACAAGGTGTGGGAAAATTACACAAAAGGTGGGTGTCTAAGTGGCTATGTGCTAGGGACACATTTTAATTAGACCCAATATGCATTTTACATTCAATGAAAACCAATCTATCTATATTCCAACTAGTGGATGATAATTTTAGTTATAAGTGTGTGTGTGTGTGTGTGTGCGTGTTTTTGTACATTAAATGCCATGTCTATGATGCATTGGGCATAGTGTAATGGCCCCACCCTAGTTCCCTAGGATCCCTTAAAAAGATGAGGGAGGTATAAAATTATTTCTACTTCCACACATCATTTAAAGACCCAAAATTGTGGTGACCATTCGACTCACCTCTTCAATATATTTCTAATAATATAATCTTTTTTCATTTCTATTTTCTTGAAAAAATTGTTTTCCATTTTGAAATTCTCAAATTTTTATGACCTTGCCCAAAATATGCATACCTAGCATATTAAAATCACACCATAAGTGATTCAAATTTAATCATTTTATTGTTTGATATCCACATCTTCTCTTTCACATTAGAAAAAGTTCTTTCAAAATTGAAAAGGTGGAGGATTTAGCCCAAAGGACCATTTTTATGGGTGGGATCAACTTTGGAAAATTGGGTTCTAAAACCTCTGATGAGAATTTTAGGGCATAAAATGGCTATCTTCATGGCTCCTTTAAAATCATACAAGATTAAATTTCCTATATGCATCATGACATCAAACATAACAGAAAAAAATTAGAATATTACCTTGTTGATATCTTTTGGAGTAAAAAATGGGTTCAATGCTACTTCTACTAAAGTCATTGTTTAGTAAATATAAACCAATATTATTGTACCAAGCTTATGGAGCTTGCTTCAAACTATACAATGCTTTGTTCAACTTATAGACTATGTGGTCTTAACCCTTGACTTCAAATCATTTTAGTTGATTCACATGGACTTCCTCTTCTAAAATGTCATTTGAAAACATGCTTTTCCAACTATTTTGGGTTACAATTGAAAAAATTGCTCTAACTATGTCTAACCTTTTTATTGGAGCAAAAAATTATCCATAATTAATACCAAGTTATTAAGAGAATAATTTTGCAGCAAACCTAGATTTATACCTTTCAAATTTCCCTTTCTCATGAAATTTTGTTTTCTAATCCCATTTCACTCCAATGTTTACTTTCCCTATTAGAAAATCTACAAAGTCCCATGTGTTTTTCTTGTAAATTCCATCAATATCTTCACTATTAGAAAGACTACAACATCCCATGTGTGGTTCTTCTAAATTGCATCAATATCTTTACCCATAGATTGAACCAATTGTTCTTCTAAAATGCATCAATTTATTCACTCATATCTTAAACTCATTGTTATTCCATATAAAAACGCGATTTAAAGTCCATCTAATAACCACCCAAAATATTTTTAGATACAGTTGCCAAAATTTCTCTAACTTTGTCTAACCTTGCTACTGGAGAAAACATTTCCACATAATCAATACCAAGTTATTAAGAAAATCATTTTGCAACAAATATGGATTTATAATTTTGAAATTTCCCCTTCTCATGAATTATTTTTTTCTAAACCGAGTTTACTCCAATTCTTAGTTTGTGATGCAGGAGCATGAGGCTTGAAGACAAAAGACTTTGGTTTTATTCCAAAAAAATACAAAAAAAGTTTACAAGCAAAGGAGTGGGATCCTTTAGCTGTCAATTTACAAAGCTTTCTAGATAGGATTTAGGCTATAATTTAGGGGTTTGGATTACCTTGTAATAAATTAAAGTAGTTAAGCTTAGTTGAGATTCTCGAGGAGAATATAATGCAGATTAGATAGGATTAGGCAGTTTTGATCCTTTGGTTTAGGATCTAGTTGTTGTATGTACATGTATTTATGTAAGTTCTGAATTAATGAAAAAGGATTTGGCTATGGAAGATTAGATGGTAAAATTCGTAATCTCTCTGTTTTTTTCTGTGTATTCTGTGCACAAATGGTCAATCCCGGAGGTTTGAATTTCCTTCGAAATGTCTTTGAATGTTGTTAATTTCCAGTTTGGCCTATAGAATTAGAGTTCTGTATGATCTTGTATTATCGCATTTAAATCCTCATTCACTATGTATTACGATAAATCGAATGTATTTCGAACCCATAGAGCTTTAGTTAGCTAAATTATGAATTCAATAGAGAAGAGCTAAACCTGGCGGAAGTGCTAAAATCATAGAGGAATGAGAAAAGTCTGATAAATTTGCGAGGAAACCTGAAAAAGCCTAGAACCATCAGATCGAAAGAACCGTTATATCTATGGTAATCGCATGCAAATAAGCATTGAGGTTTAACCCAGAAACGAATGCAATATTTTATTAAACTGGGTTAATAGTTCAGTTGATCTGGGCCATCTGATTAAAGGAGTGAGATCTGATGGATATCACTCAGAAAAGTGAACAGATTTTAATATAATTTTTGGACCCGATGAGCTATCAACTGTGGTTTAATCCCGTTGAAGTCTGGTTGATCGTAACCGTTCGTTGTGGAGGGTGCGATCCAATGGTGATTGCGTGGTAATGGTATGCATGGGTTAATTCAAGCATCGTACCCGAGAAGTTTATGAGTTGTGGCTTTATTTCTTTTGGTTCCGCATTGTTTTGGGTTTTGGCCATATTTCGGATAATTTTAACAGTTCTGCTGTTCTTAGTAGAATTTAATGGTGGATGACTGAAATTCCTGGGGAGATCCGAGAAGAACTTCCACCTGAATTAGAAATGATAGTCATTCGTTTTGAATGGTTATCGCTTACACCTGCAACCACCCCGCCATTAGTGGTATTAGAGAAACCTATTGACACTGATGAGGATCTCCAAGATTAGAGAAAGAAATCCAACATGGCTTTTAGAGTTAGAGGAAGACGTGGTGGTGGTTGAAGAGGAGGAAGACCCGTTGCAAATGTTGAAGTGTTGGAAGCTATGTAACAGATGCAAACTAGACTAGAAGCAGTAGAAATTGGAAGAGATGAAGATGTTGGGGATGTTAGTGAGCCCAAAGTTGAAGCTACAGAAGAAGAGGAACCTGCAGATGTTACTCTTGAAATGCGATTCTTTAGGTCAATGTTGAGATCCACATCTAAACCCAGACTTGAGGTTTCAATTTACACAGGAGGTTTAAATCCTGAGGAGATGGTAGACTGGATTAATGACATGGAGAAATTCTTTGACTATGAATAAATAGAAGAAGGAAAGAGAGTGAAATTTGTTGTCACAAAATTGAAAGGACATGCAGCACTTTGGTGGGATGGAGTGCAGGCAGAAAGAAGGCGACTTGGTAAGCAACCAATTAAAAATTGGAATAGGATGGTAGCAAAGTTGAGAAGCAAGTTTTTGCCAAGTGATTATCAACAAACATTGTTTATACATATGCAAAACCTTATACAAAGGTCTTTGACAGTGAAAGAATACACAGAGGAATTTTACAAAGTGAGCGTAAGAGCTAGACAAATTCAAGATACAAATGAGAAGGTTGCAAGATATGTACATGGTCTCAGAATGGAGATTCAAGATGAGATAAGTGTGTTGTCTCCTAAAAGAGTAGAAGAAGCTTACCAGATGGTATTCAAGGCTAAGGAAAAAATCATGAGGAAGCAATCTTCCAGAAATAGAGGTACTTTCTGAGGAAAGGGAAGTCAGGGGGGTAGAGGAAGTTCTACAACACCTAGAGATGGAGCTAGCAGCAACTCAAGTTAGCATACACCCATAGGAGGTGATGAAAGTGGCAGAGGGAGTTTTTCCAGAGGAAGAGGAGGCAGAGGCAGAGGAAGAGAAATTAGATGTTACAGATGTAACAAGCTGGGACACAGAGCCTATGAGTGCCCAGAAAATGCAGGAACAAATCAGAGAAATGCAATTGTTGCTCAGACTGAAGAAGAAGCAGAAAAGGTGCCAAAAGAAGAAAATGTACCAGAGAGAGGGGAAACTTTGGTAGTTAACAAAGTTTTGGTAAAGCCAGCAAAGGAAGTTGTTGAACCAGCACAGAGGAAGACTTTGTTCAGGACTGTGTGCAAGGTTCAAGGAAAATGTTGCCAAATGATAATTGATAGTGGTAGCACTAATAATTTGGTCTCTACAGAAGTGGTGGAGAAGTTGAAATTGAAGACCAAGAAACATCCAACACCTTACAAGGTGTCATGGCTTCAAAAAGGACATCAACTATTAGTAAATGAACAGTGTGAAGTGGAGTTACGGTTGGGAAAATACAAAGACAAAATTATGTGTGATGTGATGCCTATGGATGTGTGTCACATATTGTTGGGAAGACCTTGACAGTATGACAGAGGAGCTATGCATGATGGAAAAAAGAACACATATAAATTTGGTAAAGATGGTATTAATCATACATTGCTGCCTATGGAAGAGGAGGATGCATCAAGAAAGTCTGATCCAAAGACCTTGTTGCTGAGTGGAAAAGAATACCTGCAGCAGATTGAAGAGGATGAGGTAAATTTTGCATTGATTTGCAAACCCAAGGTAATAATTACTTCCACTAAGATTTTTGAATTGCCAATTGAAATTCAAGAGATGCTGGAGAATTATTGTGATATCATTGTAGATGATTTTCCTAATGAGTTACCACCCATTAGAAAAATCAATCATCATATAGATTTGATCCCAGGGGAAAACCTACCAAATAAAGCAGCTTACAGGATGACTCCCACAGAAAATGAAGAAATCATAAACAGGTACAGGAACTGTTAGATAAAGGACTGATTAGAGAGAGTTTGAGTCCTTGTGCAGTGCCAACAGTGTTGAGTCCAAAGAAAGATGGAGGCTGGAGAATGTGCACTGATTCAAGAGAAATCAACAAGATAACAATCAGGTACAGATTTCCTTTACCTAGAATTGAAGATTTGATGGATTGTTTGAGTGGAGCAAGATATTTTACAAAACTGGATTTAAAAAGTGGGTATCATCAAATAAGAATTAGAGAGGGAGATGAGTGGAAAACTACTTTTAAAACAAATGAAGGATTGTATGAATGGATGGTAATGCCTTTTGGGTTATCAAATTCTCCTAGTACATTTATGAGGCTTATGAATGAAGTTCTGAAAGAATTTATTGGTAAATTTGTAATAGTATATCTGGATGATATATTAGTTTACAACAAATCTAAAGAGGAACATGTGAGACATCTGAATTATGTCTTACAGAGGCTACAACAAGAAAAGTTATTGTTAAATCTAAAGAAATTTTCATTCATGAAGGAAGAATTGGTATATTTGGGCTTTGTTGTTTCTGTTGATGGGTTAAAGATGGATCCAGAGAAGATCAAGGCAATCATAGAGTGGCCTTCACCAAAAAGTGTTTTTGAGGTAAGAAGTTTTCATGGTCTTGCTAGTTTCTATAGGAAATTCATAAGGAATTTTAGTAAGATCAATGCTTCTATTATTGATGCTATAAAGAAGGATAAATAGCCATTTAAATGGACTGCTGAAGCAGAAAAGAACTTTCAATTGTTGAAAAGGAAGATCACTGAGAAACCTATTTTAGTTTTTCCTAATTTTAATAAACCTTTTTAAGTGAAGTGCGATGCCAGTGGAGAAGCTATTGGAGTTGTTTTAATTCAAGAGGATAGACTTGTAGCTTATTTCAGTGAAAAACTGAATGAATCAAAGAAGAAATATTCTTCTTATGATAAGGAGTTTTATGCAGTTGTGCAATCATTGAAGAAGTGGAGACATTACTTGATGTCTAAAGAGTTTATAATTTATTCAAACAATCATGAATTGCAGTACACTATGCAACAACCAAAGCTTAATCACAAACATGCAAAATGGGTAGAATATCTTCAAAGCTTTACTTTTGTATTGAAGCATATAAATGGCCAATCAAACAAGGTAGCAGATGCCTTAAGTAGAGAAAAACATTTTTAGTTCAGGAAAGTCAAATTCAAGTGTTGGGTTTTGATTTTCTTAAGGAATTATATGAAAATATCTAGATTTTAAAGAGGCATTTGAAGCTTCTAAGAATCTTATTTTGTTAAATAGAAGTAAGTGGCTAGATTTTTTCTTGCAAGAAGGGTTGTTGTTTAACATAAATCATTTTTGCATACCAAATTATTCTATGAGAGAGAATTTGATGTAGACAAGACTTATGAGCAGTTGAACCGGTTTTATTTCTGGCCGAAGATGAGGTCTGAAGTGGAGAAGCATGTGAAAAATTGTAAGGTTTGTCAGTATGCAAAGGGAAGGAGCCAAAACACAGGTTTATATGTTCCATTACTTATTCCAGATAGACCTTGGGATATGGTAAGCATGGATTTTTTTTTTGGGTTTACCAGAAACACAAAGGGGAAATGGTTCAATTTATGTTGTAATTGATAGATTTTCTAAAATGGCACATTTTATTCCATGTTATAAAACCATTGATGCTACTCACATTGCTAATATGTTTTTCAAAGAGATTGTAAGGCTGCATGGGTTACCTACGAGCATTGTTTCAAACAGGGACACCAAATTTGTTGGTCATTTCTAGAGGACCTTGTGGAAGAAACTTGGTACTAAACTGAGTTTCAGTTCAGCTTATCATCCTTAGACTGATGGGCAGGATGAAGTTGTAAACAAAAGCTTGGGTAATATTCTAAGAAGTCTTGCAGGTGAACATCCAAAATAGTGGGATCAAGTTTTGGCACAAGCTGAATATGCTTATAATGATTCTCCTAATAGGAGTATAGGGCAGAGTCCATTCCACATAGTTTATGGAATGCATCCAAGATGAGTGTTTGAATTAAGAGACTTAGGTAAAGCTGAAATGAGAAGTGCAAAAGGAGAATATTTTGCTTCATAGATTCAAGTAATACATGAATAGGTAAAGCAACAGTTACAGGAAAACAACATAAAGTACAAGAGCAGAGCAGATTTGAAGAAGAGGGAAGTTAATTTTGAAGTTGGAGATTTGGTTTTGGCACACCTGAGGAAAGAAAGATTTCCAAAATGGAAGTATAACAAGTTAACACTTAAGAAAAGTGGACCATGCAGAGTCTTGAGGAAATTTCCTCCAAATGCATATGAAATTGAATTACGCTCTGATATTGGAATATCTCCAATTTTCAATGTTGCTGACTTGTACAGGTATGAAAGTGGAAATACAGAAGATACAGTAGAAGACAAGGAAAAACAGGAGATTGACTGGGTAAAACAGCTACTTACAGCAAAGTCATTGCAGCCAGAGAAGGTATTGGATAAGAGAGTGTTTAAAAGGACAAGGGGACATGAGTATTTTTATTATTTGGTCAAATGGAAGATCAACTAATTGTTGATGCTACCTGGGTGACAAAAGACATGCTACAGAAGTTGGGCAGTTCTGTAGAAGAGCTCATGGACAGGAGCCCATGAGGAATTTTGTCCTCAGGAGTCTGATGCAGGAGCATGAGGCTTGAAGACAAAAGACTTTGATTTTATTCCAAAAAAATACAAAAAAGTTTACAAGAAAAGGAGTGGGATCCTTTAGCTGTCAATTTACAAAGCTTTCTAGATAGAATTAAGGCTAGAATTTAGGGGTTTGGATTACCTTGTAATAAATTCAAGTAGTTAGGCTTAGTTGAGATTCTCGAGGAGAATATCATGCAGATAGGATTAGGCAGTTTCGATCCTTTAGTTTAGGATCTGGCTGTTGTATGTACAAGTATTTATGTAAGTTCTGAATCAATGTAAAAGGATTTGGCTGTGGAAGATTAGACGGTAAAATTCGTAATCTCTTTGTGTTTTTCTATGTATTTTGTGCACGAATGGTCAATCCCGGAGGTTTGAATTTCCTTCGAAATGTCTTTGAATGTTGTTGATTTCCAGTTTGGCCTGTAGAATTAGAGTTCTGTATGATCTGGTGTTATCACGTTTAAATCCTCATTCACTGTGTATTAAGATAAATCGAATGTATTTCGAACCCACAGAGCTTTAGCTAGCTAAATTCTGAATTCAATAGAGAAGAGCTAAACCTAGCGGAAGCACTAAAATCATAGCGGAATGAGAAAAGTATGATAAATTCGTGAGGAAACCCGAAGAAGCCTAGAACTGTCTGATCGACAGAACCGTTAGATCTACGGTAATCACATGCAAATAAGCGTCGAGGTTTAACCCAGAAACGGGCGCGATATTTTATTAAACTAGGTTAATAGTGCAGTTGATATGGGCTGTCCGACTAAAGGAGCAAGATCCGACGGATATCGTGTGGAAAAGTCAATGGACTTTAATATAATTTTCGTACCTGATGAGCTATCAACTGTGGTTTAATCCTGTTGAATTCTGGTTGATCATAACCATTCGTTGTGGAGGGCGCGATCCAATGGTGATTGCATGGTAAAGGTGCATGCGGGTTAATTCAAGCATCGGACCCAAGAATTTTATGAGTTGTGGCTTTATTTCTTTCGGTTCCGCATTGTTTCAGGTTTTGGCCATATCTCAGGTAATTTTAATAGTTCTGTTGTTCTTAGCAGAATATGTATATTTAGTGGCAGATGAGTGAAACTCCAGAGGAGATCCAAGAAGAACTTCCACCTGAATTAGAAACGATAGTCACTCGTTTTGAACGGTTATCACTTACACCTGCAACCACCCCACCACTTTCCCTATTTAGAAAATCCACAACATGCCATGTGTGTTTCTTGTAAATTGCATCAATTTCTTCACTCATAGCTTGAAACCATTATTCTTCCTTGACTACTTACTCAAAAGGCATTGGTTGATATGATAATAAAGTAAGTTGTGCTCCCTAATTCACGTTATAACATTGTGGCTGCATTTCTCTCAAACATCTCAAATTCTAGTTCCTTCTAAAGGTTATTGTGGGATCTAAATCACTCTTTCAATAATGATTGTGAATTAACTACCTTTCATGAATTCATGATTCTGTTTCTACATGTAACTTTGGAAGAATTGGTGGTGGGACTTATAATCCTATAAAATCCAGCTATTCCTCTTTTTTTAGAAAATGAATCTAACTTCTAAATTTTTAATTAACTTAGTCATCCTATGATTTTTCATCTTATATTTTAACATCCCTTCTTACCATAAACTTCTTTCTAACATGATTGTATAGTGTATATGCTCTAGACAATAACATTTAGGATAAATTTTGATGTTTTACTTGTGTCCTCTTGATGAATTCACCATACCAATATAATGAAGAGAAATAGCTCAATTCATTATGATAATTTCATCAAATTTTAGATGAACAAATCCAACTTCCATGCAAATGAAGGTCAGGATTGCCATGTGTTATTTATGAAAAGGTTCATTTGTCATGAATTAATCACAAACCGAACACATATAATGGCACAAATATAATATAAAAATGGTGGTAGCAGCCCATTTTATGATACATTATTTTGTGATATCTTTTGGAGTGGTGATGGGGTGTGGGAAAATCACTCAAAAGGTGGGTGTCTAAGTGGCTATGTGTTAGGGGTACATTTTAAGTAGACCCGATATATATTTTTCATTCAATGAAAACCAATCTATTGGCATTCCAATGAATGGATGATAATTTAAATTATAAGTGTTTGTGCACATATATTTGTACACTAAATGCCATGTCTTTGATGCATTAGGGATAGTGTAATAGCCCCACCCTAGTGCCCTGGTATCCTTTAAAAAAGATGATGGAGCTATTGAAATTTTTTTGCTTTCACAGAACATTTAAATATCCAAAATTATGGTGACCATTCGACTAACCTATTTAATAGATTTCTAATGATATAAGCTTTGTTTGCTTCTAATTTCTTGAAAAAATTGTGTTCCATTTTAAAATTATCTCAATTTGTTATGAACTTGCCAAAAATACGCATACCTACCATACTAAATTCACAACACAAGTGATCCAAATTCGATCATTTTATTGTTTGACATCCACATCTATGCTTTTGCATTGGAAAAAGTGCTTTCAAAATGGAAAAATGGAGTTAGCTCATAGGACCATTTTTATGGGTGGGATCAACTTTGGAAAATCGGGTTTTGAAACCTTCTGGGAACATTCTAAGAAACAAAATGGAGTTTTTGAGGAGTAAATATTTTCTTCTTAAATGCATCACCTTTTTGTTCTCTTCTACAGACGGAGACCATCCCGATGGTGAGATATTTTCCTCATTCAAAGATATGTAAAAGCTATACCACTTAGAAGTTGACCTTCCTATTTTAACCACCATAATTTGATACGATGTCATGCAGCACCCCTTACTCATGGAAAAGTGGCTACTCACATGATCATGATGAAGAAGACTCTAGAATAGTTAATATTGTAACTCTAGTTAATATTTGAAGGATTAAAATTTAACTACTAGTACGCTATCTGACTATGTTATAATCAAGCCACTAGGAGGAAAACGGGTTCCATTCTATTTGAATGAATTTTGATCCACAGATTAGCAGATTAAAAAAGAGTGGATAAGGAGAGAAAAAGAGAGGATTTATGCTCTATAGTAGCCCATGGGCGACATGCCTCACTTCCTTATTCTTGCGCCCATTTTCCATTTGGATAAAGACAGCGGAGTAGTCTCACCTTCTAGTTGAGTTTTCATTTGAAACGGTTTTGTGGGTTATATATTGTGTTAATTTGTTGTTTGTAATTTTTTAATTCATTTTTCTCTATTTTCAACATAATTATAATTTGTATGGATACACAATAAATAACAATTGATAGATCCATAAATATGAGAAATAAATACAGAAAAGTGTAGATTTCAAATTTTAAGCTTAATTTTATCATATCTATTGTGACAATTTTTCCAATGGAATACCCACAATTTATTCATCAACAAGGTTTTCCCCAATTCATACCCATAGGTGCCAAAAACACGAATCCAAGGCCTGAAATACACACCAAAGGAATTCTATAAATGCACACACAAGGCACAGAATGCACACCTAGCCCTTAAGAAAATACCTACGAGGATTATTATGCCCACAATATGCATGCCTAACATACTAAATGCATCCCACAATGCTTCTATAAATGCACTTACATACACAGAAAAATACACGCCCAAGTCACAAAATGCATAACCACCCCTTACAAGAATGCCAACTAGGATTACCATGTCCACAATATGGACACCTAGTATACTAAATACATTCGACAAAAATTCTACCAATCCACATCCATAGGCACAAAAATGTATACCCATGGCACAAAATTCACGCCAAAGGTATACTAGAAGTGCACACACAAAATGCATGCCTAACTCATAATAAAATTCTCATTGGGATTGAGAATATATCATACTCAATACTAAGAAAAATGTTTGTTAGGATTAAAAGAAATGCATGTCCAACATTTAAGACAAATTCCCATTAACCTCCATTGAACTCATCTCTTTATTGATCTCTAAAACTATCCAAAGCCTTGATAATAACATTACAATGAATAATCATTCTCTAGTTTTAAAGAGGTGGTACTCCTATTTAATATGATACAATAAATATACAAAGACATAAATGCACGAAATATGACTAGGGTTACTCAAAATAAATATTCGCATTATCATTCAATAATATTACTATTATACGACGCTCAAAAAAATAGAATTAAGAATTCCACAATCACCTGTTTGTTGATATTTAAAGTGTTTCAAAACTTTAAAAATAGCCTTACAAAGAATGATCCTTTTATGTTTTTAGAGAGGTGGTACAACTCTTTAATATAATATTAAAAAATACACAAATAAATAAATGCTTTGATATAACATCATGGATGTTCAAAATAAATATTCAGGATAACATTCATAGACTTGTAACTCAGACACGACCACTAAACTCTCAATATTTGTGTTCAAGGATGTTAATTATGTCACCCTGATATACCTTTTTCCGTTTTCGTAATATTCCTTTTCGGACAAGTTTAAGAGTAGGTGGTGATCATATTAAAGAAGTATCTCATTTAACGAGGATATGAATATTACTACATACACCACAGATTGACCATAATATTATAATTTGAGGCCTTTGATTTATTAATGTTAAATATGACTTGGATTTGAATTTCTAGGGAAACAAAAATTGCATTAGATTGATGATAGTATCGATCTAATTGTGCGACTTGATTTGTTGGTAGAGAAACTTTATTGCTTTTCAAAAATAGTGCATGACAGGTCACATTGATCAAAATAACTATGTATACATTCCATTATGATTGTTGTGAATGGAAAAATGGATAATGCAGTATCGCAGAGTATTGAAGAATATAATAATGAGAGGTATTCAAAAAGTGGGCTAAGTATCAAGATAAGTGCATTTTGGTTAACATAAAAATTTGGAGGTGCAGAGCAGTCCCAATAGAGAATTTCACAATATGATTTAAATCCGCTTTAGAGTTACCTATGAATTTGAGAAAATGGATAAGTATAGAGGTGTAGAGATAGGGTGATGCAAACCCGTGGACATGCACACCTGTAGACATGAAGAGAGACGCTATTCATTCCACATTTCTAATGAGGTGGATGCCTCAAATTTTTCCAAGGTTAAGTGGCACTTTTTTTGTTTAATGTTCCCTTGGTATTAGTTATAACTTAGAAGTGGATGCCTCAAATTTTTGCAAGGTTCACTGGCACTTTTTTAGTTTAATGTTCCCTTGGTATTAGTTATAACATAGAAATGTATTATTAAAATTTTTTATCGTTTACAAAATTTTAACTTATGGAATAGAAACAACGGAAGTGAAGGTGACATGTGTTTCAATATTAAGTAGGAGAATCACAACTTTTAGAATAGTATAGTGGGAACATACCATATAGTAAGGGTCGTTGTGAAAAGTGGATATTACTAAGAAAAATTAATATCTAAATCTCTACAAAATGTTAAAGTCTTATTGTATAATTCTCCACACACATAATCGAAGGAATGAAACAATTATTTTATACACTCATATCTGTTTCTCTTTTTCCTTATTATTCAATCCAAATTCTTAATTTGTTAATGTGTAAAATAGTCACAAAATCTTGTATGGTTGAACTAATATATTGAGTTTATGAAATATTTCAAAATGACATTACTTGAAAATACAATTTATGGTGGTATAACTATGGTTTTTTTAATTTTTTGATGGGCCTCTAAATTAAACATAAATTAAGACTCATGCCTCTAATTTAAAAACATAAATTAAGGCCTATGACCATCCTTCAGCACATTAAACTTCTCTTTTTGCAATAGATAATTTATTTTTAACTTTAACATATTCATTAGGAAGGTTTATGAATAATTGAATATTTGCCTAATATTATTTATTTTTTTGTGGAATATTATGAGAATATTCGGCAGATTATGAAGAGTTGGAGCAGGAAATAATTTAGGGACTTGTTCCCTACTACTGGAGGATCAATAATAAATAATAAGTCAACAATATATTATCGAATTATGCCACAAATTATGGAACTCCAATGATTGAGAAAATCTAGGAATGTGTTCCACTAATCAAGAGAATAGATCTACTAATCAAGGGATTTCGGTGGGAAACGCTTCCTCAATTCATGGGGAATGATTCTTAATCATTTTTTATAAGTACCAAGTCTAATTTGCCTCTAGGGAATGATAGAAAAAATCTAGGAATGTGTTCCTTGCCATTTAACACAAATTCCTAGTATTGGGGACTAGATCCACTAATCAAGGGATTTTGGTGGGGAAAGCTTCCTCCATTCATGGGGAATGATTCCTAATAATTTTGAATAAGTACCAAGTTGAATTTTCCTCTAGGGGGAGATTTTTATTAGTGTTATTATGGAGAGAACTTGTATTTTTGCAGCTCCATTTTATTTTCACACAGGGATGTAATTCTATTAATGAAAATAATGAAGATTAGTGTCAAGTTCAACTTTTAAATCTTGTTCTCCTCCATAGGTCTTTGAGTTTCCTTGGGCTTGGCCATCCCAGAAACCTCAGAGCCCTTTTGTATCATTTCCTTTTCTTCTTTTCATTTCTTATTCACATGCATCTCTAGTTTTTAGTTCTTTCTATTTCTGCATTTGGTATTAATGATTTCGTGTTGTAGGATTGAGTTAAATGGTTGATGTAAGTTCTTTTGCAGGATCACAAGCATTATTTAATCCTTGGAAAATATTTGGAAGTTCATAATAATCATTGAGTTTCTTGGATTAGTCTTCTTATTCTCAAATATAGATTGCTACACCTCCTTTTTAGCAAAGAACAGTAAATTTCTGATATTTTTTAGAGCATGATAATGAGCTTCAATTGAATTGATTCCACTTGCATTAGATCAAAAAAACATTCTAATTCATAACAAAAACTACCCCATTGCATTTTCATTTGATTTGATTAGGCATTTTTTAGATTTACTAGCTCACTAGTTCTCGAATTTCTAGATTTTTGGGTAGTAATGTTTTTTTTTTTTTTTTGTAGAATGGGTTAACAGAGGTATATTTGAGTGATTCCACTTGGAATAGGGACCTAAGACATCCTAGTTAATAACAAAATTTGTCCCATCAAATTTGGATTTTATTTTCTTGGTCATTAAACCCTCACCAATTTCATCATTTCACAAGAAAACTTCTCCAAGATTTTTGAGTGAATCCATCCATCTCCCGACTTTGGTTTTGAGTTCTGAGTGATCCTAGGAATTTTCCCACTCCATTCCACCCATAACACACCTTTCCTACACCTCCTATCACCTCCAACACCTCACAATTTTCTCTCGGCTGTATCTTGTAGGTTTCTTGTAATTCCTACAGGATCATCCTATAGGTTTTTAGTACATCCTAGAGGTTTTCCTCAAATGACATGTTTTGAGGCCAAATTGATGGAAAACTTCTAGGAAGTCACCAAAATCCTCCCAAGGGTCTCCGACACCATCAAACTTTCAACATCCTTTAATTCACTTGCCACATCACCAAAGGAAATTTGTTTGCATACTTGATTTTGCATAAAAGACAAAAAGACAAAAATAGATTTATTTCAGTCCCTTTACTTGCACATTAGTGATGTTTGATGCTTCTTACTTCCATGCTTATATAGTAGCATTTGGTTCATGATAATTTAGCATTATTGCAAAACATAATTTCTTGGCAGTTAGTTAGGAAATGGTGTGATTTAGCATTGAATTTCCGTCACTTTCCTTGTACTTTGTTTATTGCAATAGGTTAAGGTTCCATTTCAAACATTTCATTTTCTACAATTAATTTAGGATTTGACTTTAGTACATGCACTCAATTACATCATGACAACAATGGAATGACACATTGTATGCCGCACATATAGTGTTGATACCTCCTAAGTTTGTACAAACCCGGGGTTGATATTTAAAATCGGTAGCCTTGGGAGTTGCAACATTCTTGTTGCAATACCGAGGCCCATCATTTTTAAATCCTTAATGAAAATGATTAAAAAGTGTTGTAGAACTCTAAATCTACTTATATCTTACAAGAAAAAGAATTGGTCCCATACCTAAGTATTCCTTAATTCTTGGTATTTTATACCATAGGAAAAGTCCACAAAATCTTTTCAAATACATAATTTATATTGAGGTAACCAAAAACATGCTCACAATCAAAATACTCTTTAAGGGATGCAGAGTCGTATTCATACTAGAGCACGAATAGCGGAATTCTACAAATTTTACCAAAGATTTTGAAGTCTACATACAGAACAAAGGAATTGTACAATTTTAACTTCCGTTGCCTTCAGTTTCTTCAGCTCGGGAGGGGAAGCTTAGGAATGCTTACGGTCAACACTCCATCCTGATAGATGATAGATATGGCCTCAAGCTTAGAGTCAGCGAGCAAGGTGAATTTCCTTCTCCACCCTGTGCTCCATGCGAATGTATTGCACTTCTCCTTTTCTTTTTCATTCCTCTTCAGCTCGCCACTGATGTTCAGAATGTTCTGGTCCTCCACTTGAACCTTCCCAGGGAACAACAACATGCATCACAACAAAACCTTAGAAAATGGCCAAACCAGAAGAAAAGAAAGGCATATTTTGATGATCTGGAAGGAAATTTAAGTGCAACTAGATACCTTGATGTCGTTGAGGCGCTTCTCCATTTCATCCAGCATGTGAAGGAGCGACTGCATTGCTCAAGAGAGGATCAATTTCCATCTTTCAATTCTCTAACTCTGTAAAGAAAATATAATTATTTTGCCTGGGTCTATTTCAAATTGTGAAAAAATTAGCCCAAAACATTTGAAAATAACGAAATTGCTTGCCGGATTTTAAAGATCAGCGAAAAATCCATGTCAAAATGACTAATTGAGTGCTTTTGTTTGATGCGCACAAATTTGAAATATGAAATAAAGGAAGGTACCGTATGTGGTAGGTGTATCACTCAATGCAAGTCGTCTCGGCGGCATATTGGCAGCGGCTGCCGTTCATTGTCAAACTTCAGAAGATGAAAAAGGGCATCGCAGGGGAAAATGTGGCTGTCGGGAAATCAAGATACCGTGTATCTTTGCCAATATTTTCCAGTGTATGTATGACCATCATCCATAGCAACATCCCATCTCTCTACGAAAAGTTGCATTATAGATTGGGGGAGAGATGTCTAATGTTGTGTAGGGACCAGTAATTGATATAGCACTAGTCCCACCAAACTACTAAAAATTGAGAGATATGCAACCAATATTTAAACAAAAATAAATAACATTAAGTGTAAATATATTTTAATTTATGTCCAAAATTTCCTAATACATTGACTGGGCCCACAACTGTCCATAAATAGTATCTTAATACTTAAGAGTACAAATCATATTGACCCAACTAGAAAATAGATAAAACCATAAATCCTTCCAAAATGGTCTATTCCAGAAGTACAAAGTAGCAATCACTTGAACCCCCACTCATCAGAACTGGAGCTATGTAGTCCAAATAAATATCCATACCTGCACATAATAAAAGTGAATGTATGTTAGCCATAACTACTATGTTGTTCAACATTTAAACCCACTATGTTCAATAAATGACACCCAACCCAATAACTTCAATAAATGACACCCAACCCATTCTATTTCTCATTAAAACAGATCAAAGCACATGTTCAATAAATGAAAACCAACCCAATAACTTCAATAAACGACACCCAACCCATTATATTTCTCATTAAAATAGATCAAAGCACATGGATCAAAAAATAACAAATTCCCAACCATTGGATCACATCCAATTAAATCCAGATCACACATTCAAAATGAAGCCATTGCAATCCATGTCCATCCTTACCACCAATTAAATTCAAGTGTAAAAAACTATAAAAGAAGTTCAACCACTGCTGAAGTTGCATGTTATGCATTCAAACTATTCACCAACCTTGGAGACAAACCGTCACAGAACAGTTGATAGTATATCCAGGTTAGTTATTTCAATTACAACGCATTTTTCTTACAGTTCTATTTTCATTTCTCACGGTTTTTTATTTCAATTCTTACAATTTCATTTTCATGAAAATATATATTTTTTCTATTTTTCTATATTCTGAATCATTTTAAAGTTGATTGGAAAATATGACACAACCATAATGAAGAGTATTGGCTAGTATGGCTAGCTACAGATGAAAAAGAATAGAACCTATGAGACATTAATCTTGTGCTGAATATTTGAATGAAATGTTATGTCTTCCTCATAAAATTCTAAAGTATTACAATTAGATTGAACTTGGTCAATTAATGTGCTCATCATTCCCTTCAATATGTTCTCAGGTTGGTTATGGTAACTCAGACCATTACTATTGGCAGAGGCTAGAATATATGAAAACACCAAGACAAGCCTACAATACTGACACTAGCAATCCTGGATCAAATCTTGCAGGAGAAACTTCTACGCTAAGGCAGTCAGTCATCCCTCACACAAAATATTTTATATAGATAGGAAGACTCGAAAGTCACTCCCTTGACTCTAAGCAACTAAGGTATCTAACGAATGTCTTTTCCTCATGTATCTCCACACTCCTTCAATCTTTGTCTTCGAACAACTCAGCTTTGCAAGCCATTTCTCAGTCAATTGAAAATCATATATCCCCATCACATATTTGCAATAATCCACAATACCCATAGGATCTCTATCATCCACTTATGCACTAAAAGCATCCTCATTAGAAGAAGCACTCAGGCCTCTCACTCTGACATCACACTGTTGGTGAAGACACTTGGTTGAAGTCTCTCGATGTTGCTCAAGATTGGGAGAAGATCCAACTTCTCCTACCCAACCTACAAATTGACTCATACTGTCAATTTAAGATGCTCATGTAGGCATTTCCACCTACTCCCTTTCTTGTTGATCATGATATAGGGTTGTCCCCTTCTCAAACTTATGTAACTGAGGATCTATCTCATACAACACAACTATGAATACCATTGAATGATATCCCACACTACTCTTCTTCACCATTGGCACTATTTGAGCTCTATGGTCTCTAATGATAAAAAGTTTATCCTTCTCCAACAAAGGAAATGTTTGTGTTTTCCTCATAAAATCCAAGCCCAAAATCAACATATAATCCTCCAACAATATAACTCTCAAGTACATCCTACCAATCATATGAGCCCACTCCCATCAGTGCATCGTTGAGAATACCAAATGTTGACCTCACCTAGAGTTCATTACTATGTAGGCAAAAATCATTCCCTTCAATATGTTCTCAAGTTGGTCATTATAGCTCAGACCATTGTTGTTGGCAGAGGCTAGAATATATGAAAACACTATGACAAGCCTACAATATTGACACTAGCAATCCTAGATCAAATCTTGCAGGAGAAACTTCTACTACAATGGAAGTTTCTTATTACTTAAAATTTCTTTTGAAATTGAAAGAAAATAAGGAAAACACTACTTGAACTACATGATCCTCGAACACTATAACTCTCAAATACATCCTACCAAACACATGAGCCCACTCCCATCAGTGCATCTTTGAGAATACCAAATGTTGACCTCATATTAGAGTTCATTACTTTGTAGGCAAACAACCAATCCCTTCAATATCTTCTAAGGTTGGTTATGGTAACTCAGACCATTGCTATTGGCAAAGGCTAGAATATATGAAAACACCAAGACAAGTCAGCAATATTGACATTAGAAATATTGGATCAAATCTTGCAAGAGAAACTTCTCCTAAAATGGAAGTTTCTTATTACTCAAAAGTTCTTTTCAATTTGAAATAACATAAGGAAAACACTACTTGAACTACATGATTGATAATGCAGGTCCACTTGGTGAGACAATGTGGCCATGAATGAATTCAATTGCAATAACAAACATGAGTCTAAACAAATTAATTCAAACAACAATAACTACCAGATCTTCTCATAGTATCAAAAGAAGGTGGAAACTAACAATATTTTTCCAAGTACAAATACAATCATGGTATTTTAAGTGTAAAAGCAAGTTATCAAAACAACAGTCACTAATAATTTTGAAGATATACAACAAAACGATTCTGTATACTTTATTTTTCAAGGAAACTAAAATAGTAGAAGTTTCTTGTTACTCAAAAGTTATCTTCAACTTGAAAATAACATAAGGCAAACACAACTTGAACTACATGATCCTCCAATAGTATAACTCTCAAATACATCCTACCAAACACATGAGCCCACTCCCATCAGTGCATCCTTGAGAATACCAAATGTTGACCTCATCTTAGAGTTCATTACTTTGTAGGTAAACAGCCAATCCCTTCAATATGTTCTTAGGTTGGTTATGATAGCTTAGACCATTGTTGTTGGCAGAGGCTAGAATATATGAAAACACCAAGACAAGCTTGCAATATTGACACTAGAAATCCTAGATCAAATTTTGTAGGAGAAACTTCTACTATGATGGAAGTTTATTACTACTTGAAAGTTATTCTCAACTTGAAAGCAACATAAGGCAAACACTACTTGAACTACATGTTGAAATATTGCAACAAGAATATTCCAATTTAATTTTTCCTTGAATTAATTGTGAATTAAAATTGAATTTAGTCTTAACAGCTACTTGGAAATAATCAATTAATTTATTTTAAATTAATTAGTCTTAGAAATTCAAGTTAGAAGTCTTTCTGAAGTCATGCAAGAGTTATCCCTTAAATTACGGAGATAAGATTGAGTTATATTTGAGTTGTAATTAGTTAACTCAGTTTACGGAGTTAAGTCCAGTTAAATTACTTCCAAACTATTTGAGGAACTAATAGTGAGTTAACAGTCAGTTGATGCACTAATGCACTCAACTAGTGCTACTCCAGTTAACTGAATATTCCCTCATCAGAAACTCATGCATGTCTATTATGAGAAAGACCTAGTTCAGATTAATGTTCAAGGACAATGTACTATCAGTTGCATGTGTTTTCTCATGGATAAACTCATGCATGTAGTCAAGGATTCAACCTTGAGGATTGCACAGTTTTGAAGGCTAATCATCCACAAGGAACAACGCAAGGAAATAGGAGCTTGGAGGGTAGAGAGGAAGGCTGGAGAGAAGCCAATATTTCTTGTGAGCGTCTGTGAGGATTGTACTGAGAGCTAGCTAGCTGTGAGAGCTAAGGCTTTGTATAATTCCTATGTATTTCCACCATGTATGATAATACAATAGTGTGGGGTTTTTATCTGAGGATTTCCCCAAAGTATTTTCATGTGTATTGTGCATTGATTCTTCTTCTTCTGGTTATATTGTTCAGCTCGATCTTTAAGCTTTTGCAAATTGATAGTAGAAGTAGGTTATAGTATTCTTCTTTGATTTATATTGCATTATCTGGTTAACCTATCACATATTTTCTACATGGTATCAGAGCTGTGAATAGTATATTGAGAAGAGAATTCAAATTTTGAAGTTCAGGGTTGTAGGTGCAAATCGAATTCATATCATACTTCAAGGTTGGCCAATGGTGTTCTATGGCTTGAGACTCGAGTATGCCTTGGAAGGTAGCTCAAATTACATAGCATGGAAAGATAGAATGGAGGTTGTATTAGAAGACAATTGCTTGAAGGAATTCATTGATCAAGAAATCCCAAAGCCAGCTTCAACTAATGCACAAGAGTTGGTTGAGTGGAAGAAGTGTGTGGTGAAGGTGAGACAGATCATCCTTGAGGGAGTTCAAGACCATATTGTCTCAAGTCTCCATGGGAAGGATACTCCATTTTCAATGTGGAAGACATTGAAGGACCTCTATCAAAACAGTAGCGACCAGAGGAAATTGGCGCTCAAGGATAAGCTTTGAAGAATCAAGATGGAGAAGGGTGATACTATTTCCACATATTTGAACAAGCTCACCACCTGCAGAGATGATCTTGGCAGTGTGGGAATAACTACTGCCAATGATGATATGGTGAGCCTCGCTCTCCTTGGCCTTCCAAAGAGTTGGAATAGCTGCCAGGACTTTGTGAATGGCAGGGAGAAACTGTCAGATTGGGAACGACTGTGGTCGGATCTTATGCAAGAGGAGATCAAGAGGAGGACACAAGATGGTTCTTCATTCAAGAATGATGATGAAGAAAATATGGCCTTAGCAAGTAAGGCAAGGAAAGGCAAGGGGAAGGCTTCCCATTTCAAATCGAATTCTTCTCATGGAGGGAAGAAGGGTGACATGTCTAAAGTAAGATTCTTTAATTGTCACAAGATGGGACATTATGCGACTACTTGCCCAACGAAGAAGTCCAAGAAGGTATCCTCAGAAGGGTCATAAGGTGAGGCATTAGCCTCTTAGTTCGAAATGGACTTTACCCTCATCGCATGCATGGTGTCATCGATGATGGGTTATGTCTAGTATCTTGACGGTGGAGCCTCATTCCACATGACTGGTGATAAAAAATTATTCAGTGCCTTGGAGGAGAAAGACCTCAAGATTCACATAGAGGTGGGTGATGATGGAAGGTATAGTATTTCAAGAGTGGGCACGATTGCTTTTTAGAGGGAGCATGGAGCTCCTCTCACCTTGACAGATGTGACGAATGTTCTTGGACTGAAGAAAAACTTGGTATCGATCATGATGTTGGAGGAAAAAGGCTATGATGTTGTCTTTAGTAAAGGAAAGGTGTTCCTAAGACACATAGCCACGGGTCAGACTAAGAGGATAAGGATTCGGGTGAAGAATCTCCATAAACTAGAGGTAGATGATTGTGCAGCATTGAGTACAAAAGAAGAATTGGTGCAAAGCCAAGACATTGGCGAGTTGTGGCACAGACAGTTGGGCCATTTGCATCATGGGACTTCGAAGATATTGCAACAGATATCTACAGGACTTCCCAAAGGTAAACTTGAGCAAGTTGACACATGCAAAGGTTGTACCTTGGGAAAGTACACCAAGTCTTCCTTTCATGATTGAGACAGTCGAGCAGAGGCTATCTTAAAGCGAGTTCATACTGATTTTTGTGGACCATTCTCGACGGCATCCACAGCGAAGCAAAGGTATTATGTGATTTTCATTGATGACTATTCTCGTAAATGTTGGATTTATTTCATGCAGAAGAAGGACCAAACTTTCACAAAGTTTTGTGAGTTCAAAGCTTTGGTCGAGAAAGAGTCAGGGAAGAAGATCAAGGCCTTGAGAAGTGACAATGGTGGAGAATATGTCTCTCAAGAGTTTAAGGACTTCTGTGCAGCAGAAGGAATTAAACGAGAGTTGATGGCACCTCATAACCCACAGCAGAATGGGGTGGCCGAGAGGAAGAACAGAACTATTGTAGGGGCAACATGGGAAATGTTGCATGACCAAGGCCTACCACTTCACTTGTGGGCTGAGGCATGCAACACAACAGTCTATTTGCAAAATAGAAGCCCACATCGCATACTTGGGATGAAGACACCAGAGGAATCTTTCTCTGGTAAGAGACCAAATGTGGGTCACTTCAGGATATTATGCTCATCGATATATTGCCATGTGACAAAGGATGCATGGAAGAAGCTTGAGTCGACATCAGAGTTGGGGATATTTGTGGGTACAATGATACACCTCATAATTATCAGGTGTAATTTCCTACCAATAGGAGGACAGTGGTTCGCAGAGATCTCAAGTTTGATGAGCAGAAGGCCATGTGAGTTTCCCTTGAGAGGGAGCTCCAAGTACAGGCTGCGAAGGAGCTATTGGTTCCTAAGGAGGAGGAGCCTCAGACTGATGTGGAGCAACCACATGTAGAGGTTCCGGGAGTGGATACATCCACTCAAGCAGAGTCTTACAGAGATGGACTGAAGTGCACAAGAGAAGCTAACAGATTGTTGGAGGATGCGAGAGAGAATGTGGGAGCACCATATTCTCAGCCCAGATAGAGGAGGTCACCTGAGAGGTACACTGGATACATGGCCCTTGCTAGGGAATGTGTTGAGACCAAGCCATCTTCCTTTGAGGAAGCAGTGCAGTAGCTGATTTGGGTTGATGCTATGGTGGAGGAGTATGACTCCATAGTTCGTAACAGTGTTTGGAACATGGTTCCAAGACTAGAGAACAAGTCAGTTGTGAGTTCCCGTTGGCTTTACAAGGTAAAGCAAGTTGTTGATGGTAGTGTGGAGAAGCATAAGGCGAGATTTGTTGCCGTGGATTTTCACAGGTCGAGGAGGATCATGTTGCTGCAGTATATTTTGACAGAGGAGCAAGATGCTGACATTTTGACAAAGGCATTGTCAAAGTGTAAATTCGAGTTCCATAGAGACACGATCGGGGTGGCAGATAATCCCTTTCTTGTTGAGGGGAAGTGTTGAAATATGGCAACAAGAATATTCCAACTTAGTTTGTCCTTGAATTAAATTGTGAATTAAAATCGAATTTAGTCTTAAAAGCTACTTCGAAACAATTAATTAGTTTATTTTAAATTAATTAGTTGGAGAAATTCAATTTAGAAGTCTTTCTGAATTCATGCAAGAGTTATCCCTTAAATTAATGAGGTAAGATTGATTTATATTTGAGTTGTAATTAGTTAACTCAGTTTATTGAGTTAAGTCCATTTAAATTAGTTCCAAACTGTTTGAGGAACTAATAGCGAGTTAACAGTCAGTTGATGCACTAATGCACTCAACTAGTGCTACTCTAGTTAACTGAAGATTCCTTCATCAAAAACTCATGCATGTCTATTTTGAGAAAGTCCCAGTTGAGATTAATGTTCAAGGACACTGTACTATCAGTTGCATGTGTTTTCTCATGGAGAAAACTCATGCATGCAGTCAAGGATTCATCCTTGAGGATTGCATAGTTTCGAAGGCTAATCATCCACAAGGAACAATGCAATGAAATAGGAGCTTGGAGGGCAGAGAGGAAGGCTAGAGAGAAGCCAAGATTGCCTGTGAGCATCTGTGAGGATTGTAGGAGAGCTAGCTAGCTGTGAGAGCTAAGGCTTTGTATAATTCCTATGTATTTCCACCATGTATGAAAATAAAATAGTGTGGGGTTTTTATCTGAGGTTTTCCCCAAAGTATTTTCATGTGTATTGTGCCATTGATTCTTATTCCTCTAGTTATATTGTTCAGCTCGATCTTTAAGCTTCTGCAAATTGATAGTAGAAGTAGGTTATAGTATTCTGCTTTGATTTATATTTCATTATTGGGTTAACCTATCACAGAGTTTCTACATTACATGATTGGCAATGCAGGTCCACTTGATGAGACAGTGTGGGCCATGAATGAATTCAATTGCGATAACAAACAAGAGTCTAAACAAATTAATTCAAGCAACAGTAACTACCAGATCTTCTCATAGTACCAGAAGAAGGTGGAAACCAACAATATTTTTCCAGGTACAAATACATTCATGGTATTTTAAGTGTAAAAAAAAGCTAGTAAACAACAATCACTGATAATTTTGAAGACATACAACAAAATGATTATGTATATCTGAATTTTCAAGGATACTAACATAGTAGAAGTTTCTTATTACTCGAAAGTGATTTTCAACTTGAAAGCAACATAAGGCAAACACTACTTGAAATACATGATCCTCCAATAGTATAACTCTCAAATACATCCTACCAAGCACATGAGCCCACTCCCATTAGTGTATCCTTGAGAATACCAAATGTTGACCTCATCTTAGAGTTCATTACTTTGTAGGCAAACAACCAATCCCTTCAATATGTTCTCAGGTTGGTTATGGTAACTCAGACCATTACTATTGGCAGAGGCTAGAATATATGAAAACACCAAGACAAAACTGCAATATTTCCACTAGCAATCCTGGATTAAATCTTGCAGGAGAAACTTCTACTACAATAGAAGTTTCTTATTACTCAAAAATTCTTTTCAACTTCAAATAAACATAAGGAAAACACTACTTGAACTACATGATTGAAAATGGAGGTCCACTTGGTGAGACAGTGTGGGCCATGAATGAATTCAATTGCGATCACAAACATGAGTCTAAACAAATTAATTCAAACAACAATAACTACCAAATCTTCTCATAGTACCAGAAGAAGGTGGAAACAAGCAATAGTTTTCCAAGTAAAAATGCAGTCATGGTACTTTAAGTGTAAAACATGTTATCAAAACAGAAATCACTGATAATTTTGAAGACATACAACAAAATGATTCTGTAGATTTGTTTTTTCAAGGATACAAATATACATGTTGATAATTTCCTCTAATAAAGCAGAAGTATTTTTGCTTTGTATGAAAGCATAGTTTACAATTATTATTAACTAAATGCATGCAATATTTCTGCAGGTTGTTGCATCTATGGAAAGATTTAGCTATGTTGCTCATACAAGGAGAAGTGGGAGTAGAGTGACAAGGGGTGCCCAGCTGCGATGCCCATCGTGAGATGAGGACACGACATGTGATGTCAAAATAAACAACTCCCGAAGGAACATTTATGAGGATGACCTTGTGACTGAATCTGATGTTGTCACACCATCACCCACAGAGCCACCGTCAACAACAATCCAAGGGGAAAGTTCAACTAAAAAGATCACTCCTATAAGAGAATGGAAAAGGGAAGAAATGTTTGTTGCAATTGGCGACATAGAGTTTAATGGATACTCAGCTCAGACATCTACAAAAAAAATGGTATTCCTCCCTCATCAATACATTATTGGATAAATGGAATGAATCAAACAAAACATAGAGGGCCTCTTGTAGTTATGACTGACGAGGAGGAGGCTGACGTTGTTGAGTGAAGTAAAGAGATGGCCCAATTGGGACATGGGCTAGAGTTGATACAACTCAAATCCACAGTTGCTCAAATCTGTCAAGGGAGGCCAAACCCATTCAAATATGGGTTTCCTTGTAAATCATGGTTGTTTGGGTTTAAAAAAAGGCATCCAAACCTTGTATTATATACAACTGAGGGCCTTGACAGAGACAGAGCATTAAATTTTCACCCTGCAGTTGTGCATAAGTTCTATGACACTATTTATAGTGCTTATGATAAACATTCTTATGGAGCAGACGATATATGGAACTATGATGAAACAACTTTACAAGCATGGAGGAATTGTGTCATGCAGATAATTTCCAAGAGAGGGAGCCAAAATGTGCCAAATATTTTGCCTAAGAGTAGGGAGTGGATAACTATTTTATGTTTTGTGAAAGCAATTGGTACTTCAATCCTAAGATTTTATCTATTCAAAGGTAAAAATCAACTGAAAAATGATATACATAACTGTGAATCAGGTGCATGCACTGTTGTACATTCACATGCATGGATGACTAAAGAACAGTTTTTAAGTTAGCTTTTTCATTTTTTTGCATCGGTACTAGGTGGTGTCTCACCTAATAACAGACATATATTGTTATTAGATGGCCATGGTAGCCACATGGTTGTACAAACAATTGAGGAAGAAAACAATTTAGGCATCGACCTGTTGACATTGCTCGCTCATACCACTCATATATTTCAACCCCTTGATGTTATTGTGTTTGGCCCTTTCAAGAACTATTTCAAGTCAAAGCATGCTACATGGATGGCAAAGAATCCGGGGGTTGAGGTGAAAAGGTTCGAGCTAGTAGAGCTTGCAAGTAAAGATTTTAAAAGGACTCTGACACCATCAAATATCAAGGCTGGCTTTAGGAGGATAAGAATCTGACCACTGAATTATGATGCTCTTATGCATGATACTCATTGTAGCCAGGCGTTTCATGTGGATGGTCAGGAAGAAGGGCATGTCCAATCCAATGTTGAAGTGCAAGATGTAGATGAACAAGATGATGTGGTTGTAGCTGGTAATATGATTTCCCTCTCTCAAGGATACTTATATGATGAAGATGATGAAACTGTATGTGAAACATAGTATTATCATAAACAAATTCATAGTAACATGGAGATAATTCTACCAACTCAAGAACATGAAACTCTTGCTCTTGATATTGTTAATGACATTGTTGAACATATAGTTGACAATGACCAATTGACATTGCCAAGACAAGTAACCCCACTGTCATGGATAGTAGAAGCCATTATTAATATGAATGAACATATTGTCTCAACAACCAATGAACAAAGCATGAACATGCCCTCACAACCAACAGAATTGAACAGTGAAATTGTTCATTTTTTTTGTGGACAACAGATCAATGGAAGAAGATGAAGCACATAATGAGGCATCAAATGAAGATAATGATATAGTTCAATCAGTTGTCTCAGATACTAAAAGGGAAGTACCAAGTAATGACATGCAGGTTGGAGGGGTGGAGAAGATACTTGGCCAGTTCCTAAAGCTACTAGTAGAGAGAGTATCAATGAAAAAAAGAAAGGTACACTGGGTAGTCTTCATTTGGGCCGAAGTTCACAGTTACTCACCTCAGAAGACTATATAAACCTGTTAGTTAAGTCTAAAGAAAAAAAAATTGAAATGCAGGAATTAAAACAGAAAAAGAATGATCTAGTCAAGGAGAAGAAGGCAACAAGGGTTGTTGGAGCACAATGTCGAGCATATGAAAATCTTGAAAGAGATAAAGTAAGGCAAGTTAAGGACCAAAAAAAACAAATGGCAAGATATGAAAAGGAATCAAGAAAGAAACAACAAATGCTTGAAAAGGAACAAGGGATGATCAATATGGTTGAAAATGATGCAAGCATAGCTGATGAAAATGGAATTATTTCAAACTCATTGGAAAATATTGCAAATAATATACCATTATTCCAAGACCTCATAAACATTCAAGTGCCTCACTATCAAACTGAGGGTTTACCCACTTGCCTTATTCCTACCAGAGGAGGTGTCAATTCTCTGTATACTCATTACACACTTCCACTTAATGCAGGGGTTAGTAGTGCAAATGTGAGGTATGGGTACTCAATTCCTCCATGGTTGGAAGGTGAAAATTGGACTCAATCATATGGAAACAATCAACCATTTCCTAATCAAACCTTTTTAGGTAAGCCAGCCTACCTGGGTCAAGCAGGTAACTCGGGGAGTTTTGGCACTCAAGATTCTCAAGGCCATAAAGAATAGGGGTGTCATATGTTTTTGGTTGTAACCACATTATGACGTGGATTTTGGATGAATTGTATCTTTTTCTTGTCACAGATGGATTTTGGCTTACAACCTAGGTTGTTTTATTTTATACTGTTTGTGGCATTGTAACCAAAATCCATTTTAGAAGGAGCATCTATAGTCTATTATAATGTATAAATATTACCTGAGAATGCAAATGGGATTTTTTGTTATGCCTCTACACACCAAATGATTTACAATACATTTATAATTGAGTTGTAAATGTGATGAAAAATGAGTGAATAATGAAATCTTGGGCAAGTCACTTATTTAATATGAAAATTTCATAAAACAGTGAAAAACAAAAGTACATAGCTATTAGTTTCATATTCACAAAGAACTTGGCATTCCATACATCAACAAATATGGAGACATAGCAATAAAGAAGCTCCTCAATATGGCAAGTTACAAAATGACAACTTACTTCCAATTAAAACATAATACAAATAGGTAATGCACTCTCGACATTGAATTTCCCTTGTAACCTAATTTACTTCAAATCCAAACACAATGAAAAGTTGCTCTTACAAATCAATTTACCTCCAATTCTGCCAACTATGGACATTGAATGACTCTTATAAATGAATATACAATGCAAAATGGGCTGGTAGACCAGATTTCTATGAGCATCAGTTTACCTTTTTAAATCAATGCACTTCCAATTAAAACACAATACAAATGGGTAATGCACTCTAGGCATTGAATTTCCCTTATAAACCAACATTCAATACATCAACAAATATGGAGACAGAGAAATAAAGAAGCTCCCCAAGATGGAAGTTTACAAAAGGACAACTTAGATCCATCTGATATCAACTCAATAAGACAAAATAATAAATCTAACTAGAACCAAAACCATTTCCAAAATGACATAAAATTCGGATTTCTCCACAAACCAGATGCCACAAAGGAATGAAACAACAATACACAAGTACATTCGTTCCAACCCAAACATCTTTCAACTGTACATTCATTCCAACCCAAACATTAAGTGCAATTACATCTTTTAACTGTAAGTGAATCGGAAAATGAATTTCACAGATTAATGCAGTCACTCCATTCAAAGTATCTATCTAAGAAATTCCAATGTGAAACCTCCGAATGTGAAATCTATGCATATTATGAAAGATTCTATTCCAAACAATAGATAAATGAAATGAAACACAATGAAAATGGGGTGGACTACCCACTATGAGCATCAAAATACCTATATAAATCAATGTACTTCCAACTAAAACATAATACAAATGGGTAATGCACTCTCGGCATTGAATTTCCCTTGTAACCCAATTTACTTCGAATCTAAACACAATGTAAAGTTGCTCTTCCAAATCAATTTACCTCCAATTCTTCCAACTCTTGACATTGAATGACTCTTATAAATGAATATACAATGAAAAATGGGCTGGTAGACTAGATTTCTATGAGGATCAGTTTACCTTTTTAAATCAATGCACTTCAAATTAAAACAAAATACAAATGGGAAATGCACTTTGGGCATTGAATTTCCCTTATAAACCAACATTCAATACATCAAAAAATATGCAGACAGAGAAATAAATAAGATCCTCAAGATGGATATTTACAAAAGAACAACTTAGATCCATCTCATATCAACTCAATAAGACAACATACTAAATTTGACCAGAACCAAAACCATTTCCAAAATGACATAAAATCCATATTTCTCCACAAACCAGATGCAACAAAGGAATGAAACAACAATACACAAGTACATTCTTTCCAACCCAAACATTAAGTACAATTACATATTTTAACTGTAAGTGAATCGGAAAATGAATTTCGAAGATTAATGTAATCACTGCATTTAAAGTATATGTCTAAGAAGTTCGAATGTAAAATCTTTGCATATTATCAGAAACTCTATTTCAAAAAATAGATAAATGAATTAAAACACAATGCAAATGGGTTGGACTTCCCACTATGAGCATCAAAATACCTTTATAAATCAATGTACTTCCAATTAAAACATAATACAAATGGGTAATGCACTCTCGACATTGAATTTCCCTTGTAACCCAATTTACTTCGAATCCAAACACAATGCAAATTTGCTCTTACAAATCAATTTACCTCCAATTCTGCCAACTATGGACATTGAATGACTCTTATAAATGAATATACAATGCAAAATGGGTTGGTAGACTAGATTTCTATGAGCATTAGTTTACCTTTTTAAATCAATGCACTTCCAATTAAAATAAAATACAAATGGGAAATGCACTCTGGGCATTGAATTTCCCTTATAAACCAACATTCAATACATCAACAAATATGGAGACAGATAAACAAATAAGCTCCTCAAGATGGCAATTTACAAAACGACAACTTAGATCCATCTAATATCAACTCAATAAGACAACAGACTAAATCTGACCATAACCAAAACTATTTCCAAAATGACATAAAATCTAGAAAACACAATGTACCCATTTATCCTTTAATCATTTTGTAAACTCGAGACAATTCATTAATGGTTCTAACAGAAGAATTCTGAGAGAGGACCTTGAGTTTAAAGGATATCAGCATGCCATGAAGATAAAGGGAAAAAATCAAAAGAGAGCCCCCAACTCAAAGCTGGTGACCACCCATTTAAGCACATTCTACCATAAATAGAAAGAAAGAAACATAATGCACATGCAAATTTGCCAAGAGCGATTCAATTTTACAAAAGGGTTCTTATTATCACAAACTCTATTCCAAACAATAGATAAATGAATTAAAACACAATGCACCCATTTATTCTTTAATCATTTTGTAAACCCGAGACATTCCTTAATGGCTCTAACAGAAGAATTATGAGAGAGGACCTTGAGTTTAAAGGATATCAACATGCCACAAAGATAAAGGGAAAAAAGAAAAAGAGAGCCCCAACTCAAAGCCGGTGACCACCCATTTAAGCACATTCTACCATAAATAGAAAGAAAAAAACAAAATGCACATTCAAATTTGCCAAGAACGATTCGATTTTACAAAAATGCTCTGATTATCACAGAGTTTATTCCAAACAATAGATAAATGAATTAAAACACAATGTAAATCGAACCTGAGAAACGAGAAATGACTAGTGTTCAAGAACAAAGTCTGCAATCTGCTGCAGTTAGAAAGCTCTGGAGGGATTTGTCCTGAGAGTAAGTTGTAGCTCATGTCAAGAGACACAATGCCCCTCAGCTCTCCTAACTCGGGCGCCAATTTACCCTCCAAGCCGTAGACGGAAAGATTCAATGCCCTCACTGTAATTCCATCTCCATAGCAGAAAACGCCTATCCATGAATAGGGGGAGGGTAAGGGGAGGGTAACAGAGCAAGCAGAATCGACAAAAACCATAAGAAATTGCAGAAAACATGCAATAAGAGCTAATTTCCTAGCAAATTCAAGTGTTCAAAAACACAACAGTGCAACAAGAGCAAAAAGAACAAAAATCCCAACAACAAGTTTAGGTGTTGAAAAACACAGTGGCTGGTAGGATTTAGAATCCTACCAGATAGATGCAGAAGCCACCACTGTGTCCAAACATCCCCTAGACCTCGCTAGACCTGCAACCAAAACTTGTAAAACATGAAAAAATTAGCAGATGGAAAAAACATACAAACAAATTACAGGAAATTCGAAAAAAAACCCATGTATTTAGAAATTTACCTTCATGGACCTCGAACTGGTTAGAATTTCGCACTGGCTCCTTCCCAAACAACAAACCGCGAGAATGAAACAACGACCAAGGTATCTGTAAACCCTCAATAGTGCAGAACGAACAACAACAACGACATTTGTAAACCCCCGACGATGCAGAGCATTTAACAACAACAATAGAGTTAAACCCCCCTCGAAATAGGTAAAGCAACAAAACCCTAAACCCTGAACAACAATGGTAGGTGCAATCAAACAACCACAACATAAACCCTAAACTGCTAACGAGATAGAGCAAGCAACATCGCCAGTTGAGCATGTCAAGAATGGTGGAAAAGGAGCACAGGTATTGGCGCAGTCCCAAGCCATCATCCGTGGAGCACATTGCCCACACACCACACCAGAGCCGAACAAAACAACATAGGACAGAGAAGACATTAGAAAAAACAACCAGAATGAAACCCTAAACGATGATAAATAAGGCAATTTAAATGCCCCCACCCACCACAACACGTGGCAGGCTCCACTCGGCAGGTGTCGTACACGGTTGGCAGGTGTCCATGTGGAAAAAGTTGAGGTGGAGGGGAGGGCGCACAGGTAATGGCGTCCCTCCCCTATTCCGTTTGTTAGGGGAACCCTGAAGGTGTGAAGGCTTTTGTCTATCTTTCCAGAGTGTGTACGAGGACACATCTTCGATCAAATTGTGAGGTGGGAGTTCCCTTTATAGACTTTGTTGTCTGTCACATCCCGAATAAGAAAGTGCCACGTATAACTACTAGCCCTGCCACCTGTCCACGCCACAGGTGACAAATTTCTAAGCAAGCTCTTGGAAAATTCCTGACATCAAGCCAAGGCCATGCCCTTGTTGGCATGTTCAATCCCGTTGTACTATTGTGTGTGAAATATGACTAATGAGTGGAATTTATAGAGCCCGACTAATTCCAGGAATCAGAGCACTATAAAATTGAGCCCACTTGTTGTTTCTTCAGTTTTTAGAACTTCCATATTCGCGCAATCCTTATCCCGATTACAGGTTTACTGGAAACCCTTACGTGACTAGTGTTGAATATGTAATTTCAACGCAGCCGTACCAAAGCCCAAACCGCTCAGCAAAACCACCTTTTATCTCGGACCTCTTTTGAGTGAAAGTTGTTTCCGTATATTTGAGCCCGATAAAATACACTGTTGACGCGTGGCTCTCCCCATACGTCATCATCTCTGACATCTCAGGTACTATCGTTCAGTCAAGTAAGGCCTCCCGATATTCTCCTCCTCCGTTCGATCTGCTCCACCATTTTCGTTTGTTGATTGTTCCAACCTGCATACAAGCTTGCATTAATGACTTTGCGTGGAGTGAATTTCAATTTTGGTTGACCGCGGTAAAATAATTAATGAATTAAATGTGCCCGTAGAAGTATTGGTAAGGGTTTTAAATTTAATTTTTTTTATATGTCGAAGGTATGGTGCATTTAAAGAAAGGCATGGTCTGGTCAGTGTGTTAAAAATATTTACGCAATGTAATATCCAAAAAATGGGGCTCGTATATTATGTAATTGTTTTGGGTTTATTTCATATGTAACAAAAACTGGCTCTCATGTGTGTCCTGGTGGTAATATGAAATAGAAGTTTATGCACAGCAGTGTGGGGAGCATATGCACAGCAGTGCGGGGAGTATGAGATTTTGGGAGTTGCATATGTAATGTTTTTTTTACAGCAGTATGCGTAAAATAGTTTTACACCAGTAAGTGAAAAATGGTTTTTTACAGCAGTTTATGTAAGCTCTTTTACAGCAGTAAATCCATGTAAATTTGTTTTACAGCAGTGAATGAAGATTTTACACAGCAGTGTAAAAATCATTTTGTAAAAGAGGCAGAGTTTTTTTTTGGTGAATCCCTCTCAGCAAAGAGGATGAAGTTTGTATCAGACATTTTGTTTTAATGAATAGAAATGTTTTTATGGTGATGTAATACTCTGTTCTTCAGTCAATTTTTTTAAAAGCTTCCCTGTGCACAAAAAGATCCTGGAGTAAAGGAAACAGAGCATTGCCTCTGTGTGTTTGAATTGTTTGTTTTTGGGATTTTCTCAGAAAAATCCCCAACAGTGGTATCAGAGCAGGCTTAGGCTCTTTGAAAGTGTTCAAGAAGCTGAAAAGAGGAGTCTTTTGTTGCAACAGTAAATCTTCTCCAGCAGAGTGAAGACATAGTCAACAAAAGATTCAGGTATTCCTCAAAGTTTTCTTTTTGTTACTGCTGAAGAGACAGTCAGTGTTTTAAATACACAGTCAAGGAATGGCCAGCACAAACACTAGCATGGGTATGTTTAATACCCAGCTCCCACAGTTCAATGGGAAAAACTATGACTATTGGGCAATAACCATGACAGCCCTGTTTGCCTCTCAAGATTTATGGGAAATAGTTGAATATGGTTTTGAAGAACCAGCAGATGAAAATGAGTTCAATGCATTAACTCAGGGAGAGAGAGATCTCCTGAAGAGCAATAGGAAGAATGATTCAAAAGCCCGTATGTTGTTGTATCTAGCAGTAGACCAGAGTGTGTTTCCAAGGTTAGCAGCAGCTAAGACAGCAAATGAAGCATGGCAAACCCTCAAGACAGCCTATCAAGGCATGGAGAGAGTGAAGACAGCAAAACTACAATTGCTGAGAAAAGATTTTGAAAATCTAAGCATGAAGGAGTCAGATAATATTGACTCATTCTTCACACATGTGATTGGTTTGGTCACACAGATGAGGACTCATGGAGAAACCATTGAAGAAAGGAGGATTGTGGAGAAAATATTGAGGGTCTTACCCTCAAAGTTTGATGCAATTGTCACCACCATTGAAGAGACAAAGGATCTCTCAAAATTTTCAGTTGATGAGCTTCATGCATCACTGATAACACATGAGTAGAGGTTGAGTAGGAATGAAAACTCATCTCTAGAGCTAGCCTTCAAGACCCAGATGTCCTTTGGAAGAGGAAGAGGTCAAGGCAGAGGAAACAAAAGAGGAAGAGGCAGAAGCCAGAACAGAGGTGGAAGGAACAGCCCAGCAAATGCACAAGGAAGAGGCAGCAATCCAAATCAGAACCAAGGCCAAGGCAGTAGCCAACGAAGAGGGCAACATCATGCTCAAGGACAAAGGTATGAAAAATCCAATGTCCAATGCTATTATTGTAAAAAATATGGGCATTATGCTAGTGAATGTAGGAAGAAGCAGCATGATATGAGTAATAGTCAAAATGAAAATGTCACTAGAGAAAACATCAGCCAAAATAATGTGTTGTTAGCTTGTAACATGGCTGAAACAAACAGTGAAGACATATGGTTTTTAGACTCAGGTTGCAGCAACCATATGACAGGAAACATAGCCCTCTTTTCTGCCCTAGATAAAAATGTAAAATCAGAAGTCACACTAGGAACTGATAGCAAAATTTCTGTTATGGGAAAAGGAGAGGTAAAAATATTTACAAAGCAAGGAGAAAAGAAAACCATAGCAGATGTCTACTATGTCCCTGGAATGAGATGTAACCTCTTGAGTATTGGACAGCTTGTCCATAAGAGGTACAATGTTTTCTTTAAAAAAGATGTATGCACCATCATGGATATAGCACCCAACAAAATATTCATTGTTGAAGTGAAGATGACAAGGAACAAGATGTTCCCTCTCAGGATAAGGGCAGATTTGAAAAACAAAGGAGAAATTGCAGCAGTTACCCAAGAGGCTTTCCAAAGCATGCCAAAGGATGAAAATTGGTTGTGGCACTTGAGATTTGGTCATCTCAATCTTGGAGGTCTAAAATTGTTAAGCAGAAAAGGAATGGTAAGAGGACTACCATTGATAGAGAAACCTGACAGCCTTTGTGAAGGTTGCATTTTGGGAAAACAACACAGAGAAAGTTTTCCGTCAGGGAAGAGCATAAGGGCAAAGGCACCCTTAGAAATCATCCACTCAGATTTATGTGGACCAATGCAAGCTCCATCATTAGCAGGCAGCCAATATTTCCTAACATTCATTGATGACTTTACAAGAAAAGCTTGGGTATATTTCCTTAAAAACAAAAGTGAAGTGTATGAGAAATTCCGAAATTTCAAGGCACTTGTGGAAAACCAAAGCGGACTGCATATTAAAGTTTTGAGAACTGATAGAGGAGGTGAGGATATCTCCAAGGAATTTCTATGATTTTGCAGAGAAAATGGAATTCACAAACAGTTTACAGCAAGGTACACTCCGCAGCAAAATGGAGTTGCTGAAAGGAAGAATAGGACCATCATGGATATGGCGAGGAGCATGCTGAAGGCAAAGCATTTGCCAAATGATTATTGGGCTGAAGCTGTAAATTGTGCAGTTTACATTTTGAACAGGTGTCCTACAAAAGCAGTGTTGAACAAAGTGCCGGAGGAAGCATGGAGTGGGAGAAAGCAAGGAGTCACCCACATGAGAGTTTTTGGATGTGTGGCTTATGCACACATTCCAGATCAGCTAAGGAGGAAGTTGGACAGCAAAGGGGAGAAATGTATCTTCATTGGATACAGTGAGGAATCCAAGGCATATAGGTTGTATATCCCATCCACCAAGAAGTTTTTTGTCAGCAGAGATGTTCAGTTCATTGAAGAGGAAGCTTGGGATGGAAGCATAGAGAAAACAGTGAATGTTAAAAACTATTTGTCTCATGATGAAGATGATGAGGAGGTGGCTGAAATACATCCCCAAACAACAGCGCCAACACAAGGACAGCAAGGGACACCATTGAGGATAAATGAGAGTGCTTCTCCAAGCACAGCACAAGGAGGAAATTCAAGTGCGTCTTCAAGCACTTACACACCAAATGAAAGAGGTAAGAAATTTAGAAATCTAAGTGACATTTATGATGAAGGAATGAATTCCTTATTTGCCTTGTATTGTCATGTTGATGATCCTATTCATTTTGAAGATACAATTAAGGATAAGAAATGGATAAAAGCTATGGATGAGGAGATGAATGCCATAGAGAGAAACAAAACATGGGATTTGGTTGAGCTACCAAAAGGTAAAGAAGTCATTGGAGTAAAATGGGTTTACAAGACTAAGAGCAATGCTGAAGGCAAAATAGAAAGACACAAGGCAAGGCTGGTTGTCAAAGGGTACAAGCAGCAATATGGAAGAGATTATGAGGAGACTTTCGCACCGGTTGCAAGAATGGAAACCGTGAGAGCAGTGCTGTCCATAGCAGCACAAAACAAAAGGAAAGTCTACCAAATGGACGTGAAGTCAGTATTCCTAAATGGAGTGTTAAAGGAAGAGGTGTACATTGAACAGCCTCTCGGCTATGAGAAGAAAGGTGAAGAGCACAAAGTATGCAAATTGAAGAAGTCTCTTTATGGGCTGAAGCAAGCGCGAAGAGCATGGTACAGCAGAATAGATTCATATCTATTGGATAATGAATTTGACAAGTGTGAAGGAGAACCCACCGTCTACATCAAAGAAAAAGATGATAAAATTTTGATTGTTGTCTTATATGTTGATGATGTTATTTTCACAGGTAATGATTATCAACTCATTAAGAATTTTAAATCAGTCATGAAGGAGGAATTTGAAATGACTGATATGGGTTTCTTGAGATACTTCTTAGGCATAGAAGTAGATCAAAATGAAAAAGGAATTTTTATCTCACAAGCAAGATATGTAAATCAAGTATTGGGAAGATTTAACATGCAAGAATGTAAGGCAGCGATCACTCCCACAGTAATGGGATTAAAACTCAGCAGAGAGGACAGCAGCAAGGATTTTGATCCTAGTTTGTACAAGAGTATTGTTGGCATCCTTATGTATTTAACAGCAACTAGGCCTGACATTATGTATGTTGTTAGTTTAATTTCCAGATTTATGGAGAGGCCAAAGGAGGCACATTGGCAGGCAGCAAAAAGAATTTTAAGGTATGTCAAAGATACCAAAATGTTTGGAATTTTATATACTGTCTCAGAAAGTTCAGATTTAATTGGATACACTGATAGTGATTGGGCTGGAAGTGTAGATGATCGGAAAAGCACTTCCGGTTATGTCTTTCATATGCGTTCAGGAGCCATTTCATGGGCTTCTAAGAAGCAGTCCATTGTAGCATTGTCTACAGCAGAGGCTGAATATGTGGCAGCTACAGCAGCAGCATGTCAAGCAGTTTGGATGAGAAGAATGTTGAGAAGTTTAGGCCAAGAGCAGGCAAAAGCAACAATGATTTTTTGTGACAATAGCTCAGCTATTGCATTGTCAAAGAATTCAATGTTTCATAAGAGAACGAAACACATTGATACAAGGTTTCACTACATCGGAGAATTGGTGAACAATGGAGAAATTGTCTTAGAACATTGCAGGACTCAGGAACAGGTTGCAGACATCTTGACAAAGCCACTGGATCAGAAAAGCTTTGAATTTTTGAGGAAGTGTTTGGGTATGATTGAATGCCCATCTGTTGAAATTAAAGGGGAGTGTTGAATATGTAATTTCAACGCAGCCGTACCAAAGCCCAAACCGCTCAGCAAAACCACCTTTTATCTCGGACCGCTTTTGAGTGAAAGTTGTTTCCGTATATTTGAGCCCGATAAAATATAGTGTTGGCGCGTGGCTCTCCCCATACGTCATCATCTCTGACATCTCGAGTACTATCGTTCAGTCAAGTAAGGCCTCCCGATATTCTCCTCCTCCGTTCGATTTGCTCCACCATTTTCGTCCGTTGATTGTTCCAACCTGCATACAACCTTGCATTAATGACTTTGCGTGGAGTGAATTTCAATTTTGGTTGACCGCGGTAAAATAATTAATGAATTAAATGTGCCCGTACAAGTATTGGTAAGGGTTTTAAATTTAATTTTTTTTATATGTCGAAGGTATCGTGCATTTAAAGAAAGGCATGGTCTGGTCAGTGTGTTAAAAATATTTACGCAATGTAATATCCAAAAAATGGGGCTCGTATATATGTAAGCTCTTTTACAGCACTAAATCCATCTAAATTTGTTTTACAGCAGTGAATGAAGATTTTACACAGCAGTGTAAAAATCATTTTGTAAAAGAGGCAGAGTTTTTTTTGGTGAATCCCTCTCAGCAAAGAGGATGAAGTTTGTATCAGACATTTTGTTTTAATGAATAGAAATGTTTTTATGGTGATGTAATACTCTGTTCTTCAGTCAATTTTTTTAAAAGCTTCCCTGTGCACAAAAAGATCCTGGAGTAAAGGAAACAGAGCATTGCCTCTGTGTGTTTGGATTGTTTGTTTTTGAGATTTTCTCAGAAAAATCCCCAACAACTGGCTCGGGTCCACCTCTCCGTCTCTGTTTAAATAGACAGACGTTGGCACGGATTACTAGAACTGGTTGTGGTCAGAAAACTTTTGTAGCCAAAAACTCGGCCGGAAACTTTCGTAGCGGTGAGAGAACGAAGAAAAGGTACCAACGCTATCTAAAAAAATGTCTTCAGAGTCATTAAGACTCTGTCAGTCGGATGGTTAAGGACTCTGTCTCCGGATGGTTAAGTAAATCATGGACATCCATGACATATGGTCATCTAGAAGCATAAGATAGACAAAGCTAAAAGGTGACGATTTGGCGTTTCTCTAGCATTCTCTCTTCAGGTCCGGCATGGATCTGAAATCTCCTTCAACCGGTTATTCTATCAATGCCGTTTCTGTTATCCGTTTGTTGCCTTTGTAAGTTGTATAATTTCGAGGGACGCTTAGTTGGAAGTTCATCATTTTATCTGCATGTCACCGTCATTCCCGCTCTGTGTCATTCTCAAATTCAAAAGTTCTACGTTGACCATGATGTAGTTGTCTGTTGACCGTTTAAAAAAAAACTTGAAATGCATGAACCAAGCCGTGCACCGCGACGAATCAGCTAGGTGTAGAATCACATTTATATCTCTGGATCTGGAGTTAAGTGGAAGTGCGGAGTTCTTTTATGTTGTTAGTGGACATTTTTGAAGCTGCATTTTTTCTTAATTTAATTTTATCCCTTGATTTTTTTGGTTTGAAATGGCTTTTAATATTATATTGAAATGAATGACTGATGTATTTGAGCAGATTGTAGTAAAATGCGGCCATCTTGAAAAATTGACAGGAAATTACTACTAGCGTATAGCGAAATCCCTTCTTGAAATATTGATAGGAAATTACAATGCCTCCGATAAAATTTCGGGTTTTTACAGTCCATCTCAATTATTTATGTTTTTCAGAAAAACAGATCTCATGCAAGTTCCATCATTCTAAATTTAGCTAAGCTAGTGAATACCATATGCTTATGGAGCTTAATTAAGAGGTTGTGCATTTGTTTATAACAGAGAAGCTAAGCTACTTCAAGAGTTTTCTAATAGGAACTCGTCGAGAAAGCTTACTGTTCACTTATCTAGGCTCAACTCAGATGGTTCATCCTGCATATGGAGTAAAGTTTAACAGGTTTAAAGCTAGTAATGGTCTGGGTCTTATTTTTTAAGTTGAATCCCTAACTTTCATGCTTGTATTTTATAAAATCAATTATCAGCCAAACTTTTCATGGAAGAAATGGCCAACAACCATTTCACTAAAATCCTTGAAGAAGGTGCATTTAAATATCTCAAAGCTTGATAAGGTAGGCGTTGTTATGTTGTGTTGTACTAAAGTTTTGTTAAGGTAGGCCCTGTTGTGTTGTCCTGGTTCTTCTGGGCTTTGAACCGTTATATTTAGTCTCTCCACACGTCTTCAATATATTTATAAACAAAGTCTCTCTACACACTTCTATATATTTTTAGACAAAGCTTTTTGAATAGCTAGTGGGTATTAAAATATTTTTGAAAAAACAAATTTAATTATAATTATAAAACATTAGGATTATTAAAAACAATAGAAAAAAATATATCTTTACATAAAATTTAAATTAAATATCTTCAAATAAAAGATAAAGAGAATAGCTTAGTATATTTCAATAGTATTTAGTATATTTTAATAATATTTGAAGATTGAACCAATATTCTTATATCTTTAAATAAAATTTAAATTAAATATCTTCAAATAAAAGATAAAGAGAATAGTTTAGGATATTTCAATAGTATTTAGTATATTTTAATAGTATTTGAACATTGAACCAATATTCTTAGATATCTTTAAATTTTGTTTGGGAAAATAATCCATCATTTTGATATATTTAAAGCTGGTGTATGATTTATGGCTCAAGTTTCATGATCATTATTTTATTAGGGTCATTTGATTTTCTACATACCACATCTAATGTAATGGAATATTTAATCCTTATTTTAAATTTCTTATTAGAATTTATTAAATTAATTATTATTATATTGATATGGGAAAATATAATTACAAACTTTTCACATACATTTTATTATTTTGTAATCAGTTTTCTTATTAGAATTTATTAAATTAATTATTATTATATTGATATGGGAAATTATAATTACAAACTTTTCATTTTGTAATCAATTTTTACTAAATTTGAATTATATTAATTTGTTGAAATAGATATTTCTAAGAAATGTGTATATTTTTATTTTATTTTTCTTTAGAAATTTAAAAATAACAATTAATTTTATTATTTTCTTTATAGAAAAATGTTAATTTTTTTTATAGAAAAATGTTAATTTTCTTTTACCCTATTAATATATTTTGTAAACTAACGAAGTAAGTTTCCTCCCATGAATAATATTGGAATATTTTACATGTTTTTATTTTAGTAATAAATATTTTATTTTTTTAATATTTTTTTTAATTTTAAAATTATTTAAACATTTAAAATAATATTTTAAGTGAAATGGAAAATATATTTAAAATATTGTTTAAATTTTAAAATTTTGGACAAGTGTCAATATATTTACAATTTTAATTTATATTTTTGTTGAGATTATTTTTGGTTGATATATTGTTAATTATTATTTTTCTAAACATCATGAAAGATTAAAAAACATACAAACGAAGAGTTTAAAAATATATGATTTAAAAATAATTATTTAATTTAAATTGGTTTATTGTTTAGAGTTTTTCTATTTTTAAAATTTACACTTATTATCAGACTAGATCCATTTTAATCTTGGATCTATCAAGCACTGAGAGGGATCAAAGAGGTGAAACTATATAATATCTATATTTGTATCTATGTGTCTCTTTCTTATTCATTCTCTCTATCTCACCCCACAAACATACACACATTCTCTTTATATCTACCTCTCTCTCTCTCCCACTCCCTCTGGCTTCCTCTCCCTCTCTTTCTCTTCCCCTTCTCTCTCTCAGTTTCTCTTCTCTCCTTCTCCCTATCCTCTCCCTCTTCCCTCTAGCTCTCCTCTCTCCCTCACTCTCTCTCCATCTCTCAATTATCACTCCCTCTCTCTCTCCACATTTCTCCCTTTGTGTCTTTCTTCTTCCTTCCCTCTATCTCCCCCTCCAACTCTCTCTCTCTCTCTCTCTCTCTCTCTCTCTCTTCCTCTCTCTCTCTCTCTCTCTTCCTCTCTCTCTCTCTCTTCCTCTCTCTGTCATTCTCTCCCACCTCCCTCTGTCTCTCTCCCCCAATCACTCTCTCTCTCTCTTCCCGCTAACTCTATCACTATCTTGATCACTCTCTCTCTCTTTCCCTTCTCTCCCATTCTCTCTCCTCTCCTCTTCTCTCTGTTTCCTCCTCTCTACCTCACTCTCTCCCCATCTCTCCCTTGTCACTCCTCTTTCTCCACGTATATCTCTATGTGTCTATGCTCTCTCCCCCCTCCCTCTCCCCTTCTAACTCCCTCCCCCTCTCTCTCCATCTCTCATTCTCTCTCTCCGCTCCTCTCTTCTTTCCTCTCTTTCCCTCTCTCTCCCCCCATCACTCTCTCTCTCTTTTTCCTCCCACTTTGTCACTTTCTCCCTCCCTCTCTCTACTCTCACCCCATCTCTCTCTTAACTTTGATTCAATGATATTGTGTTTAAAAAAGTATCTAAATTAAAAAAACTCAATTGGTTGTAAAATATTAAACCTATATTTTGAGTCAACCATGTCAAAGAAAATACAATAATGAAAAACTTAAAACAATCATGCAATATCTTTCCTAGATTATTGTTCATCAATTTATTTGTTCTCATAGAATGGATCCTTAGTTAAGATCAATATTATTTATATTTTATATATTTCACATCTTTATATATAAAAGTATTCTTGTTTTTAATTTTATTGAAACCTTTATTTCATTTCTATGGAAATTTTTCTAGTACTCGAAAGGGTTTATATATATCTCAAAAGTAATGATAACCTTTTTCCTTTTAGGTTTGATTAAAAAAAATGTTATAAAATTAAATAAAAGTAAAATATTTATGAAATTGATTATGAAATAAGTTATGCTTTTTTGGCATTTGGTATTGGTAAACCATGGTATTGGCCCATGGTATTGTAACAAATCCTATTTACATGTTAATAATATCCATGGTAATGTGGGGGTGAATATCCATGGTTAAGAATCATATCATATTGTTAGAAAATATTTAGATTGTGAAATAAGTTGTGGTTTTTGGGAATGTGGTATTGCTAAGCCATGGTATTAACCCATGGTATTGTAACAAATCTTATTCACAAGTTAATAACAAAATAAAAAAATAGCAAACTGACTTTAACTTTAATTTTTATTATTAATTGGGCCGACATTTAAATGTTTATATGCATTGTTCTTTACATTACTTTTAACCTTTTATTTATTACTTTTAATGTTTTACTTTTTTTTAGCCGACATATAAATGTGAAATGTTTATGTTATTTGTTAAATATTTAATATGCCCCTATACTAGGTGGACATGACATTAGAAGGTTAAACATGTTAAACATTTACACTTACATCTACCCTACAGTGGGCTACCTTATTTCATATAATCATCTATAATTTCATGTATCTATTTATTTAAAATTTATCATTATTTGAATTTATATAGCCATTAAGTTATTTGTTTATAATTAAAAATTATTTTGAATATATCTTTCTCTAATTTAACATCAATCAAATGCAATATCAATTTATATAGCCATTTGTTTATAATTAAAAAATAATTTAAATATATATTTGTCTAATTTAACATCAATCAAATGCAATATCAGTTTAATTAAATAATATACATTTTTTAATTAAAATATATATTTTTTAATTTAATTATTTAACATGAAAATTTATAAATAATAAAAATATGCTAACATGACCATATTAACATCATACAAAGTTGGTATTTACAATTAGTAAATAGAAAAAAGTTATTCAATAAAAAAAATATTAGTCTAAGTAGGGTTTATGTTTAACACTGATTTATGTCACAAGTTTTATGCTGACAATAACTCTAAAGTGAGTTTTATGCTGACAATAAATCTAAAGTGTATCCAGAAGAATATCGAGTGAAGCCAAAATTTCATAAGTATTGAAAATCTATTCAAAATATAAGATTTAGAAAAATATTGTTTCGTTAAATAGTTGTTTGGTAATTACCAAAAAAACAAGCGAGGCTGCGAAGCAGCGAGTCCCTGCACTAAGTTCAACCTGCAAATTGATCCTCAGCAAACACGTCAAAGCCAAAAAAAAAATACGCGACTGTGATATATTAATGCAGAGGGAGATCTCGATAGGGGAATTAGATAGTAACAGGGCGATTGATATGACGAGTGCCTGTACAAAAGAAAGCAGTTCCAGAAAGACACGCAACCATAAAAATCGCTAATTTGCTGAATTGAACATAGATATAATGAAATTGTTTTGCTATGAACCGTGTGGCATCTGTCCATTATGCAGGTCTACCTGTCTTGTTGTTTTCTTTTTACAAGATAAAACCCTACACTAATGAAAATGTTTTTAACCGTTCTGCATGATAAATACCATTATATAATTTATAACAAAACGATGCATATATTTCTGCGGATTGTAGGCCCATTTGTATTGTATTTGCAAGGGAGTATGACTTACACTCAGATATTCTTAGCACCGCATAAGATCAAGATCACCTTCAAGTTTCAAATGAAATGAAATTATGCTGCGATCACTTGGTTATATTTTTCCCAGTTGTTGTTAGATTGTAAAAGTTCATTCCTGCGAAAAAGTATAAATTCAAAAATTGTTTAGGTTACATTTGCACTTAAGATAAAGTTTTCAACCGTTGAACATAGTTTTTATAAAATAAATATGTTTATACACCTTCAAGTTTCAAATGAAATGAAATTATGCTGCGATCACTTGGTTATATTTTTCCCAGTTGCTGTTAGATTGTAAAAGTTCATTCCTGCGAAAAAGTATAAATTCAAAAATTGTTTAGGTTACATTTGCACTTAAGATAAAGTTTTCAACCGTTGAACATAGTTTTTATAAAATAAATATGTTTATAAAATCTGTTCGTGTAACTTTCACGACGAGGCCACACGTTACACAGGAGACATGTGATCGACATGCATGCAGCAACGTGTTTGTACGAAACAAGGCCATGAGAACCAGCATGGCTCTGCAAATCTGCAACACTTGTGCCTGAAACATGGCTCTCCAGACGTGAAACATGGCTCTCCAGACCTGCAAAAGGGCTTTCCCTCCATGGTTGGGTCTATTTTAGCCCTTCGTATAGATACTTCTCTTCTGCGGGATCACCCACAATCTTGAAGCAAGCTCGCAACCCGTCAATGTTGGCAGAAGAACTGGAAAATGCCCTCGATGAACGGAGACTGGAAGAAGGATATCCTTCAACAGATCTGTAAAAGGTTCTTCAAAGACACTTCAAGATTGCCTACTTCAAATGATGCCCCATGTCTGTTATAATAGCTAAGGTCTGTTCATTCCTTGACCAAGACTGCTCTTCTGCAAGAGATCCCAAAATGTCTATAATTGCTTAAAGATTGCATTCAATGATGCTCTAACAATGTTGCTCCAAGCTTCAACAATGCTTCACTGCATAAGGCCAAGCTTGAAAGGTATGCTCCAAGGTCAAGATCATACACTAGAGGTAGATCCGAGCTGCTACAGGTGACTCCTCAGGTTTGTCTGAGCTACCACAGGCTAGTCTCCACAGAGCGAAAATAGACAGTCCTCTCATGTTTAAGCTGTTGATTCGAGATTACAAGTTTGAAGGCCTCGGTTCCAATTGCAACAGAAGCAGGTCCGAATTCTGGAGTCTGAGGTGCCACAGGTCTGCTATAGTCCAAAATGGAGCTCCTCTTTAAGTCTGCAACAGTCTGAAGTTGATAGACCTTTCACAATCCTCCACAGTGTCGAGTAGGTCTGTTGCCACAGTGCCGAGGTAGTGCAAGCTTAAGCCACAGATCCCAAATGTTACAGTTTGCCACAGTCCAGGTAAAGTGTAATCTGAGCTCTGTCTAGCGAGTTGCTTCAAGGTTGAAGGCTTACCACAATACCCAATTTGATCATAGTGCAATCTAATCTAATCACGAGCATAGAAACAAAATATGAACTACATAAACATTAAAATAGCGTGCAAGGAAATGTAAACTCCATCTGTACTGCAACTTGCTTTCCATACACACAAGAATGTAAACAAGAATGTAGATAAGTACAGTTCCTATAAAGTTTGGGGTTACTAAGCATACTGTTATGAAAAGCTTGAACAATAGACCATGTAAAGCTTGAATAATAAACATAAATTATTAAAATCGCAAGGACCAGGAATATTAGCGAGCCAGAGAAAAGTTTGTCACTACTTGCAGTGAATCCCATAAAGATAATAGGCAGGAAAGTCCGTAAGAAAAAATGCAAATATTTGCAGGAAGCATTAGAGAAGTAATGTTTCTATCTGTATTAACATTTCCACAATAACATAAAAGCCATGCTAGGACAAAAGGCACATAATAAAGAACCCTGAGTCGGACCAACTTAAGAATCAATACGGAGAAAGGCATATCAATAGATTAGGTGTAAACAAGAATGTAGCTCAAATACAGCAAGTTTGGAACGTTATTCTGCAAATACCAGCAATATTAATACGGCGGCGTCTGTACACAGTTTAAACCCTGCTCTTGGCAAATACATCAAATTTGCAATGAATTTAGGTTCAAGAAAACACAAACTTACCAGAAAACGTTATTCTGCAAATACCAGCAATATTAATACGGCGGCCTCTGTACACAGTTTAAACCCTGCTGCTCGCAGATTGTAAAGAAAAACCGAAAATCCCCGGAGTCACAATCACAATGCAAGGTGACAAAGGAGGGTAGCAGTGTATTTAATGAGATGCAGTGGGCCGACGTCACAAAGACACGGGTGCAGGGCATGCACAAAGACACGGGTGTAGGGCAGGACCTTTCCACAGAGCGCGTACATTGTAACAGGGAACACCACCTTTGCATACCCGCCAGAAGTAATGCTAGCATTAAAACCATACACCCGTGACGGTTAGCTGAAAATGCACCGCACTTAATTGCTTTAACATATGGTTTAGCTTCGGATTAGCTTCGGATTACGTTAGGTCCTCGGGAGGAGGCCAAATAACGTGATTTATAAATATGTCTTCAAAAAACTTGGTATATAGTTGATGACCGGGCATCAAAAGCAGGTCAATTAATGCTAAATAGCTCGCGAACGATTACTATAGTCCATGCCTGAGGGCAGGGACTAATAAGAAAAGAAAAACATATTTAAGAAAAAAATTACAGTGAATTGATTTATAGATTTTGAAAAATAATTACCTTATTACAAAAGTTTTAAAAGTTGAATTAATATCCATTTCATAACTTTATTTATTTAATGTAAATAAAAAAAAAAAGAGGAAGATTGGTCTTAAATAATGTGTTTAACCAAATGTATATAAAATATTAAATAATATCTTCACACACATAATAATTTAAGTTTTTTGAGAATTATAATTTGAATTAGGCTTCATTTTCTTTTAAATGAATTTTAATATAATTGTTTAAGAAAAAATTTCTATATTTAAAATTGAATTTTATACTATCTATTTTGTGGTGATTTATAGTTTGTATTAGAACAAATATTTTCATTAAAAAAGTAAAAGATAAAAAATCTTGAAAGATAATATTAGTTTGAGATTTATAATTTGGATTAAGCTTTAGAATAAATATTAAAAAAATGAGTAAAGAACTATTATCATCTCTTCCAATTTTTAGTGTTTATGGTTGTTGTAATTATTAATTATATGGTGAATTAATAATCTTTGTAAATTGTTATTTGTTCTTTGGGAACAAATGTTTATGCAATTAATTAGATTTATGTTTATAAGCACATTTCAAGCATCAAAATCTAAGAGTGGAAGATTCAAACCTAATCAAATTTTTTACCTCCATGACAATTGAAGAGGTTGGGTATATTATTCAAAGCCCTCACACAAAGAGGACTTAGAGCAATGGAAGACATCAACTCAATAATATTAGGTTTCAACATAGTTTGAAAACATAATTCTTAATATAGTAGATCTAGAATTATCTTCGTGCTTTTTTTTTCCAAATTTTTATCATCCCAAACACCTTCAAATTTCTAAATAATAAAATATTTAAATGTAAAGGAACATCAAAATAGGTCAATATGGTTGATACCAAAATACCAACCACAACATTTCAAATGGGACAATCTATTTTATTTTAGAGGCATGCAGTCATTAGCAAGAATGATGGCTTGGAGAATAGAACAACACTAATCCAATCAAGAAACAAACAATGTTAAAACATTTCCTAGCAATTGGAGCATTTAATTTTCAAACCAAAAACTATGACTTACATTTTCTATGTTGTTTGCACTCACACTTTGCGAGGATGTGAAAACTTGAACATGTTAATTTTTATGGGCCCTTTTAAAAGAAATTATGACATTCTACAGCTCTAACCAATAGAAAATATGACCCACAAGAACTATGAATATAGTAACTATGACACGCAAGACCTATCAATGTAGGAACTTTGACCCTTAGGAACTATGATGCATAATAACTATGAGCCTAAGAACTTTGATCCTCATGAACTATGAACTTGGGAACTATGTCAATCAAAGTTCCTTTGTTGTTCATAGTTCCCTTATCAGTTAGGAACTTTCACTCATGAGAACTTTATTTGAAAAGAACCATGACCATAGGTACCGTGATGTGGGAACTTTGATTGTCAAATGAATTATGGCCTTTGTTTGTCAATCATAGTTCTAGGGAATAATTCCTTTGTCAATCAAGAACCTTGGCTCATAGTAACTATGACCAATGTTTATTAGTCATATTTATATGTAATTTCTTCATCAAGAAATTTGATCAGGGAACTGTTATGGCTAATGACCTATACTCATCTTATTCATTCATCGATCAAATTTCTTTCTAGTTAGAGTCATTGTAGTAATAGTTCCCATTGGTTATAGTTACTATAGATTGGAGTTCCTATTGGCTAGAATCTTAAAGTCATAGTTCTTCTTGAATTGATTTCAAATCAATTTTTTCAATGTATCCATTATTTAATAAAACCTTCTCGATACGGCTAATTTCATGTTTTAGCTATTCCTTACCGAAACCCTTATAGCTCAATTTTTTAGAGTATTTACTAACCTAAGTTTTGTTTTGGGTGGTCAATCAAGAATTTTGACTAATAGGAACAATGGTCACAAGAACTATGATAAAATAATTTTGACCAACAAAGGAAATGCAACCTTCATTTTCCAATCATAGTTCCAAGGAATAATACATATCAATCGAAGTTCTTGAGGTCATAGTTCTTTTTTCAATTAGAAATTTGATGGATAGGTAGTTTATAGAATTCAACAAACCTCTTTGCAATATAGAGAGGTGCCTTTGTATTTCCTTGCAAAATTATGGATAGAGTTGATTTCAAGTCACCATATCAACTACTTTGACATTGGTGAATTCCAAGGGATGGCTCATGGATCCATGAAAGATAGAGACTATTATATATACTACTAATATAATATTGTAGTATATATATCTAGTTTAGTATAGTGTATATACCAACACACACACACACACATACATACATACATACATACATACATACATGCATATCTATATATATATATATATATATATATATATAGAGAGAGAGAGAGAGAGAGAGAGAGAGAGAGAGAGAGAGAGAGACAATAATATAAATATTGATAATATACTAATGTCAATATATACTAGCATACATACCAATTTCTCGCTTCAACAACGGCACATGTACTAAGACTCCAAATTAGAGAATAATAATCACTTTGTCTCATAAATGGTCCCCTTATAAATTACTTATATAAATAAAAACCATAGAAAAGCATTGTCAAATAAAATATATTCTGACATAATATGTCAATTAATACACTAATATATATACCAACATATTATGTTCATATATATTAGTTTATATATGGACCATAGTGTAGGCATAACAAAATACACTAACATGCATAGTTAAAGCATAATAAAAGATAAAAAACAAAATACACACATTACAATAACAACATACATTTACATATGAATTACATATAAATGGCTACATTCAAGAATACATAAGAGAATGCACTTATCTTAAAAAAAAAACAACTATTTTTGAACTAAGGACATTCCTCCCAACCTTAGCCATTTTTGTTCTAGGTCTCTCAACAGGAAGCTACCCCAAAGCTAGGGCTATAATACCATAAGCGATAAGAAGAGCACTCTAAACATATACCCATTACTCTCTAGCACACAATAACCCACTCAATAAAATAGCCATCCCAATCACTAGCTCTATTTTCCCCCTCAACCCACACAACCCAAGAGGGGATTCCCCCTTCTTTACCACTATAGTCCTTCCTGTTAACTCCCTCTTCCAAGGTTCCACTTGACAAGAAAATCTCAATTTTGGGACACCAAGGATGGTTCTTATGGAATTTTACACTAGTTTCACATGCAATTCATCTCTCTATCATGCTTCTCTTTCTCACCCTGCATAGCCATAGGAGTTTGGTAACATTCCATGGAAGAATGGAATGGATAGAATGAATGGGAGAGTGAATGAATTCCTAACTTTCTTTTCCTAAAGCTAATATATTTGCATGCATGTAGCATACCACTTGGCACAAAAAAAGTATTTTCTCAATTACTTGGCATAATTCCTCTAACATTGACGTTTCTCTAAGGTTAAGGTACTTTAGAATATAACAATTTTTTTTTTATCTCTTGACTTTGGATTTGGGCCCCCTTAGCCCCCTCTTGCTCCTATCTTGTGGAGTCACAACCCCCAATACCCTTTTTATCCCTTTTGTCACACTTCCAATGATGTTAGTTTATTATGTTTATTTGTATGAGTTATTTATAGTGCAAATTTTTGGCCCTTGGCCATATGATTTGACTCACCAACGTATATAGAGTTATGTACAATTACATTAAAAAATCAAGGGAATTACATATATGTTGACATATAATATCAGGATATAAACTAGTGTATATACCAACATATTATGTTCCTATATATAATAGTGTATAATTGACATATTATGTTGGTATATATACTATTTAATGCATATACTGCTATTTATACTGATGTGTCAGTGAAAGGGGAAGGTGAGTGGTCGATGGAAAGAAAAGGAGAGGAAAGTGCGAGACTAAGACCCACCAAGGAAGAGAGAATATGAGATGCATAGGAGTATGAATAGAAAGGAGAAATACATATCAACTCAGAAGTAGTCAACAGTGGGGGGAAGGGGGAAATCTAAGGGAAAGTGAAACCATAGTAGGAAATGGAAAGATAGTAGTGTAAGAAGACAAAATTGAATATGAAATAGGTGAGGGAGAATTTGAAATACTTGTCCTAAAATCTGAAGATGGTAAAACCATGGGATCTCCATCCAGAATTAACATAGTGGGAGGAGGGGAAGGGACCTGATCCTTCTAATGTTTTTTCACCCACATCTACTTTGACTTACTCATCTTACAATATTTCCCAATGTGGCCAAAGGTATGGCACCTTCCACACTTGAAGGGAATGCCTTCATAATCCTAAACCTATCTATGAGAAGTATTACCAGTCTTGATAGTTATGGCATCCCAGAGGCCCAAGGTTAAGTTCAAACCCATAAGAATTCTAGCCATACCCATATCCAACAATATTTTAGAAGCTTTTCAACATCTTTTCTATAGGATGTAATCCAACCAAGCCATCCTTTGGCCAAGATCATACACCATGGAGCATAATTGAGAAGAATCTTAAATTGTTGGTCTATCCATCCTCTTAAAGTAGCCATGGATATTCGTTTTCTTGTGAACCTTCATACATAATTTGAATTTCCATATTTTCTAAATGTCATGCAACTTGACATCTGCACATAGTACAAGACATGGATCTTCAACATTCCTCTTAACACATTATTTATTTTTTAGAAGAAAAGGAGGACCATTGGATTATATTACGACCACTGCTCAGTATATCAACAATTAAAATGTAATAGATATATTAGGAAACTAGGCTGAGAGTGGGGAAGAGTAGGTGAGGGGCAGCATAACAACGAGGAGGTAGGTTCTACAATGAATTTACTATGACTATTTGCATATTCTAATTAGATGAGGGTAACAAATTTCCAAGTGGGGGAGAAACTGCTAAGGAGCCTTGGGGATCAGGCCCCTCCTTAAAAAAGGACGAGGGTAATTATTCACATTCATTTGACATCTGCATGACATGGTATAGGCCTTGAAGTGATGAATCGATTGCCATTAGAATGGAGATCCATGGAGCCTCCATGTTGTCTCATGACTACTCTACAATGATATATTGTGAGGTGACGTGAAGTGGGGAGGGGGGTTCCTCTGAAAATATACCAATTCTTCATCCATTCAAATATGACATGGAAGAAAATAAAATCCATGTGCTTCTGATGAAAATTCAATGCATAAGAGAATAAACATTGAGATTTGAGGGAGGAGCAACTTACAACCTATGGCTGCAACTGCAAAACCCTAGATCCCCGTAAAAGTGCCAAAAACGTCATAGCCATCCCTAATATTTTATATATGTTTGAACATAAACACATTATTAAATGATTTTCTTCTTCTTCTTTTTAGTTGCATTAAAGAGATAAAGTTATGGAATGGTTATGAATTAAACATTTATAATTTTAATAAGAAATTAATTGGTTTCAAGAATTAATCAATAATATTTTTAAATTAAATTTTTCAATCTCTTCTAAAATATGTACTTTCTTTCTCTAATTTTTCAATAGTTAGTGAACAACTATCTAATAAAAAATACTTTCTAACCAAAATGTTGTATGCTCTATTGTTCAATGAAATCAAGATCCTTTTTCTTTGGTTAAGTTTTATATTTTGAATATACTCCTTTCTAATAATTATGATGTTTTGGGTTCATGAATACTCTTTTTGATACACTTCGGAGTTATTCCAACTTGATCTGGATATAAAACGTTGATATAAGCTAGCACGAAACATAATTTTTGTTTAGGCTAAGCCTTTATTGATTAACTTATTTGTGTGTATTGATTATTTATATATACCAATCTGACATGGCATTAATATGGTTTTATTAAGTTAATGTTGAATCATTAGATAAATATTTTTATTATTTAAAACTTTAAATGTTATAGGGTCTAATTAAAAAATATATTTTGATTAAGAAAAACAAAGAAATTTGTTTGCACACTAGAAAATAATTTTTCATTCATTCAATCACATAAATCTAGTACATATAATAGATGACACTTCTATTGAATTTTGGTGTATTGAATGCTTTAGTAACAATAGGGTTTCATTATATGAATATTTACTCCCATGTAACCCCAAATTTGGTACAATAAATAAAATACTTCAATTTTTCACTTTAATTTGGAATCTACTTTGTATAAATATAAAATAATTGATTATATATATATATATATATATATATATATATAGATATATATATATAATTGGTCACCACTTTATATGAGATGACATATGACATGTAAAAATAATATACTTTAATTTGACATAGACTTTGTATAAGGATAGAATAATTGAAGATAAAGATATATATATATATATATATATATATATATATATATATAGAAGTAGATCCAGCTAATTCCAAATATGAATATGGGGTTGAGATATTCTCTCAACAAAATCTCAAACCAACTCTAAACTTAGCATGAAAATATTATCTCCAAGTTCCTCCCTTAACTCTTACATGTCAAAATTAACATCAAAAATATCAATACAAAAAATGGCAAATTATAGTTCACATATAAGTCACATACCTCTAATATGGTCTTCACTGACACTTTTACCCACTAAGAAATCTCACAGAACATGCTCTTCCTTCACCATAATCTTCGAGCTTTCCACTTGACTCATTTAAGGTAGAACTATCTCTGACCATCATTGACGTACTTATAATGATTAACAATATTGACATACTTTATTCTACCAAGTTACATAGCTTGGTGTAGTTGTCAGAAAAAATAGTCAAGTAACTGAATCATCTTATGGATAAACTCCCATCTGTCGGATGACATAGCTCGCTATATCCAACAATTATCTAGGATAGTTGTCTAGGTACTGAATGTGTTCAAAAGTTAAACATACAACTAACATTTCTTTACATACACACTTACATACACATAAAGATAACCTGTAATTGATGCTCTTGAAGCACCAAAGCACAACAAGACCCATTAGCATATAACAGACTCACATAATCAAATTAGCGATATGTTCTCTCGACACCGAAGAATGTCGAGAACCACTAATTTAATTATATTACTTTGTTCATTAATTGATTCTTTTTCATATTCATTCACAAATATAAATACAACATACTTCATCACAATGAAAAGCTCAATTCTAAAAATTTTACAAAATTCACCATGCATGCTGCAATACTTACACTATGCCCTTGCTGATTCCAAGATGAAGTCAAATCCATTTATAGAGCTACAAAAGTCCATTGGTCATCTTCTTCACAAATTCACCCTTCACACAGTCATCCATGTTGATTGTGCATGCCCAGACATGCATGGACTCTGTTTTGGAAGACTGGAAACTTGAACCATCTTTCTGGTTTGAATTGGAAGTAGTTGGATCATTCACAATTCATTTGTGCATATCACTGTAAATATACATAATGTGAGCCGTCCAAGATCCTACCCGCATTTAATTTGAATGAAATATTTAATGAGCTACACAATTTTGTAGAATATCTATCTCATATGGGCTCCCCAAACACAGTGAATAATAGCCATATCCCGAACATCAACACAAGAATCGCTTTTGTTCCTAAAACAAAGTTCGATGACGAGTTCTTATAGGTCTTCATAAGTCTAGATAAATATTGATCCAAAAAATAATGTACAACTAGAGATATAGACTATCATTCTTCCTGTTCTCAGGGATGAGTGCATAAGGAGGTTGGTGACCATCATAGCATTAAGAAGCTCATAACGGCTATCGGTTCATTTCACAAGGAGTTGCTAACTAGGAACAAATGCTTCTGAGCAAATAGACACAGAGTAAGGGGATACTGATCGCGAACGATCACGCGTAACCTACATATGGTAAAATCAGACCATTGTACATGCTAGCATGCCTTAATCATGCTAACAACGCCAATATGTCAGCGAGAATGTAGTATAGCTTCAACCATGAAAATTAATGTTATGGATCAAGTCTCTACCCAATTCCCCTAGTGGATCCCCACACTAATTGAATATTAACTTGCATGTCATTAAAGTAATACTTTGTCATGAGCAACTAGGCCTCCTCCACTTCCACGAGATTGGTCGCCAGCTGACGAGGAGCACAATAAAAAGCACTTTTAGATATGTAACGTAGATAATGAAGATGCAACCTGATTCTCCGCAATGCAGAAATGTACCGATCCAGTGCGATTTGATGGCAAGAATCCCACACAACACATAAATCTCACACAAAATATACACAAAATAAATATTCTTACAACCATTCTACATTACTCATGATCCTGGCCCTCCTATGACACGATCAACCTAGACGGACTCCAATACTAACAAAGAAATCTGTTTGTACACCATACAATAATTTTTCACACATTCAAATATAATATATATATAGTTGAAAGTAGATCCAACTAATTCCAAATATGAATATGGGGTTAGGATATTCTTTCAACAAAATCCCAAACCAACTCTAAACTTAGCATGGAAGCATTATCTCCAAGTGAAAATATATTATTTCTTTAAATTAAATTAATTGACATTAATTTAAATTAGAAAAAAAATATTCAAAACATTTTTTTTGGAAAAGTAATCTAATAAATATATAAACTCAATATATAACCTCAAACAATGATAATATAACCTCAAACAATAATAAATTTTCAAAGTGAATAAATGTATGGAAATATAGATAATTATATGAAATTACACCATAATAAATTTTAAGAATATAGTGTTTATATAAAAAATATGCAAAATGGATAATGTTTATTTAGTGAAATAGATATTAAAATTTAAATTTTATAAAAACCAAAAATATTATAATAAATAGAAATTTTAAAATTACAGCTTCAACCCATCATAACCAATAAAATAATCTTAATTAAAAAATATTATTAAATTTTAATATACCTATATATTTTTTTATTTTACAGATTTTTTTGAAAACAATATTATTGAGAAGATAAATACCCATGTTAAATTATATGATACTTAATTAAAACAAAATTTTCAACAAAAATCAAATAAAAATTCATTATAAATATATTAAAATTTATAAAAAATCCTCAAATCTAAAAGGTTTCATTCAACTTAATATATAATAATGTTTAATTGTTATATATATAAATAATAATATAAAATATTTTAAGATTATCTAGTAAAGAAAATATATCTTACTAATTTGCAATTCTAACACAAATTAATAATAATGTATCATATAATATAATAGTTTTAACGTTTTTAATAAAGAATAGATATATATTAAAAAAAAAAAAAAAGTCTATTGTTTTGATATCATTTATTTAAACTAATTAATATTAAGCTTTTGCTATTAACACATGATAATGAGATTACATTTCCTTATTAACACATGATAATGATTAATTTAATATTTTTTAACATAAAAAATTTAAAATAAAGATTAAATGTTGCATTGCAGGCCCAAAAAAAACTCAAATAACTATGAAATAATGATCATCTAATTCTAACTATAAACTTTGTAGAAACTTTAAATATATGCAAAATTATTAGTTCAATTTTTAAAAATATTCTTTTAATATTCAAATAGCTTTTAAATATATTTATATGAAAATATAATTTTTTTTCTATTATTTCAATATTCAAATATCTTTTAAATATATTTATATAAGAATATAAAAATATTTCCATTATTTTATTTGAATTTAAGTCTTTTATGTAAAGTTCAATGGTTTTCACGTTTTTATTATAATTATTATTATAATTTCATATAAATTTTTTTCTATCATTTCAATATTCAAATATCTTTTAAATATATTTATATGGGAATATAAAAATATTTCCATTATTTTATTTGAATTTAAGCCTTTTATGTAAAGTTCAATGGTTTTCACGTTTTTATTATAATTATTATTATAATTAGACTTCTCTGTGAGAAATGCTTTTGAAACCACACATTATTTTAAAAAACTTTGTTTACGAATATATTAAAAAAAATGTAGTTAAACTAAGTGTACTGATCCAAATTTTAGGGGTGGCATGGAGAATACATAGCAATAGCAACATAGCAATACCTACCTTATTAAACTTTAAAACATTTAAATGCATTAGAAGGGTCAAGTTTCTTCTGACCAAAATTTTAACTGCGTAAATTCAATATAGAAGGTAAAGCTCAGGCAACATAGCGATACCTACCTTATTAAACTTTGAAACATTTAAATGCATTAGAAGGGTCAAGTTTCTTCTGACCAAAATTTTAACTGCGTAAATTCAATATAGAAGGTAAAGCTCAGACCATGACTATGTGCTGAGTTCATTGAGATTGTAAAAATGGTGAAATATCATGAAAAAAGAAGGGTCAAGTTTCTTCTGTCCAAAATTTCAACTGCGTAAATTCAATATAGAAGGTAAAGCTCAGACCATTATAAACTTTAAATTTGTGACTATGTGCTGAGTTCATTGAGATTGTAAAAATTGTGAAATGTCATGAAAAAAGAAATATGTGACAGAGATAAGAGCAAGTTTCCGTTGGAAAAATCTGACAGAAATAAGAGCAAGTTCCCATTCGAAAACCCCTGAAATAGATTCTCTGTTGTAAATAAATGTATAGTCCTGCAAGGATTAAGATTCATTTTGTGTATAGTCCTTGAAAAGATTAAGCTCCATTCTATGAATATGAGGACATTTTGTATTTTGTCAGCATCGTGCAATTCATAGTGAAGTTGCATATAACCTTTTTAAAGAAAAATAAACCAAAACAAACATTTGAAATTACATTAACGTGAAATTTTCTTTGTAAAACAGAGTAATTTACTGTCAAAATTACAAGCGATTCAAATACATCATCCTCATTCCCGTATATAATATTAAATGACATTTCAAACTAAAAAATCAACCCAACCGAAGATGTTAAACAACAAACAAAGGACTCAGGACTCAGCATATCCAAGAGATGAAATGTGATCGTACGCCGAGCCGATTCGTCCAAGTGCAGAGCTTGGCTCATGCTTTTCTTTTAGATGCAAAGCATTTCAATTTTGTTTTGGAAAAGAGGAAATAGGCAAGTGCATCATGGTTTACATAGAGCTTTTGAATTTGAAAACAAAACATGGCGAGAGTGTGTAAATTTTGAAAATGAAACAGAGTGGGAGTGACACGTAGATATAATGATAACATTCCAACTAAGAGTCCCTCGAAATCATACAAACCACAGTGGCAGCAAACAGGGAAAGGAAACGATATTAAGTAGACAACATCCAGTTGAAGGAGCTGGGGGAGGATCTATTGCCGGACCGGGGAAAGAGAGGATGTCCAAGAAAAGCGAAATCGTTTGCACGCTCATCTTATGTATGTGAATAGCCATATGTTACGGATGTCCTCCATCAACCATCCCGCTGACAGCAGTGTTAAAAACACTACAGTCGGCTGGACAACGCTCGAGGACAATTCTTAAAAACAAGTCACTAAGTCAATCAGTGGCTTAGTGCAGGGTAAGATTAACATAGATGTCCATGGTCTCCGGCAGCGTTCTATCATTCAATGTGACGTACATACATTCAATGTCACCTCTCCGTATAGCATTTCAAAATTGGATTTCAAACCGGCAAATTTAAAATTTAAAATTTATTTCGCGCCCTCCGTTGATGATAGAACGCATAACGGCAAATTTGAAATTTATTTCGGGCGCTCCGTTGATGTTGATGGTTGAGGAGATGATGCTACACGCACATCATATGTGCCGACGCTCCAAAATTCGGTGCCTCGTTCCGGATTTACTAAACAGAAGGATGCAGCAGGTAGATCATATTTCGCAGCAGGCGTACCGGGGTCATTCTACGACAGGCTATTTCGAGACAATAGCCTCAATTTTGTTCATTTTTCCTATTCTCCTCACTGCCTTTATCGAGTATGTCTTCACATTAACTTTGGAGATGCCGGTCACAGTTTAGCTGATCTTTTTTCTAGATATTTGTTTTTAGTTTCAAGGAAAGCATGTAAAAAAATGTTATAAATTAGCCGTTGAATATGGAGTATATATTATTGAAAATGTTACATTAAAAATCGTTCATGATGAAGGCCAGACCGATTTACACTCAGATCTGATATCGGGGATTTAAATGGGTTTGTTATATATTTACATTGCACATAGCATAATTTGGAAGTTGTGCGATAAGGTTGAGTTTACTGTATGGTGATTAGGTTCGCTCCGAGGCAGTGATCAAATTTGATCAAATTTGAAGGTAAGTGTATATATTCATTTAACTCTTCAAAGATAAAAGATAAAAGATTATAAAAGAAATTCACTTTTATTGAAAAGTATATATTATAATAGTGCCATTCTAAATCTTTAAAATCTTTGAGTAGCTTCAATAAAACATCATAAAATTTCAATATAACTAGTAAAAAAACAAAAAACAATCTCAAATTCCATTTAAAAAAAGGTAAACGTATGTTTCTTCTATTTATTCGATGATCTTCAAAAGTAATTGGACTTATATAATTGAAAATATAAATATATTTTCCCAATGGAAATGGATTTCTAGTTTTCATTTATTTCCATACATCATAAATAACATTCCAATCTACCTCATTTAGAGCATGATGTGCAGTTAGAGATAGAAACATTAACATATCTAGTGTCTTCAATGAAAGTCTTTATTTATCATCATTTTTTGTCCTGTTTAATTTTCAGAAGCCTCTTTCACACACTGATGTGGTTGTTGGGATAACAAGAATAGCTTGTCACAATTGCATCAAATATGGAAAGTCTTCAAATCATTCATGTTCATATACACATAGATCTCATGCCATACATATGTTTTTTATGGTATGATTTACATATAGCAAAAATAAATTCATTCATTTCACCCAAACATCTAGTAGTTTCCACAATAGATGATTCCCCAACGCTAAAAAAATTCACATAAACATTTCAACTATTTTTTTGTTGGACAGTCTATATCATTCACTTTTTCATAATAATGTTGAGAACTGAAAAACTTAGCCACATTAAATACATGTAAATCTATGAATCTCTTATCTAAAGATTTAATCACCTGTACAATAAAAAATTTTCCCAAAAGAATACAATCATATAGTAGCCCCGAATATTTTCATCTTTGGAAAACTTTCAAACCTCAATGGATGTAAATGTACCATACCTGTGCTATCTGCAGATTCAAGGGTTCCTCTTTATGCTTTAACTGAAAAATACGACATATGCACTGCAACTACACCTAAAATACTTTCCAAAGATGATTTATAAAGCATGCTAATAGAAACATCTAAAGTAGTTTCAGTATATGTAATATCAACATGATCATCTTTGAACTTTTGATTCAACTTATTTAATTCAACAAGCATGTCTGCAAGTATATGGAAGCAAATTTGCACTTGAAATATTGTTGCCAACTCATACATTTTTTTCTCCCCTAACGCCCAATCCTAACAAATAATGCATGAGTTTAACAAGTCTTTCCATGACTTATCCTCTTGAGAGCCGCCTAATTTGATGAATTTGTAAGACCACTAACTTAGTGATTTGAAATGTATACATTAGCTCTCTCAATTTTCCATGTCCTTTAGTTGATTTTCCAAGCCATGAATAAACTTTGTTTCAAATTTGTTAATATATTGCAACTCTAGAAAATGAGATGAAACCTCATTGATTGTCAATGCTTCCCTGTGAAATATGCAATGGATAACTAATCAATCAGGAGCATACGAAGCTTAGGAGATAAACCTTCATGAATACCCCTCATGGAAGATGCACCATCTGAACCAAAACCAACAAACTTAATTAAATATAAATCCATTTATGTTAAAAGAGTTCTCACTAGATCATACATACATTGATCTATTCCATCCTTTATTTGAAGTAAACATATAAACTTTGTTAAACATTGACCTCTTCCTCCATTGTCAAATATGTAATATAAACAATCAATTGGTGTTCCATAATTTGATCAGTGCTTTCATCAACTGAAATTGAGTAAAATGACCTATGTAAAATCTTCTCTTTTAGATTGTTCCAATACACCTCTTTAGCAACTTGAAGAAAATATTTTCTTGGTGTTGTATTTGTGTATGCAGAAAATTCATCTGTTAGAAGCATGCATGGAGTGCATTTATACCAATTCAAGTCACATATTGATTTATACATTTCTAAAGATAAATCATGTATAGCAACAAAATACATGTTTTCAATCATTGATATAATTTTCTCCTTCCTAGCATTTACCATTAGTTCTACATGTTTAGTGATTGGAATATTGCTTCAATCGCTTTTTCCCTCCAAAAGTTGTAAAACAAAAATTGAGCTTTTGATTTTGCATGGCCACTTATACCACTAACTTGAAGAGTGGTAGTTCCCTCTTTTGAAAACGCAGTCTCACTTTTAAATTTAACACGTCAAGAACATTTTATCCTTTCATTACCATTAGATGTTTTAAAACATAAGCCCATGGAAACCTTGTATTCCATTTAGATTTGAATATTATTTTGTGTTTCTTTGATGGGTTTTATATTTCAACATGCTCTACACTATTTGATTCATCATATTCATGTAGATGAGCATCAACTTCATTTTGAATATTACATGGTTGATTAAAATGTTGTGTAAGACCAAATGATTCAACAATTGACAATTGCATTTTATCCTTCTTAGGACGACCAATATGAGACATTTTTCAAGATTTACACTATTAAATAAAAAAATAGAATAAGTAAATACATAAATTAAAAATCCCTTAGCAAGGTTGAGATAGAAAAAATTCAACCTTAGCAAGATGCCATAGGATTTGACTATAGATTTCTTGATATGTTATTCATTGATTTGTTGAATTATGTTTTGTAACATTCAAGGAAACTTGTAGCTTTATGATAGAGAACAAACACTTCATGAAAAATGGTACTTGGACAAGAAATATGTATGGATTTAAGGAACGAAGCAAAATAAGCAAGAGTTTGAATGAGAGCGTTATAGTTGTGGAGTCCAATACCCTCGATATAAGATATATATTATTTTCATAGTTGGTAGGTTCATATAATTATGACAATAAAAATTTTCACCATTAACAATGTAGAAAACAACTCGACCACCCATGCCTGGAATGGAAGGATGACAAGCAGTTGCATTCAGGGTATCTAGCCACAATGTTGATTTCCTCGGGCGTGGATTCTATGGTGCCTAGGATACATTGTGTGACCACAAAGGCTGTCATTACTTCAAGGAGTGTTGCATTAAAGAATCCATAGAAAAAAAAACCAAATGTTAATGAAGATATGAGGAGGATAATGAAAAATACCTTATAGTCTAGCATCGAACGATAACTTCCTTCCATGGATGATGGGTTGCAATTCAAATGAAAATGGAAAAAATGGATGCAGGGAAAGCGCACTCAAGGATAATCACAGAGGAGCGAGAGCACGTGCATAGCTGTTGCTTGGTTGTTCAATGTGATCTGCCACCCTGTGCTATGTGTAACAGTACCATGACTGTTGCATGTCTTATTTTTGCAAGTTACATCATGTTGCCGTAAGTTGGGGGGCCTCAGGGAAACATACCCAAATCATGACATAACTATTAAATTGTATGAGGTCATTTGGACTTTGATTGGTCTCTTCTACGAAACTATCACTAGTCAGAGTGATTTATGCACTAGTACAGACTCGAAATTATCGTAAACTTAAAAAAGTATTGACAGGTTATTAAAAATATTTCCCTTCTTTTGAAATTTAAAAATTTAATCTAACCTTTGTAATTGACGAGTGATTTTGATATTTTAAATTTTTTTCGAAGTGTAATTTTTTTTTAGCCCTTCTAGGAAGGGCCAGGAGCCTAAGGAAGGGCTAGGAAGGGTTCAATTTTGAACGTTACTCCGAGGTCTTAGAAAAGAATTCAGTGACCTGGAATAAAGGCAAAGCAAAATCTCTGGTGAAGGATCTCGGGCTGTTGGAGAAGCTTATTTTCGTCCATTTTAGAAGGATTTCAGTGCATTTTTGAAGGCTCGGGCAAAGGAGGTGGCTGCTGGAGGTCACATTGTTTTGCTTTTTCTGGGTCGGACATCTTGCGATCCAAACGGTAAGTGTATGATTTCCATCTCCTAGGAGTTGTTAGAAAGCAGTTTAAATGACTTGGTTTCTCAGGTATTTCACTGTTCACATTTTGATTTTTAGTGAATTAATTATTAGTGTTATTCAAGTTAATTTAGGCGGGAATTTTTATGTCAATTTTTTATTCCTCGAATATTTGGGAATTCCACGGACATGGGCGGGGTCAATTTTTGACCGCACCATGTCCGTCTGATTCCCAAATATTTGGGGAGTCCGTCAGATTCCTAGGGAATCAACAATTGACTTAAGCTCAGGGATTTTAGGCTGTCAAATGTGGAGGATGATTAAAAACAAAGATAGAGAAGGAAAAAGGTATTGAGATGCAAAATATTTGGGCATCAAAAAAGATTTCACATTAATGTGTACATATGATTACAGGGATTGATCGATGAAGAAAAAGTGGATTCGTTCAACATGTTAGTGTTTTGCCCATGTTCTAAGGAGGTGAGCAATGAAATAGCGAGAGAGGCTTCATTTCATATACAAAGAGTGGAGTCCCTGACAAAAGCTGCCACAAACGAGGTGAAGACAGAGGTGATGGATGCCATGAGAGGATCAGCTTTTAAAAGGGAAGCCTAAGGGAAATGTTATGCAAGTCAAGTAAGAGCAGCGACAGAGAGTCTGTTTAAACACCATTTAGGAGAAGTAATGGATGCATTGTTCCAGAAATGTGGAGAAACACTAGGGAACAAATTAAGTAAAATTGAGGAATTTGAGATCTAGAGAGGATATCTCGTCATGTCCTAGGAGCGTAAATCAACGTGTTGACCATTTACACAATAATTAACACTTTAAATCAACTTGTTGAGTGTTTCTAATGCTTTATTTATTTTTTAATATATATTTCTAGCCTTAGATAAAGTGAAAGTGCATCTCCTTGGAAGTGCGAGGTTACTGTACTATTAGTATATATTTTTAATTATATTATAAGTTTAGTTTATATTATATTATATATTTTATATTTGATATATTGTTAGTTACTTTTAAAGGTAAAGGAAAATTATAATATTTAAAATAATAAATTTTATGTAACTTAATTTAATATCGAAATTTGTATTTATTAATCATTTATAAAAGAAATAAATTATCATTTTTCTATGTTTTATATTAAAAAGTCAAAATTTTTAGTAACTAAAAAAAATTTCAAGTAACATATTTTTTAAGTAGATGGAAAGATGCTAAAGTAATTTAGGAAAAAAATTATTTGAATATTTTAATTAAAAGTATAAAGATAGTATAATTAAAATCATATTATTTTAAATTGCTTACAAGAATTATTTTGGATTAATATAAAATATACACTTTATAATAGTTCAAAAAATACTTTGGAAAATAATAGTTCAAAAAATATTAAATATTATTTTATTTGAAATTTAACATTAAAATATAAGGAATGATCAAGCATTTTCAAGTGGTTTATGTTTCTTATTATCAATATATCAATATACATGCAATGTCTTCGAAAACCAAAATACAAAATAAAAGTATATATAAAGTTTGTAAATGCAAGAGGATTTGTATTTATTTATTTATATATATATATAAACTTGAGAATTATTATATGAAGTCATTGTGATAATAGTAAATGAATTTCAAATAAAATTATGATAATTGCAATATTTTTAATTTCAACTAACAACATTAATATAAAATTATGGCCATGGGTATAGCTAGCACACCGACGATCAAGCATATATATATATATATATATATATATATATATATATATATATATATATATATATATATATATATATATGTATATATATATATATATATATAAGCCATGGATGTAGTAAGCACCGAGGATTAAATTTCTTGATAGAAAACCTCTTTTAGAGAGTAACATTTAAAAATGTTTACACTGAAGATATTTGATCCCTCTTGATGCTTGATATATCCATGGTTATGATGGATCTATATTCATTCTCTCTCTACACACAATTTCATTTTAAAATGCATAAACATATTCAATAATTTGAAAATCTTTTAGGCACTTCAATTTCAATTTCAACAAATCTTCGTTGGATTTTAAATAAAATCAACTAAAAAGATATCAATGGCCAAAATGTAAAATAGTGAAACCACTTAAAATAGATGACATTATTTACATTAAAATATTTTTTGTAATCAATATATTTTTGAATACATATAAAAGTTATTGAATTATTTTAATTTCAACAAATTCAATTACTTTATTACTTTGGCTATTGGAATATTTTTTTATGGTTAATAATTTTATTTTTCATGTTCTTTTTCTATATATACATATATGTAAAATTAATATTAATATTAATTAAATAATTTGAATATTCAAATAGTTTATTCAAATTTTATATCTAAATATCACATACATATACTAACATTGATGAGGGATGGAGCTGCATTGCCTGTCTGAAAAGGGTTAGGGTTATGCAGTCGAATAGTGACACGACTGCACCCTAACCACGCCATAACTAACTTAGTTGTCATCTTTTGCTTCCACCTGTTACCTTCACCGTGGCGGTTCCCATAACCCATCCGAGACATCCGTAATAGCACTATTACCCCGTCCTCCACTATGCTTGCTACATACTTGCCGAATTCTAACATCTTATCGTGATGATGGTTACGATAGTCCTGGAGACAGCTGGTGGAGAACTTCTCGAAACAGGCATGGAGCTAGACCTTGTAGATTATTCAGAGGACCTGTTGGAGGACGTTAATATCTGGCAAACTCTTCGCTCCGCCGCGGATGACCTGCTTCCCTTCTGTTGTGACCTAACGACTACCATTGTTGGTCTGCTATCGATCTCGGGACGCTACTACTCCACCGTGACCTTCTCCGAACCTTCTCTGATCTGGCTGGATCCACCCTTGCCGCCGCAGTCACCTTCCACTACAAACTTTGTGTTTTCCTGGTTCGACCCTAACCCTGTGGTTGCAAACACACAAAACTCCCATCCCTCCCATCCTGTCGACTCTGGAAGCTACCCCACAGGACACCTTAATCTGACTCTGGGTAACCCACAAGCCGCAGTATTTGAGAATCCTCCATCCGGTAGCTACTTGGGTGTACCCCTGCTTTTAGAACCTATTCCTACGACCGTCCAATTCAGTTCTGATAACCCTCCTACAAACCCTAATCAGCCAGAGGATCGATCAGACGCCCCTGAAGAAGCTATTAGGCCTATCAAGAAGCGAAAGTGTTTCAAAGCCAAAGGCGAAGACGTAATTCTCAGGCTTGGGGAGGATATACAGTGGGGCGACACCATGGATACGGCAGACCGTGTGCTGGTAGGAAGAATACGCGGTCGAAGCTACACAGCGGCTAGGCTCAAGTTGTGGACCTCTGAGGTATGGGGGCAGCACTTGGCCGACCTTCCCTTTGTTCAAACTTTTGTTAGGGGTTGGTTCGCTCTGCGCTTTGCTAGAGCCGAGCACACAAATTGGGTCCTATCTTCCTTCTAGCATTTTGAACACGCTCCAATCCTTCTCCGCCAATGGAACCCTCTATTTGATCTAGAAAAAGAGCAGATAGGAGTAGGGCCTATTTGGGTTCGGCTCCCTAGATTACCCCTCCAATTTTGGTCAAAGGATATATTCCGGCATATCGGCAACACATTGGGAACCTATCTAGAGAATGATAAATCTTATTTGGCTACTGGCATGATGGCATATGCCAGGATTTTAGTACATCTGGACACTAGGGGGGCCTTCAGGAGCATATCACTCTGTAATGGAGAACCTTTTCCCGTCAGCAAATTCTAGATTACGAAGGAGTCTCATTCTGTTGCAGACGATGCCACAAGGTGGGACACTTGTTCAAGGACTGCCCTTTGAATAAGAAGGTGAGTGAGGGAGCAAAGGGGAAGGTAACTCTGCAGAAAAGCTCACATGCATAGGGTAGCCCCCCAGTGGCTGAAGAAGCAACAAATTTGGCACATTCAGATGTAGAACAAGCACCTACAAAGGAGATCAGGAAGAAGCGGGGAAAAGCACCCTTCGGCCCACCCTCTCCTCCACTGACCAGAGCAAGGGCGGCTGCTGAGGCTGCATTCTCCACGGGTATGTTGAATTCAACTTCCTCCTCTGCTTATTCTACTGCTTCATCACATTGCATAGATACAAATACTGTTCGGCCCCATGTACACACCTATAACCCTCCCATATCTTTGGAGTGCCCTTTTAAACCCTCCTCCCCCATCATCTCCTGTACCCCGCCATCATTTCCCGAGGACCCTCAACCCATCCCCCACATCCGTGCTCCCACCCCCCCACCAAGCCCTCCATCCAACAGATACCCCCTCCACTCTCGGCTTCGATCACAGGCTCCTGATACCCTGGGTATCAGCCTAATTACCTCTCCCCCTCCTCTTAAGCAGCCTCAAGGTAGACCCTCCTCCTTATCAAAAGCTAAGCAACAAGCTGGGGAAGAGATTGCTGCTGGCAGACAACAATCCATCGACTAGGTACTTAGAGCAGTGAATACCCTTAAGCATCCCCCTCCATGAAAATGCTATCCTTCAACTGTAGAGGGTTGGCTAGCCCTGACAAAAAATTAGCCATGAGAAGACTATTTTTATCTGAACCCTTTGATATCATTTTTCTACAAGAAACCCTAGGACAGGGTAGTTTCATTACCCACCTTCTTGAATTATAGTTACCTGGATGGACCTTTCACGCTCTAGATGCATCAGGGCATTCTGGGGGACTGGCTCTGGGAGTCAACAACCGTTCCATTAGAATTTGCAATATTTGGGGACACTCAGGTCACTTAGGAGAAAACATATACTCCTCTGAACTCAATACTGAGATTAGGATTATCAACATCTATGGCCCCTGTCACAATAGGGAAGAATACGGGAACAAGCTGTTAAATTCTCACATCCTTCAAAAAACAAGCTCATTTTGGAACCGCGGGTGGGGGGGACTTAAATTTCTCCATTGGCTTTGCAGAATCATGGGGGCACAAATGCACAAAGAGATAACCTCTCAGATTTCTTTGAGAATAGACTAGAGGAATATAACCTTATTGATATCCCCTCGTCCAAAATTCTACCTACCTGGAGAAACAACAAAATAGGAGAGGACAGTCTCTCTAGAAGACTAGATCGATTCCTCATCAAGGAGCACCTATTAAACATGGGCCAAGGATTTAGACAATGGGTTGGCTCAAGGGGATTATTAGATCATAGGTCGATCTATCTAGAAATAAGAGGGGGTATGCACAAACCAAAATCTCCTTTCAAATTCAACGTTGCATGGCTAAGAGACGCAGAATATATCTGACTAGCCACCGAATTTTGGAAGGCTCGCCCCCCTGTGGCAGAAAGGACAATCTCAAAAGGTTTTGCAAAAAACCTGAGAGAACTAAAAAATCTCTCTAAAAAATGGGCACACAAAAAGAGAATCCAGGAAGACCTTATCCTTAAAATGACTGAAGAGGCCATAGAGGTTTATGAGAATGAACTTGGTGGGATCTTCTCCTCCCCTGAGCACAAATAGCATATAACCTCCCTTCTGGCTAAGAGATTCTCAAAGATAGGGAGGAAAGTTGGAGACTAAGAAGCAGAGCCATTTGGCTTAAGGAAGGGTATGATAATACCAAGTTCTACCATAAATACATGAACGGGTGCAGAGCGATAAATACTATTTGCTAGCTAGCAGATGAATAAGGAGAAATAATGAACACCTTCCCCCGATTAGCAGCGATGGCCACAACTCACTTCAGAAACATTTACAAGGCCCCCCCAAATGATACCCTTGATGAAATCATGAGAACAACTCAGTTATTTCCAAGGTTTGTTGATGAGGAGGATGCCTTGGAACTAATAAAGGAAGTCACCCTCGGAGAACTGGAAGCCACCATAAAATGGTTTAAGTGAGACAAAATCCGAGGCTCGGATGGATGGAATGTGGAATTCTACTTGGACTTCTTTGATATTCTAGGAGGGGACCTCCTACAAGTTATTTAAGAATGCAGATCTGGTGGAAGAATGTATGAGGCCTTCAACACAACCTTCATCACCCTCATACCCAAATCGGAGAACCCTATCTCCTTCAATGATTTCCGGCCCATTTCCTTGTGTATTGTATCTACAAGATCATAGCCAATCGCCTTCGGCCGATCGTGTCTAAACACATCTCCGCTGAACAATTTTCCTTCCTTTAGAATAAATAGATCCATGAAGTGGTCAGAACCACTCAAGAAATCCTGCATTCTATACAAACCCAGAGGCTCAAAGATATGGTCCTAAAAGTAGATGTTTTGGAAGCCTTTGACAGAGTAAATTGGCTATACATTAGAATGATCCTAAGACACTTAGGATTTCCATATGATTTCAGAAGATGGATTATGTGTTGCATTACTAATGTACCATTCGGTATTCTTATAAATGGAGCGACCTCTCCCTTCTTCCACTCCGAAAGAGGACTCAGGTAGGGATGCCCACTATCCCTGCTACTTTTCTTACTCATCATGGAAGGTCTCAGCCGTATCTTAAAAGAGGAACACCGACAGGGTAGGCTAAGTGAGATTTGGATCACAGAAGGATGCACATTGATGCACTTTCTCTTTGTAGATGATGTGCTACTCTTCCTTAATGGGAGTATTGGTGACTTGACTTCTCTTCTTAACTCTTTCTCTACCTTCATAGCAGCCACTGGAATGATGGTGAATGATGCAAAGTCCACTATAATAGCTATAGGGTGCCCCCCATATGAGATTCAGTATGCTCTGCGAAGATTTCAATATACCCTATAGCACCTGGAGGAGGGACTCAAATATTTGGGTTATAGATTAAAGCCCCTTGGATATAAGAATGTCGTTTGGATCCGGCTTATCACCAAAATGGAAAAACGGCTTAACATTTGGTACCAAAAATATTTATCAAGAGTAGGAAGGTTGATCCTCATCAAAGTAGTTCTGGAAGCAACCCCAGTATATTGGATGTGTTTAGCATGGATACCCAGGGGAATCCTTACCAGAATCAAAAACCTATGTTGCAGATTCTTGTGGAAGGGGAAGCAGCTGAGAAAGATTTTTGCTTAGACCAATTGGGAATCCCTGGCTCTCCCAAAGAAATGGGTAGGATAGGGAATCAAAAGCCTTGGCACTTTCTCTATAGCCTTGGTGGCCAAACTAGGGTGGGAGCTAATCACAACACATAGTTTCTGGACTAAGGTGGTTATCTCTAAACACATAGCTCCTCTTAACCTCATGGATTAGCTATGACAACCTCAGTGGATACAAGCTGGAAAATCAAACATATGGAAAGCAGTTCTACAAGAAATGCCCCTTATCAGGGAAGGTCTCACATGGAGAATACAGTCGGGAGCGGCCGTCAGAATAGGGATTGATCCCTGGATTGGATGTGGAAACACACACAGGCTCCCTGAGGAGCTTAGAACACACCTCACTGTTAGAGGGATCACACATCTTAGCCATATAGCAGACAATGATTGCTCTACATTTTTGCAACAAGCCTGGAAATCTGGGAGGGTATTGCAGATCCCTCAACCATGGCAACAACATTGGAAAGAATACACGGAGGCCCTCACTGAATCTCACATCAGGATATAGGAAGGGGAGGATGAGTTAATCTGGGCACAAGCTAAGCATGGGAAATATTCACCAAAAGCAGGTTATATATCCCTAATGGACCCAAAGAAACCTCCACTGTGCGAACCTTGGTGGAGTAGTATATGGAAACTAAAAGCACCACCCGTACTGGCTGACCATCACTGGCAGAATTCTAGCTGACTACCATCTCATCCTAGAGGAGGAACCTAGCTCCACTCCCAGTCATATCATACCAAAAGGCATAAACCAAGCACACCCTTGGGCATATTTTGATGGCTCAACGCAAGACACAGAATGTGGGGGGGGGTGCTATACTACATCTATCAGCATCATATTCTTACAAAATCCAAATGGGATTGGGAAGGGGGACTAACAATTTTGCTAAGATTATCACATCAAAATACGCCATACAATTTGCACTGAAAACACAATGCAGAAACTCACAACTTTTTGGAGACTCAAAAACAGTATGCAATTGGATAAATAAAAGTGGAAATTGTAATGCATTTTCTCTAAGACATATCATGGAAGAAGTCCATAGACTTATAAATTTATTTGACACATTTAATTTTCATCATATATACAGGGAGCAGAACACAGTTGTTGATTTTCTATCCAAGGAAGTAGGACACAGGCCTATAGGAACATGGAGCATACTAGAGCAGAAGGATGGAACTTTCCATCAGTACTATCATCGACCTTTTATAGACATATCAGATTAACTAGCTCTGAAGGAGCTTGAAATATATTTTGTTTTGTTTATATAATTTTATATATATGCACAATGAAACAGACTTATATATGACAGTTATTTTTTGATACTCTCTGCGTAGAGTAAGTACATATTTTATATTGCAATCTCAGTAACAGAGTAGTGTCTCCCTGCGTGGAGTACACCTCAAATTTTGATTGCTCAAATTGGATGGGATTTTAGCCCAAATTACAGTATATGCCTTTGCATCTACAAAATGTAATTTTCTTTCTTAATGAAAATTACGACTTTTTCCAAGGGCAAAAAAATATACTAAAATTGATATTAAAATAGTTTATTCAAGTTTCATATTTGTAAGAGGTATAAGAATTATACATATTCCTCACATTTAAAAGAGAAAATATAAGATTTTATTTTTTTAAATTTTAATTACTTTATTTCTTATAAAAATTTATATAAAACTATTTTTCTTCACATGAGCATCAAAATATTTTATTTATGGCTAAGAGTGAGAGTGAAATAATTGTACCACATTTGCTAAGTGAAATTAGGATTATTGATGTTTTATAATGATTTTCATTAAAACTAACCAATCATGTATATTCTTTTTGTTTTTAATTATAGTTGACATTGTTTTTAATTTAGAGAATATTTTACCTTTATTTTTAAAAGGCACATATGTCAACTCTATGTTGATCACTTACTGTACATCATCCTCATCTGGGTGTTATAACTTGTCATTGTTTAAATTGCCTTTTTGAATGCATAAATGGATAGCGAATCTATTTGAAATGTTTTTAACCATGAGAATGTTTGTCTTTTATTTGTTTTATATAATATATACATAGTTCACAAACACATATATTATTTTTGTAAGTAAAATTTCATTAGATTATTAAGAATTTACATATATCGATTTTTTAGTGGACAATGTCTAAATTTAGCATATGAAAAAAAAAATGCATATCTAATCTAGGACTAGAATTGTGCATGTCTTGGGGGCGACCATCTGCCCATAGATGGGAAACTAGATGACTTTCATAAATGTCATGAAACTAGTTTATAAATGCAGAAAACACAACTAATATGCAAATGAGTAAGAAAGACTGAGAATTATTTTCTTGATTCCTGGTAGTAGACAAAGCCATGCCAAGGGTTAATTGAAGGGATCTTCATGACCTTCCTTCAACCATGGTGGTATTTCCCACTTGATAAGCATCATGTCGAAGCTGGTGTCTACATCCTATTGCAGTCTCTATTTTGTCTACTTGTCTTTCAGTATTTTACTACCACCAACGACCTATTCCTTCACATTGTTTCTCAATGGCCCTTCTTTTGGAAAGGTATTCACCATCTCGAAAAATGGACCTAACTTCTTAGGATTGGGTGATTTTTCACCTTGAGAAATCAAGTCTGAGAACTCAAAGAAGAAGAGTTTGAGCCATCTGAGGAGTTAGAGGGTTCTAGAGGAAGGGGTGGTGGAGGCAGATAAATTCCTAGAGCACTAGCTAGAACACACAAAGTCGCTCTAGCCTGGATGAGATGAAAGTCTAGATCAATGATTTGTCTCGCATGTGTCGTTCAAGTAGGTTACTCAATGCCCATTGACAACCCCTAGTATTTATTATCTCCTCGACTTCTAGTGCCACAATCAATCTTCTAATGTGTTACATAAGATCCTCATAAAACCATTTTACTCCTAGAGTATGGCATGGAAGAGGAGGTTTACAACCTCTGCCCCTCCCTCCTCTCCTAGGAAAATTGTGCTCATGGACCATGGTTGTTAGCTCATGTTGTCATCAGTTTCTCCTTCCAGAACTGACATCCTCCTCTTCATTCTCAACAATATTAAAGGAATATTGAACAAGAAACTACTTATAGAGACAATATTTAACATCTCGATTCAACATTAAATGCCAATACACTTTTATCCAACCCAAACATCTCATGCAGTCAATGAGATCTATGGTGATGGTAGGAAGGGTTTGTTTTCATTATTCAATCATTAATGCACTCGATCTAGCTATCATGAATGCCTTAAATAGCTTTGGTAACCCCTTCTACACTCAAATGTAGGGATTTGAGATCTCTATTTTCCATGTATAAGCACCGCGAGGCCCATGTCACAATTTGAGGGAAATTAAGGTTTAGGTCATCACATGGAGCTTGCTCCTCTATCCCTTTATTCCCTAGAAGTTCCACTAAATAAATTTCCTTTCACATGACATGCGAGAAAAGTATTGCCTCTTGATGAGAAATAATTTGAGCTAGTTATTGCATGCTTTGATCCAAACGCCATCTCGAGGAGCACTTTGTGGGAAAAGATATTGAATGGATCTTCTTCATTGCTTGAAAAATTAACTGAGAGCCACCTTCACTAATGATTGGGTGGAAAACGCTATTCTGGGCTATAAGAATTCCTTGGATTAGGGCTTCCAACTAATATGAATTATTTCTTTCGTGCCCTATGTAGCCTTTGTATACACTAATGATATCACCCCTACATTTTCTTATGGCTCCTCCTATTCTAAATTCCCCTAGGTTTCCTTTTGAGGCTCCATCATTGTTTAGTTTGTAATGATGTGTTGGAGGATGTTCCCAAACTACAGATCTTGCATATTTTGACCTTGGGTGCAAAATTCTTGCTGGGAGAGGAGGTTGATTAAATTTCCACCATGTGAGTATTGATTTTCCATGAGGAGGGCCATAGAAATCCTTTTCTTACTAGCTGGCTAAAAACAAATTTTCGTGAGTGTGCTTATGGAAGAGATTCCAAATACCTTCCATGTTTTTTTGTGTCTTTAAAGATGTGTTGATTTAATTCCTTCAAGATTTCCTGAACAAGAAGGCTTGGAGCCAATCCCTAAAGTTTGTTCAAAGCATCTCTTTGGAAGGGGTTTTTCCCCATGTCCTTAGAGCTTGAACAATATCCCCACAACCTTGATCATTTTTTTAATCCTATTACAAGTTTGTCCCATAGGCCATTCACATGTGTCAAACAAGTGGTCTATGGTTTGCTACTAATTTTCGAACATATATTAGCATGCGAGTCCTTCAAATCCTCTTTCATCCCATTTCTCCCATGTGAGGATTCTACACTTTGATTGAAGCCATATGAAATTGGATACTATTGGCCATAATCTAGCGGAGCATAACACTTACCAATAAGGATCGATATTTCCTTGTGATGTCATCCAAGAGAAGTGTTAGGTCGCCTTGATAGTGAAAGCACCCACATTTTTGTAACCCCGTCATAGAATGTTTGAACCTTGTTTGTTTTTGAATAGTCTAAGCTTAATCTCATTCCATAGATTCTAAGGGTCTTCCACACTTCCATCTTCATACCATAGCTATGTGCCCTGCCATTTTTAGATGGTTGTGTTGTCATCCTCCAGCTAGTAATGGTAAACATGAGTTCGAACTACTCTCTAAGCATTTTCTTGACTTAAGGGGAACTGACATCTATTAACTAAGCTATGAATTTTCTTCCATGAGTCCTCCTCGAATCTTGTCAATTTTCGATCTTAGATTTCCCAAAAACAATGTGTTTGGACTATGGATTCCAAGTTAAAGAGCCTTTATGAGTTGAGGATTATAGTATGGAGTTTTTATTTTCCAACTCTTTTGCATATTTCATGTTTTATATTTTTTCCCAGTGCTATGAGGTGTATTTAACCCATATCTACCATATTTAGGCACCTAAAACCCTTTTGATGATTTCAAGGTCCTGTTGAAGTCTCAAAAATCACTACAAAAGCATGGGGGAAAACCACTCGGTCGGGGACTTGAATACCATCCCTTTTCCATTTGAATTAGTGGTTGTGACTGGATATAATGGGGCCAGTTTCCCAATCAAAATCTGATAGGATGGATAGGGTGTTTGATTGTTAAAACTAAGTGATAGATGGGATGGTTTTCAATTAAAGCACACACACAAACACACACATATATCTCTGTGTGTTTGTGTGTGTGCGTGCATGCGTGTGTGTGTGTGTGTGTAACCTATCTTAATATATTACGTGGGAATTTTTACTTATATTTGTGTGATCTAAAATGATGATCCTTAGTACTTTATAATAAATATTAACCAGATATTAGTAGAAATGAAAAAACTTTGAAATAATTATTTTGATTAAATAGTTAATCAAAATAATTTATAAAACATATATTGCATCAAATATCGTTTGGCCAATTTCTCATCAATGTATTAAAAAAAATAACAGTCCTAGTATGTTCAAAATTGAATGGATATAAAACTATATGTAAAAAGATACATGTGATAGATAGTATAATAAAAAATGGTTGTTAATTCATGAAGAAATGAATACACAAAGATAAAAGTACCTGAGGCATATCAGTTTGCTCATAAAATAAGTAGGTCTAGTCCAGTCTGTCTTATTAAGATGGTTAGGAAAAGTACAAAAGTGCAAGCTTTTCTAAGCCTTATCCAATAAAAGTTTTGGAATTCGATCCAAGGATTCTAACAAGAGAAACTTTACAGTACAAAAGGGCAAGATAATAAAGAGTTCCTTTATAAAATTTCAGACCATATCTAAAAAGAAATTAAAGGGTTTTTATAATAAAATATAAGTACAAAAATAGGCAATGCATAAATTTCTAGAGGAGGTTTAAACAACTCTCCTTAAAATAAGTGACAAAATTACATAAAGGAAAAATTATTGAAATGACTAGTTCTAGGATGGAACGGTATCTCCTCTTTCATTTGTTGTCTAAGATGATATATATCCATCATCGGCTTGAGTTCAAGAGGTTGTTTCATCCTTTTACGCATCTGGCTGGTATACACTTCATCTGAAATGGAAGGCATTATGTGCATTGATGAGTCAGCAAGACAACGTAGTACTAGCCACTGACTATGTGGCTTTACCAGATATCTCCAATACACTTCCCAGTCTAGTTTTGTAAGTTTTTTGATCACTTCTTCTTTTGTTGTAGAAGTTTCTTGTCATTTTGCTTCTAAGTCTTTGATATTGGGAAGACTCCCAGGTTGGCATTCTTGTAACAGATTGGCATTATGTAAATTATCATTGATGGTCTCAATGATCTTGCTTGCAGCATCGGTTTCTTTTGCGACTGCACTCTCTGCCTGTTTTAGCTGAATATCCCAATGAGTTAAGAGGATATCTTTGTGAGTCTCTTCTATCCTGGGGAGATCTTCTATCCTTCCTTCTGGGGTATCCTGCCATGAAATGTATCCTGAAATATTCTCATCAATCTCGTTGAAAGTGACCCTCATATCGGATACTCGATTCATCAATGAATCATTGTCCTTTCAGATCGGATTGATGACTGATAGCCTCTGACAAAATGTTTCATTTTGCACCGATAATAAAGAATTTAGTTCAAGTGCTTCTTTTACAAACTCCTCAACTTTAGGATTGTCTTTAAATTTTTCCACAGAAAATCGCAGCTGTTGTATTTGAGCATCTTTGGCACTTGTCTCTACTTGAAACTTGAGATTTAATTGATCAAAGCTCTATTGTAGTTGTGCCATTTGTGTCTTCATCTAATGGTATACATTTTTCTTTTCTTCAACCAACTATTGTTCTAATTGTTGTATCCTCTCATCTTTGTCCTTTATCAGTGGTTTGACCTCTGTTGCCTTATCAATAGTAGCAAATGCATAGGCACTAGCAAACTGTGATATTTTGGTCAAATTATCTGAAGGATCCATAAGGGTATCCTTCCAAACTACATCCATTGGCTCATTGTCATGACTTATCATCGAAGACTAGTATATTTTCCTTTTCTTCCTTTATCATTTTACTACAACCTGATGTTTTGGACTGTAAAAGACATCAAGAGGAGGAATCTCCACTACTCTGAGAACAATTTTTGTTGAGGTGAAGGCAAGGATGATTTCAATTTCTTATGTGGAAACAACCTTGTCAGTAGATCTATTAGTGAGCCAGCCCTGTCCAGTATTCTGGGGGGTGTCGAATATGTTTTGTGTTTCAACATTTTCCTCCCCTTGTTGTCCTTTGATTTGTTGGTTAAACTATTGCCATGCCTCATCTACTAGGTTTTTCAAGGGATTCTCCTTTGTGTATACTTTAGTGGAAATATCTTCCACTTCCTTCTCTTTTGAGGTCTTTTCAAATTCCCTTTCAGTGTCCTTTTTAGGACTCTTTTCTGGGCTTTTCTGTGAAACTTTTTATGAGTCATGCTCTAAGCCTTGTTCTATAATCTGGGCTGACCTATACTCTGAAGTCTACTAAAAACCTTGTTTAGAAGCCAACATCAGGGTTGGGCATGTTTGTTGGGCATGTATATGGTCAAATTTTTCGTATATACACAAATAGATATGTGCATATACAGAAGTTGTGCATATACATATATTGCGCATATATGGAGGTTGTGCACATATGGAAATTGCACATATACGGAGGTTGCACATATACAGTGACTGAATTTGTGCATAAATTATGTATATGCACATCTTCCATATATGTGCATCTACTTCTACATATGCACATCTTTCGTGTATCTGCATGTCTTTCGTATATATGCATATTTGGAAGTTTCACATATATAATAGATGTGCATATATGGAAGAACATATACGAAAGTTATGAAAATATACAGATGATATGCACATATGCAAAATCTACGCATGTATAGAATTTATGAGCATATACAAAAGATATGTGAATATACAAAAGTTGTGCATATACAAAATATATGCACATACACGGAAGTTGCAAATATAGAGAATATATGTGCATTTATAGAAGTTGCGCATATATGGAAGATATGCACATATACAGAAGTTGTGCATATACAAAATATCTATGCATCTTCTATATATGCATAACTTCTGTATATGTGCATCTACCATATATGATGTTGTTTTTAGTAAAGGGAAATCCTTTTTGAGACATGTAGCTACTGGGAAGATGAAACAAATTGGATCTATAGTGGAGAATATCTACAAACTTGAGGTGGAAGCTTGCGCTGCACTGAGTAGCAAGGTAAAAAATGTACAAAGTCCAAATGTTGGAGAACTTTGGCATGGGCGCACGGGACAATTACACCATAGGGCCTTAAAAATCATGCAACAGATTACAAACGGTCTCTTGAAATGTACCATTGACCAGCATGATTTCTGCAAGGGATGCACGTTGGGTAAATGTGTCAAATCCACCTTCTAGGGCTGAGATAGCAGAGCTGGAGCAGTCTTGGAGTGAATCCACTTTGACGTATGTGGACCATTACATACAACCACTACAATAAAACACATGTATTATGTAAGTTTTGTTGATGACTTTTTAAGAAAATGTTGGATCTTCTTCACGTGGAAGAAGGATGAAGTTTTCTCAAAATTTATTGAATTCAAAGCATTAATTGAAAAGGAGATTGGACATAAATTCAAGGTCTGAAGAAGTGATAATAGAAGATAATATGTATATATAGAGGCACATATACAAAATATTATACGAAACCTATGTATATACAAAGGCTAAAGTTCTTCACAACTTCCGTATATGCGCATATCTTTTGTATATGTGCAACTTATGCATATACGTAACTTCCATATATACGCACATACAGAAGTTGTGCATATACAAAATTAGTGTCCAACTTCTATAATATGGATATACGACAACCTACATATATGCAAAGCTTCTGTATATGCGTATATGACCAAACTCCATATATGCACAACTTCCATATATGTGTAACTTCCTTATATGTGCATCTCTTCTGCATATGCGCAACTTCCGTATATCCATATATATGGAAGTTGTGCACATACATAATTTGTGTATATATGGAGGTTGAATTTGTGGACAAGTATGTGCATATATGGAATATATGTGCATATATGAAGATATGTGCATATACGAAAGATATGTGTATGTATGAAAATTGTGCATATATGAGGATTATGCACATATACAAAAGTTGTGCATATACGAAAGTTGCACAAATTTTATATATGCGCATCTTATTTATCACATATCTTTCATATATGCACATATATTTTTTATATGTGCAACTTCTATATATGTGCATATACGGAATTTGTGCATACACAAAAATTGCACATATATGGAAGATATGTGCATATACGAAAGATATGTGCATACACAAAAATTGCACATATATGGAAGATATGTGCATATACGAAAGATATGTGCATACACAGAAGATATGTGCATATCCAAAATATTTACTTTCACATCGTGTATGAAATTATTTGAATCACATATCCTTCTATACTCTTTGAGCATGGATTTGTTTTCAGAGCTAGGGGTTTTACTAATAACATAGAATAAGAGAGGTTTATTCAAACTTTCCCTTTGTGGCTCTTAACATAGAAGGAATTCCTTCCATGTGAGACATGTAGATAGAACATCCTACATATTAAACTTGTGGACCTGGAGTTTACATATGGCATTGATTAAGAGTCTTATTTGATAAGTGTTTGTTCAGGGAACAAAATAAGCTTACTTGTTCCTAGGTCATGGTCATCAAGTTGTAATCCAATTTCAAATTGGAGTGAATAGGTCACTTTACATATAAGAATGAAGTGAAATGACCACAATCATGATCTCTTTCCAAGGACACCTTATCAATATCAAGAAATGAATGAAAAATAATTACATGCACCTTACAAATAATGTCCAATGAAAAAGATTACCATGCACATTACAAATGAGTCTGGTTGAGTGGGTGCCTCTTGTCTGGTTGAGGAGTTGAGGCACCCACTCAACCAGAATCATTTGTAATGTGCATGGTAATCTTTTTCATTGGACATTATTTGTAATGTGCATGGAATTATTTTTCATTCATAAGAATATTACTTGATATTGATGAGGTGTCCTTGGAAAAAGATCATGTTTGTGGTAATTTCACTTCATTCTTATATGTAAAGTGACATATTCACTCCAATTTGAAATTGGATTACAACTTGATGACCATGACCTAGGAACAAGTAAGCTTATTTTGTTCCCCGAACAAACAATTATAAAATAAGATTCTTAATAAATGCCATATGTAAACTCTAGGGCCACATGTTTAATATGTAGGATGTTCTATCTACATGTCTCACATGGAAGGAATTCCTTCTATGTTAAGAGCCACGAAGGGAATTTTTGAATAAACCTCTCTTATCCTATGTTCTTAGTAAAACCCCTAGCACTAAAAATGACTCCATGCTCAAAGAGTATAGAAGGATATGCGATTCAACTCATTTCATACATGATGTGAAATTAAATATTTTGTATATGCAAAACTTCCATATATGCACATATCTTCTGTATATGCACATACATATATGGAAGATATGTGCATATACAGAAGATATGTGCATGCACAACTTCCATATATGCACATATCTTCTGTATATGCACATATCTTCCATATATGTTCAATTTTTATGTATGCACAACTTTTGTTTATGCAAATTCCGTATATGGGGATATATGGAAGTTGAACATATACAAAATGCATGTGCATATATGAAAGATATGTGATAAACAATACAAGAAAAAAGGACATTGGTGAGGGGCGAAAAATGTCACCATAAGATCATTGGTGACGGTTAAAAAAGCATTCGTCACCAAAAACTGAATGTCACCAAAGGTGGCATTGCTAAAAGTATAGGTGTTGTAGTGACATACAAAATCCATCACCAATAATGATTTATAATGACAGATAATGACCGTCACCATTTCATATGAGAAATGGTGATGGAAAATAGCCTCCGACACCAAAAATTGAATGTCACCAAAGCTGGCATCACCAAAAGTATAGGTGTTGGAGTGACATTCAAAGTTCGTCACCAATAATGATTTATAATGACGGATAGCAACCATCACCATTGCATATGAGCAATGGTGATGGACGATAGCCTCGGTCACAAAAAACTGAACGTTACCAAAGGTGGCGTCGCTAAAAGTATAGGTGTTATGGTGACATTCAAGGTCCATCACGAATATTGATTATAATGATTAGTGACCGTCACCATTTCATATGAGAAACAATGATTTATTGTGATGGATCATTAATGGCCGTCACTATCGGTGCATATATATGGTGATTTTCATTGACTGTCACCAAAAGCCACATTGCTAGAAGTATAGGTGTTGTGGTGACATTCAATGTCCATCACGAATAATGACTATAATGATAGAAAACGACCGTCACCATTTCGTATCAACAACAAAAATTTATGGTTATGGACCTTTGAGGCTCGTCACTATTGAGTATATATGGTGGCGTTCGTTGACCGTCACCATAATTTTTGGTGAGGGTCGAAAAATGTCACCAAAGCTCATTGGTGATGGTCAAAAGAGCCTCCGTCACTAAAAATTGATCATCACCATTCCATATGGATGTGAGAGCACGATGGAATCGAACCAACAACCTCCTGCTTGTAAAGTAGGTGCTCTTCCATTGAGCTAGCACCCTTTAAAGAATTATATTTTTTAAAATTAGACCTTGAAACTTCATAAATTGTAAATTCTACAACTTTCAATAAATTAAAGTCTCAACAATATTTTATTAAACAAGCAAAGCAACATCGAAGATGTAGGTCCCTACCTAATGGTTATTGAAGTTATGAAAATTGGGTGGAGGGAAAAATAGCTAAGTGTAAGAGAACCAATATGTTTAGTTGAATACTCAATGACCTATAACTATCAAATGCACCAAATATTGCAAAGGAAATGTCATAAGTGGATATCATATGGAAGAAGAGGATGTAGGGACTTGGAACCCTTGTACATCTTGGCATGCCTTAGCACTTGGGACATCTTAGCTTGTTTGACATGTCTTCGGACTATCTGGCACATCTTAACATGCCCTAGCATTCCCTAACACACCTTGGTAGTCATGACCTCACAACTAGAATTTAATTTGTCCATGACTTGGGAACCTTACATTCACTAGAACACCTTGGCACTCCCTATTTTTCATGCCTATGTTATCCTCCATAATGTCCTAGGCTAATGAAGAGATCGACGAAGGTAACCACAGACCAAGCTTTTAGTTTGGTAGCTAGCCCTACCAAACTAGAGAGGGCTCTCTCTATGAAATCACATCCAAGAGATGACTGGAATGTAAAGGATTTTAGGCTAGATAGCTAGGGTCAGGCGGGTTTTTGGAAAATTTAGGGACTTGGAACCCTATCCACCGGTGTCTTGTCTGGCAGGGACTTTGCCGAGGAGGCAAGGACTTGGAACTCTGTCTAGGATAAAGCACCTAACATGCATGATAGAAGCTCCCTAGAATAGAGTACCTGCTACCTAGAAGAGTGTCCCCTTCTCAAAATATAGAACCCTTCTCTACTATGCAATTTTCTTAAAGATAAATATGTGCATAAAATAGTACTAAGAAAAACACCTAAATTAAGAAAAGTGAGCATCTAAGTCAAACTATAAAAGTATAATAAATATGGCTCTATATAAGTTTGGGAAACACTAGACAAGCATGCTTTCATACAACAACAATAAGATGCCTAAAATTGATGTGATTCTTTCATCATTGCTATACCCTCTCAGCAAAACTGGAATCTATAGCATGTACCCCAAGGTTGTATTCATTTGCTGAAGGTGTCGATTGAAAGGATCTTCTGAGATGACTTAGTATTGAAGTACAAACACCTTCAAAACAATAGATAAAGTCTATTGTGAATTCAACCCATTTGCACACAAACCAAGGCTGCTATTGGGTACACTTCTCCGCTGAATGGAAACTACAATGTATTGTAGTGTTGCTGAAGGAAAAACACCTTTAGTGTAACACGGATAAAAATCTAAAAAATATTGTCAATGTGGCCTCGGTTGTCGATGATCTCATCAATATAGGTAACAACTTTTATAATTTAAAAACCAAAAGGTGAGATGCATAGATCATTTGAAATGACAGATTTGGGCATACTTTATTATTGTTTAGGAGTGTTAATATAGAAAATACGAGGTAACTTGTTGCGTATTTATGTCATAGGCCAAGGATGCAAAGAAATACATAAAATATTAAATAGCACGGTATAAGTCAATTGCAGGTTATTTTGAAACAGGAATGGAATTCTCCTTGTGCTGGTTCTAATCTAGTGTGTATAAATTTAAATAAGAAACTGATAATTATGGGGTTGAAATTGTCTCATAATTCATGAAAAGTCAAAAATTTGTTCACTAGAACGAAGTAGAGCAAGTCTTTAGGTTTATGGAAGGGAACACCCTATTCGCACGAAGATAACTTGAAATTAGTCGGGCATACTATTTCTCATCTTCTTGTACGTGTGTGATTTGAAAAGATAACCACATCTAAAGACTCAATAACAATTGTGGTAAATTTTATAGATGTGAAGCACTTATGAGAAAACCCATTGCTTAATGAAAATTTAGTGAGGAATATGTCAAAGGATTCAATCTTGCACTCAGTCATAAAAAGGAAATTGGGGTATACAGTATCTTGCCAACAAACCGACTCCAACCATAATGTGAAAGGTAGGTTAACTGTGAAACCTCTTTCCCACTTTTTAGTATTGTTCCCTCTTGAATTCCAATAGGTATTTGGTTGCTTATATCCACAAAACTCGTGCCAGGTAAACTCTGCATGATACAATTGTGACGTGCAAGATTGACACACACTCTAGTTTCCCTCTAAAAGAGGGTAAGTCAAAATATTATGACAATCTTAACTGTAATTTTATCATACAATATTGAGGTATTGCATGGAATAAACAATATACTATCAATGCACTAATGAAGAACTCAAAATAAACAAATTTCTTATTGCTACAATAGTGCCTCTTGGGATTCTCAGATAAAGCACCTAACTTGTGTGGCAAAAGCTTCCTAGAATAGAGTACCTCCTACCTAGAAGTGTGTTCCCTGCTCAAAATATAGAACCCTTCTCTACTGTGCACTTTTCTTAAAGATAAATCTGTGTATAAAACAGAACTAAGAAAAACAACTAAATTAAGAAAAGTGAGCATCTAGGTCAAACTATAAAAGCATACTAAATATGGTTTTATAAAATATTGAGGTATTCCATGGAATAAAAAATAGACTATCAATGCACTAATGAAGAACTCAAAATAAACGAATTTCTTATTGCTACAATAGTGCCTCTTGGGATTCTCGAATAAAGCACCTAACTTTCATGGCAAAAGTTTCCTAGAATAGAGTACCTCCTACCTAGAAGTGTGTCCCCTGCTAAAAATATAGAACCCTTCTCTAGTGTAACCTTTTCTTAAAGATAAATCTGTGCATAAAATAGAACTAAGGAAAACACCTAAATTAAGAAAAATGAGCATCTAAGTCAAGCTATAAAAGCATACTATATATGCCTAAAATCTATGCACTTCTTTCATCATTGCTACAACCTCATAGGAAAACTATAATCTACAACATGTATCCTAAGGTTGCATGCATCTACTAAAGGTGCAGACTGAAAGTATCTACTAAGATGAAGTATTGTTGAAGGAGAAACACCTTCAAAACAATAGATAGAGTCTAATGTGCATTTAACCCATCTGCACAAAGGCCAAGGTTGCTACTGGGTACACTTCTCCCCTAAATGGAAACTACAGTGTATTCCTGCTCTACTGAAAGAGAAACACTTTTAGAGAAACACGTATAAAACTATAACATATATTGTCACTGTGGTATCAGTTGTAGAATTTCTCATCAATATAGGTAACAACTTCAATAATTGAAAAACCAAAGGTGAGCTACATAGATCATTTAAAATGATAGATTTGGGCATACTTTATTATTTTTTAGGAGTGTTAGTATAGAAAATGCAAGGTAGCCTACTGCATCTTTATGTCACAGACCAAGGATGCGAATAAATAAAGAAAAGATTAAATAGCATGGTACAGGTTGATTGCAGGATCTTTTGAAACAAGAATGGAGTTCTCCTTGTGCAGATTCTAATCTATTGGGTATAGATTTAAATAAGAAATTTATAGTTATGGGGTTGGCATTGTCTCACAATTCATGGCAAGTCCCAAAGTTGTTCACTAGAAATAAGTAGAGCGTGTCATCAGGTTTATAAATGGGAACACCCTATTCACAGGTAAATAACTTCAAATTAACCGGGCATATTATTTCTCCTCTTCTTGTACGTGTGTGATTTTAAAAGCTAACCACCTCCGAAGACTCAAGAACAACTCTAGTAAAGTTTATAGGTGTGCAACACTTCCGAGAAAACCCATCACTTAATGACAATTGAGCAAGGAATATGTCAAAGGATTCAATATTGCACTCAGTCATAAAAAGGAAGTTGGGGTTTCCGGCATCTTGTCAGCAAACCAACTCCAACCATAATGTGAAATCCAGGTTAACTGTGAAACCTCTTTCTCACTTTGTGGTATTGTTGCCTCTTGAATTCGAACAGGTATCTTGCTCTTAGATCCACAAAACTTGTCCCAGGTAAACTTTGCATGATACAATTGTGATGTGCAAGCTTGACACACACTCTAGTTTCCCTCTAAAAGAGGGTAAGTCAAAATATTATGACAAGCTTAACTGTAATTTGATCATACATTGTTGAGGTATTGTATGGAATAAACAATATACTATCAATGCACTAGTGAAGAACTCAAAATAAACGAATTTATTGTTGCTACAATAGCGCCACTCTTTGGATTCTCCAAGGAGCCACTAATTTATACACATTTGGAATCTTTACTTGGTCTGTAGAAAGATTAAGCAATGGTAGTGATCACTCTTTTCCCTCCCATGGAAGGTCTATATAGAGTTAGCAATAAATTGATTTAAAAGTGAGGTATATGCCTGAAAAATAGGAGTCTGACTCTTCAACTCTAATTTAGTGGCAATGAAATATTCAATTGTAAATGCTCGATCTTCTACAATGTAAAGTTCTAGATAAATGGTTAGCGTTAATCTGTCCATTGTCCGCATATCCCAAAAAACTATGTATGTCTGGACTTTGGTTGTGTGTAAGAGAGGGGAGATCACATAAATAATCCATTATCGAAGAAAAAGTTAAAGCACAACATTCCATGGAGATTTTTTTTAAAATTTTATTACATACCTTAGAAAGTTTGAAAGGACATAACTGAAGCAACCCTCTCCTTCCACACTTCATTAAATATGCCCCTTTTCCAATGCAGATGTGGCCTACAAAATCACAATCAACAAATAGAATATGAAAAGTAAGTTTAATGAATTAAAGTAGCTTTGTTATACCTCAAGCAAATGGACTATGATAAATTGGATTCATTCTCTACGAAAGATGATATAGCAAGATCTAATTACATTTTTAACTGAAACAAAGGTAAACTGGATTCATGCTCTGCAATAGATGACATAATTAGGTCTATTGACATTTTCAACTCAAACAAAGGTAAGTTGAGTAAGCTCAAGCTCCAAAATGATGGCATCCAACTTCTGAGTGGCAATTACTGTATATATCTAGCTAGAGGCTATAACATAAAGATATTTGTTATATGTGAAGATAAAAAAATGAAAGGAATGTGAAATTTTGACCATCAACTATAATTTCCTTTCAAGTACTAGATCAAACCATAACATTGTTATCAAGATAATCAACTCACCCATTCTAGTACACTTCTAGTAGTTTCATGATAAAACTCAAACACAATAAACTTCAAACAACATAAATTAATCAACAATATGTCTGAGGTTGGTTACCTAAGGATTATATCATACTAAATTACCTTTTGCATCTAACATTGAAAATGACTGTGAAATAAGTGAAGGCAAATCAGTGATTATGATGGATGCATGTGAAGAAATAAAATAAAAAAAGACCTTTCTTCTTGCTACTGATGAGCCTTCTAGGGGATTCTTGGATGAAGTTGATCCCGATTTGCTTTCTGAAATCAAAGAGACACGTTCTAGCTACGCTGATTTGACGGACAACAACCCTAATGCTTATGAAAATGAATATGGAAAGAAATAAGCGTCGATGAACTTGGTCTTGAAGAAGTTGTCTCAAAGTCTAATATGGATAGTATTTTAAATTTCTACAGCTAACAGAGGGTTTTCCCAGTTGGGTTCCCTAGATTTTTTTTTTTTTTTTTTTGCTATAGTGTGACTGTGTTTTATTTATGTTCTATTCCACTACAAATTGGTAGAGATATTTTTGTCTTCATGCAACAATTAGTTTCAGATTTATTCATTCAAGCAGTAGTAGAATTTCAAGGAAATTCTACATAAGGGACAATTAATCTATATTTTCACTTATATCTTTTGCAAGTAAAATTCACAACTAAATTTTCATCCAAAGTGTTTAGGTTACTAGCAAGTGGTATCACAACATATCTCAACATTGCAAGGCATAAATCATACTATTCAATAAGGTTGAGACTTGGGATACAAAAATATTCCCAAGTTATGCAAGTAAGAAAACTGCTGATTTTTAGTTCTAAATCTATCCAACCAGAACAAAATTATGTCGTTTTCAACACCCTCTAGTTAAAGTTATTCCTGGCCGCATTCAGCCCAATTAAGAATATATCAATATCATTGAGATTTCTTCCTCATTTTATGCTTCTAATTTATATATTTATGCAACCTAATATATCACTTATGTTAAGTGATTATTCATTAGAAATTATTTAGTCGTCCAACGCATCTACCTAATTTTCTGATCAGTTTCTGGGAAGACTCTATTAGACATTTACAACAGAAAATAGAAGACTCTTTTAGTACCTAGTGTTATAAAACTCTAACATGCAAAAAGTATTTTGGTTTGTTTCCCTAAAAATATTTACAAAATTTTCAATCCCAAAGCCATTTCAGGGACAATTTTAGTCAGGGAGAAATTTAGTATTATTTTTGGAAAATTTGAATGAAACTAAAAGAGATTCTTCCCGTTTGCTCAAAATATTCTAGCACCAAATATGAGTGAATTCATGGAACTTAAGATTTGGAAATAGTTAAATTTCACTTCGCTTTTCCAGGACCATATATGAGTGAATTCACAAAACCTGAGATTTGGATTATGGAAACACTTAAATTTCACCTCATTTATTAGGATTGGAAGTTCACTGAGATACAAAACTTTTACATTAAGGATCTACTTTGCTTGTTTAAGGACAATGTCCAGTTTATAAATATTGATACAAGAATACTTGTATACATGCCTGACACAGTTCTTTGGTCACAACTAATGAAACTGAACTCCATCAATACATAACAGACCAGGTAGAATGTAAGAGAGCATCTACTTTTCACCATATACTCTAACAAAAATAAACATCTATAGAGTCATATAAAGTTGTCACCACACCAAATAAGGAATTAAAAACGAAAATAAAAATAGGAACAGGCTTGGATTGTTATGCTTACTCTAACAAAATGTTAAATAGGATCAATATGTTAATATGGAAAATAGTGTAGTTGATTATGATTTATTGAGCCCAAGGGGTTAGCCCAACCGAATGTCATTAATGTTACTATGTATTTGGCTAGTTCTTTGTTGGCAGGTGACCTATTTGAAATCCCTTGGGTGAGGTGCACTAGTCAATGCCAATGGGTTTACCAGGCATGCCATCCATGAATGTGGGGAAACATCCATTGGGATTCCCCTGAGAGTTTTTCTTGGAAAGAATAAAAATAAGATTTCCTAAAGAGAAATTTTGAGATGCATACAGTGTACACCCAATAAAATCAACTCTATATAGACAAACCATAAAAGAAGGAAAAATACATATGCTTTACCTATGTTCCCTCATTCTCCCTCCGCCCTGTGAAATGTGAAAATATGTCACTCTTAAACTTAAAAGAAATGATGAAAAAAATAGTGAATTTTAAACCAGTCCTCTTTGTGTGAAAGAAGACTAAAAGTGGGGTGGCAATGTAGCGAGGTTAGAAATGAAACATACCTGGGTGCCATTAACGGATTGAAGAGGTAAAACCTTAACTCACAACTCTCTTCAATCTCATTTTCCCTCCCATCCTGTGAAAAGTGGAAATATGCTACTCGTAAACTTAAAAGAAAGGATGAAAAAATAGTGAATTTTGAACCAGAGATCTGAGGTGTGTGTACTCCTACTTATGTGGAAGAAGACTAAAAGTGGGGTGTAAATGCAACGAGGTTAGAAATGAAACATACCTGGGCGCCATTAATGTATTGAAGATCTAATGGTGGGGGATCTCAGGCGTGTGTACTTCTCCCTGTGTGGAAGACGACTAAAAGTGGGGTGGAAATGCAGCAAGGTTAGAAATGAAACATACTTGGGCGCCATTAATGGATTGAAGATCCAATGGTGGGGTTCGATATCAGTCTGCTACTGGTAAAACCTTAATTCACAACACTCTTTAATCTTGTTTTCTCTCCCACCCTGTGAAAAGTGAAAATATGTTACTCTTAAACTTAAAAGAAAGGATGAAAAAAATAGTGAATTTTGAACCAGTCCTCCTTGTGTGGAAGAAGACTAAAAGTGGGGAGGAAATGTAGAAAGGTTAGAAATGAAACATACCTGGGCGCCATTAATGGATTGAAGATTTAATGGTGGGTTCAATATTAGTTTGCTACTGGTAAAACCTTAATTCACAACTCCCTTCAATACCATTTTCCCTCCCGCCCTATGGAAAGTGAAAATATGCTACATATAAACTTAAAAGCAAGGATGAAAAAAATAGTGAATTTGAACCAGAGTTCTGAGGTGTAGTCCTCCCTGTGTAGAAGAAGACTAAAAGTGGGTTGTAAATGCAGCGAGGTTAGAAATGAAACATACATGGGCACCATTAATGTATTAAAGATCTAATGGTGGGGTCGATATCAATCTGCTAATGGTAAAACCTTAATTCACAACTCTCTTCAATCTCGTTTTCCCTCCCGCCCTGTGAAATGTGAAAATATACTACTAGTTTTCCCTACCTCCGACTTATGAAAAGTGAAAAATTAATTCACAACTCTCTTCAATCTCGTTTTCCCTCCTGCCCTATGAAAAGTGAAAATATACTACTTGTTCTAGAAAGTAAATGAAGATTGGAATTAGGAGGGCTTTGTTACATCAAAATTAAGGCTGAATTTTTTCAAAAATCTTAAAATTTCCCTCCCTAAAAAACGATAAATACAATATTTATAGAGTATAGAGTAGATGTGTAGGTGTAATGTAAATATGTAAACAATTCTAAATATGGGCTTAGTTAAATAATACTAGTAATAATAATAATAATAAAAGTCAATAGTATGGGGTTGAGTGCAAAAATCTAAACGTTGGCTCAATTAATAATAAAGAAATAATAAAATTGAATTTTTTATATTTTCATTTTGTTATTAACTTGTGAATAGGTTTTGTTACAATGCCATGAGCCAATACCATGGCTTATCAATACCTCAAGCCCAAAAACCATAACTTATTTCACAACCAAAATATTTTATAACGATATTACAAGATTCTTAACCATGGATATTTACCCCCCACTTTACAGTGGATATTATTAACTTGTAAAAAATTGGTTTTGTTATAATACCATGGGCCAATACTATGGCTTATCAATACCACATGCTCTAAAAACATAACTTATTTCACAAGCAAAATATTTTATAACAATATGAAAATATTCTTAACCGTGGATATTCATTCTCACTTTACCATGGATATTATTAACTTGGAAATAGATTTTTTTACAATACCATGGGCTAATACCATGGCTTATCAATATTACATGCCCAAAAAATATAACTTATTTCAAAACCAAAATATTTTATAAGAATATGATAGGATTCTTAATCATGGATATTCACCCCCACTTTGTCATTGATATTATGAACTTGTGAATAGGCTTTGTTACAATAGCATGGGCTAATACTATGGCTTATCAATACCACATGCCAAAAAATCATATCTTATTTCACAATCTAAATATTTTATAACGATATGACAAGATTCTTAACCATCCATATTCACCCCCACTTTACCATGGATATTATTAACTTGTAAATAGGTTGTTACAATACCATGGGCCAATACCATGCCTTATCAATACCACATGCCCAAAAACCATAACTTATTTCACAATAAAAATATTTTAATTTAATTTAATTTTATAACATTTTTTATTTGAAGCTAATAGGAAAATGGTTGTAATTAGTTTTGAGATATATATAAATCCTCTATCCTCACGACTACTAAAATTATTCCCATATAAATTAAATTAATTTTGAATAAGATTAAAAATGAGAATACTTTTGTATTTAAAGATGTGAAATTTATATAATACAAATATTAGTAATAACCAACATAGATCTATCTTAACTAAGGATCCAAGTGATGATAGCAAGTAAAGTGAAGGGAAGAGAGGGGGAGGAAGATAATGACAAAGATGGAGAGAGAGAGAGAGAGAGAGTGATAGGGGGAGAAAGACAGAAGGAGGTAGGAAGAGAGAGAGGGGAGAGAGAGAAGAAGACAGTGGGGAGAGCGAAGAAGAGAGTGGGGAGAGAGATATGGAGTTAGGAGGGGGAGAGAGAGGGAGGAAAGAACTAAGGCATAGGGAGATATAGGTGGAGAGAGAGGGAGGGAATAACTAAGGCATAGAGAGATAGAGGTGGAGAGAGAGAGGAAGTGAAAGGGGATAGATGGATAGAGAGAGACGAAGAGAAGAGAGGAGGGGAGAGAGAGTATAGGTGGGGATAAAGATAGGGAGAGAAGGGAAAGAGAGAGAGAGGGAGGAACAAAGATGGAGGGGGAGAGAGAGAGAGTGTGGGGGGGGGGGGGGACAGAGGGAGGTGAGAGAGAAAGGGAGAGAGAGGACTAAGAGAGAGGAGAGAGAGATGAAGTTAGAGGGGGAGAGAGAGGGAAGGAAGAAGAAAGACATAGAGGGAGAAATGTAGAGAGAGAGAGGGAGTGACAAGGGAACGATGGAGAGAGGAGAGATAGAGGGAAGAGAGAGAGGTGGAGAGGAAGAGGGAGGGAGAGAGAGATAGATATGGAGAGAGAGTGTGTATGTTTGGGGTGTTAGATAGAGAGAGGGAATAAGAAAGAGACACATAGATACAAATATAGATATTATATAGTATTATATAACCAGCCTAGATCCATCTTAACTTGGATCTACGAAGCGCCAAAAAAGAGGTTTTCACATCGAGACGTTGGATCCCTCTCGGAACTTGATAGATCTGGGTTAAGATGGATCTAGGATAGCTTAATAAGTTTGTAGTTGTATTTGATAAACTAACACTTTTTTTATGGTTGTGTTTGAAAACAATTTTTCCATATTTGGTGTATTTATCATAATAATAAAATAATCTAATTTTAATTTAATTTTAAGATTGCCTTTTTTATGCAATGATTTTGTTGTTAGTTTATAGAGATAGACATGTTATACTTTTGGAATTTGAAAAGGAAACATGTGCTCTTAACTTGGTTGTATTGAAAACAGTGTAAGAAAGAAACATGCCTTCTTAACTTGGTTGTTTTAAAAACATAAGTATTCTTGTATACTAGGTGGGTGCAAACAAGAGAGAGTATATGGTAAGTGGATTGAATAGTTAAAAAAAATGTCAGTTAAGGAGAAAGTTACAAAAATCTAACAAGTAGGCTAGGGTTGGGATATTACTATTTTGGGAGATCTAAATTTGAAGGTACATTTTATGGAGGTGCAGTCTAAGCCCTTGGGTGTAGGGCACATGTTATGGGTATCTTGGACTTTTGGTGTGTATTAGTGGTGTCAACTAGTGGTGGAGTGTCCAACCAATGAGTAGGCAAAGTTTTTCATTTACAAGGTTGCCATCAATCAAGTATTCTCCTTCTCTACCCAACTCTAAGATGAGGAGTGTGCATAATGGACTTATTATTGTAACAAATTGTAAATATTTGATTATCTTTAAGTTCAAGGGCTTGAAGTGGCTGCCTCAACCTACAAATCTTTAAAGGAACTATGTGTTTTTCAATTAAACCCTTGTGGTCAAGGAGCTACAAAATAGGAAGGCCTTATTGCTATTTTTAAGGGGTTGTAATGACCCTCATCTTGTGGTAAATATGTAGATATGATGGTAATGGTCCTGATCTTAGTACATTCACATATATAATGTAAATATTTTCCTTTCACCTTGAACTGTGTAAATATGATAAATATTTTGTGGTTACCCCGATGTACATGGTGAAGTTCCACTTGCATGATTATGGGAAACAGTTCTCAGTCATCCTTTTGTACATGGGGAAGATCATAATTACTTTGTGCGGTAAAAACACCTAGTAATATTTTCACACTGAACACTATACAATAAACTTAACCCTAATATCTTAGTGAAGAACAAGTAACTAGCTAGACTCTGGAAGGGTTTTTGGATTGACTATTAGTGAAACTCATTGCAGTTAGGTGTGCCAATGTGTGGTGAGTGTTAGTGAGTGCTAGGGAAACACAAGAGAGAACTAGGTCAAAATGCATGGAAATGAATGAATAATAGTATGTGACAGAGAGTGTCAATGAGTTCTAGGTGTGGTAAGAGGGGAGTGGCATGGTATGTGAAGCAGCGCTAAGTCATTCTAATGTGCCAGAGCGACATGCAACCAATATGTGCTAGGTGCCAAGGTGTGCCAAATAGTGCTAGGAAGTGTTAGGGAGCATTAGGGAAACACAAGGGAGCACTAGGTGAAAATAACGCATGCAAATGAATGATTAAGAGTTTGTGATAGGAAGTGTTAGTGATTTCAGGGTGTGCTAAGGAGGGAGTGACAAGGTATGCTAGGCAGTGCTAAGCCATTCTAGAGGCCAGGGAAACATGACAAGATGTGCTACGTGCTAAGGCGTACCAATGCATGCCAAGGAGAGTTATGGAGTGTCAGAGAAAAACAAGGGAGCACTAGTTTCAAATGCATGTAAATGAATGAATAAGGAGGGAGTGACAAGGTATACTAGGTAGTTCCAAGGAATGTTAGAGTGCCAGGGCGACATGCCAAGATGTGCCAATTTGTGTCAATGAGTGGCATGAGAACACAAGGGAGAACTAGTTCAAATTGCATGGAAATGAATAGATAAGAGTGTGTGATAGGGAGTGTCAGCAAGATCCAATTGTGTTAAGGAGGGAGTGACAAGGGTATATGCTAGGTAATGCCAAGACATGCTAGAGTGTCAAGGCATGTTAGGGAGTGGGAGGGTCTATTAGGGAGTGGAAAATCATGCCAAGGAATGTAGGGGATGATAATGAGTGCCATGTAGTGCCAATGGATTGTTATACGTGCCATATGTCATGGCATGTGAAGATGTAAACTATGTTGCTTAGTTGTTTTATGGGAACTATCGGATGTGAGCCTTGACTTGGTAACTTGTTAAGTGAGATGAGTTAATATTGGACATGAGAAGCCTAAGATGATTTATAGTCCATTAGGGGACAAGGCATAGTCTAGTTGTAGTAAATGTAGCTTGGTAAAGTTGTTGTAGTCGAGGCAAGACTTGGTTGGGTTCTTAAGTCTAAAAGAAAATAAGGTTAGTTATGAGGGAATGATAATTAAGGAGTTCCATGGCATGCCAAGGAATGAAAAGGCATGTTGACATATGCCAGATAGTTTCAATGCATGTCAATGAGTGTTTGGGAGTGTCAGGGAATCATAAGGGAGAACTAGGTCAAAGTGCATGGAAATTAACGAATAAGAGATTATGCCAGGGAGTGTCAGTGAATTCTAGGTGTCCCATGGACGAAGTGTGTTAGGAGAATTTCATATTAGGACTTGTAGGAGGAAATCCTACAATTGTGTTAAGAGGATGGAAAAAGAAGTTTGAGACAAAGGGAGACTTTGGTCTAGGCACAACACTATTTTTTCAATGACTTGGTTGGGTTCCCAAGTCACAAAAAAAGTAAGGTTATCTATGAGGGCATGAAAACTAGGGAGTGCCAAGGTGTGCAGGGAATTTCAAGAAGTGCTAACACATGTTATAAAGTTCCAAGGAATGTTAGGCATGTCAAGACATGCCAAGTGCTAAGGCATGCCAATGTGTGCTAGCTTGTAGGATGTGGTGCCAACACATGCCAGGGATTGCCAAGGAAACACAAGGGAGAACTAGGTCATAATGCATGGAAATGAAGGAATAAGAGTGTGTGTCATGGAGTGTTAGTGAGTTCCAAGTGTGTTAAGGAGGAGTTACAAGGCATGCTTGACAATGCTAAGGAATGCTAGAGTTCTATGGTGACATGCGGCCAAGATGTGCCAACGCATGTAAGGAAGTGGTAGTTGGGAGTGCCAGGGAAACACAAGAGAGAACTATGTCACAAAGAATGGAAATGAACAAATAAGAGTTTGTGATTAGAAGTTTCAGTTAGTTCTAGTTGTGCTAAGGATAAATTGACAAGGTATGCTAGGCAATGTTAAGGCATACTAGAGGCTAGGGCGACATGCCAAGATGTCATAGGTGCTAGGGTGGAACAACACGTGTTAAGGAGTGATAAGGAGTGCTAGGGAAACACAAGGGAGAACTAGGTAAAAATGCATGGAAATGAATGAATAAGAGTTTGTGACCAAGAGTGTCAGCAATGTCTAGGTGTGCTAAGGAAAGAGTGACAAGGTATACTATGTAGTGCTACGGAATGCTAGAGTGTTAAGACGGTAGGCCAAGGTGTGTTAGGTGCTAGGGTGAGCTAGGGAGTATTAGGGGGTGTCAAGGAAACATAAGGAAGCACTAGTTCAAAATGCATGGAAATTAATGAATAAGAGTGTGTGAGAGAGAGTTTCAGTGAGTTCTAGGTGTGTTAAGGAGGGAGTGACAAGGTTATATGCTAGGCAATGGCAAGGTATGCTAAACTACCAAGGCATGCCAGGAAGTGCCACAATGTGCTAGGGAGTGTCAAAGCATGCCAATGAATGTAGGGAATGTTAATGCATGCCACATAGTGCCAAGGCATTCTAAGACATGTTAGGTGCTATGGCATGCCAAGATGTAAATTGTGTTGCTTAATTATTTTAGAACAAGGTTGGATGTGATGAGCCTTGTCTTGGTAACTTGTTAAGTGGGATGAGTGAGATTGTACATGAGTACCTTAAGATGAGTTACAAGTAGTTCTTAGGTGAACAAGGCATATTTTGAATTTCCATGACACATGAGGATCCAGGTTTGGCCTTAGAATTTTTTATGCGAACACACTCAAGTGCCACAGCACATCTACTATGCCGAATGAAATTTTCCATGAAAGAAAAAGTAATGGATTGAATGCACATAGTTTAGGGTCTGGACATCTTCATATGTTAATTCTTATTATTGTGATATACAATAGCCATTTATATGTCTAGTGTAAGACTCCTCTAGATATTTTTGTCCAACAACATATCTGTTGTAAAAGGTGTACTGTCAGACGTTACTCCATCAAAAATAGTGACCAAAACGGACCTTACTATGCACACAGATGAATAATTAAGAATATTGTTATCTATGAGTGTTGATGTGGAGGTATGGGACAAAATTACACATGCAACGAACCTTTTTGTTCAACCAATCAAGATCTAAAAAGGAAAATGTGTGATTATATATACATGTGTGATAGTATTTGGAGAAATGCCAACCTAACCAATAAATTTGTTGACATTTTGCTAGAGCTAACCTATAATTGTTCCTAAATTTAACAAACATGTAAAATACGATTGACTTTTCAATACAAAATATAAATTGATAGGAGCATGGCCAAATCGTGAAAGTGTAAAAGTTGGTATGGCTTAAAGGGACCGATCCCTTTGAAAAGTATTAAATGTGGTAATGAAGGTTGAGCCTCATTCTAGAACCCCTTTGGGCGTCCATCTTAGGAATTGGTGTAGGATGCAACACTTCAAAATAATTTTTGTAGCAGTGATGTCAACACTTGTATAGTGACATTGGGTTGGAGTTGGCCTGTCAAAGCTCATTGGTCTACTTTGGAACTTCTCTAGGGTGATGCCTTAGATGATTTGGAGTGAGAGGGAATGATTTTATGTTTAGTTTGCATTAAAGAAGCTTTGGAGGCTAGATACTGCAGAAAAACCCCTTGTTCTGAATAGGGAAGCACATGCCACTGAAGAGAGTAACAACAAGTACAAAGATTTGAAACTCAAATCACATCACTATTTATTACTCTTTGAAACAAGAAATAACTAAAAATTTCAAACACTACTATTCACTTTTCCTTTAGTCCAGAAGGTACAATGAATCTGGAAACATGTAAAACAATGTCTCAACTTTCTTAACTCCTAATCCTAATACACCTTCCTTGCATGGATAGATAAGACAATTAAAGTCTACTGCTAGTGAATATGATATGAGATATGCAAACATGCTTCCTTAGCTAAGGCTGAGAATTAATAACTAGGGAAGTTCACCTTTTAACTATGCATGCAAAAACTAAATAAAGCAAAGAGTTTCTCTACTCCAGGTGCCAGAAAAGAATCCACTACCTAAGGTAAGTGATTTGCTCAGAACAAGATATTTAGGACTCAAAAACTTTGTTGCTTCCTTCAAGAGAGGTGTATGCCAAACAGAACTAAGCTATCATGCACTATCCTCCAAATTCATTCACTTTTAACAGAATTCTTGTGCCCAGAAAAAGACAAGAGACCAATATCCAACAGAATTCGCTGACCAGCGAGAGACCCTTGTGCTCAAACAACGAGATAATAAGAGAATGTCAACTTGGGTGGAATATTTCACCATCGAAATTGACAAGAGATAGAAGGGGTAAAAAAACTATCATACCTAATGCTCAAGAACAAATGAATTAATCCACACTTGGTGATCCAAAATGAATTCAATTCTTCTTTATTTATAGATTTTCCAGAGGGGTTTCATATTCTTAAGTGATAGAGTAAACCTTACTCCAAACCCCAAATTTGGGCTTTTTAAGCCCAGTTTCCCCAAAAATTGCCCAACAATGGGTATTTTGGGGTTTTTCCCCCTTTATGGAGGACTATAGTCTACATGGATGGATAGGATATTATGTCCCATTTTCCCTCAATTTGTAGAGGACGTTACATGGCACCTAATAAAAGAAACAGTGCTTTAGTTTAGGAGGTAATAACTAAATACTTATTTCTTTCCACATAAGACATACATCTTGCAAAAATGATCATGGGGTACAAATACTAAAAATGGCCTAAATATTACTAGCATTTTCATAGTCCAAGAATAAAAACCCTTTCAGGTGAAACAAAGTCAGTACCACATACCACGAGCACAAATGACAAATTCAAAAATAATATACTTATTCAATGAAAGAATGACGAATCATATTAGCACTCTTTAAATTTAATAGCTCTTGAGTTGTAGTGTAAATCAAAATTTCTCAGGTTGGATCATAATTAAGTACTTAATGTTGTTTTGGGTCCAATTTGGGGAAAAGGAGGAGCTCTTGGTGACAATGGGATGATCAGACTTTTCAGAAGGGAGCTCTACTATACTTTTCAACATACAAGCCATTCATTCTAGTGGAGGAGAGATAGAGAAGCCTTTAATAAGGACCTTTCCAAGATCAATTTGGAGGAAAATCCATTTTCAAAGCTTAAACAGAGTTCTAGATTCAAACAAGGGTAGTCATTTTTCAAAACAATTATTAATTCCCAAGAAATTGGAGCCAAGCTGACATGCTGACCATTTATTCTTCTACTGGACAAGGAAGCATTTATAAAAAGTCCTTGGCCCTTTCATCCAGTATTTGATGTAAATCTCCTGATTATAAATGTAATGAGAGATGCAGTTTATATTAAGGAAAAGGGAAAAGTAGAGGGCCAGTTAATAATTATCACTAAAAAACTCTCAATAGAATCCTAACAAATTTGAAATGAAAAAGGATAACTCCATGGTTATTTTTTTCTTTAGAAACTTTGCTAATTTTCATGATTGAAGCATGCATTCATGCCTTGAAAGAAGCTCACAAATGCTTTTGATATTAGTTGAAGCAAAGAAAATGTGCAAAGTTACACTCACATAGAGGTATGGAAAAAAAGTATGTGGAGCTTATTGTCCCAGAATCCAAACAAAGAATGGAAAAAAGGTGAAAACACAAAGTCAAAAGGTATGTGTAGATTTTGTCATGCAGAGGTAGGTGTTAAATCCACACTCTATAGTGAAGGCTTTGCGGTGCAAGTGACACAAAGCTTTGCATGTAGAACTTTGGATTAAAAGGAGTGGAGCTTGATGCTACATGTCCACTATTACCCCACTTTCTGTATGAGTTTCAATAGATAAAAATAATGAGATATGAGAGATATAGAGTAGATACTATTGCTATTCAAATTTAATAAAAAATATTACTATGTCTTCCTCGACATAAAAGAAACATCTTCCATAAAATATTTTGTCCATGAACCTAATTTAAAATGAATCTCTTCCGTTTATGCACCCAGCCACAAATAGAAACGATGCCTATGGGCCAATTTCAGTTTAGAAAATTCACAATTAGTTTCAATTGTAAGATATCCTATTTTCAGTTCAGATTTCAATTACAAGCAGTGAAATAGGACTCGCCGATCAATTGTGATCCATCACGAGTCGAAATCTACTCATCCTCCAAATGATCTGATCTAATATTTGTGAGTCAAACTCATGTTGACCAAGTTTAACTCATGGTCAATGCAAGTTTGACTTGAGACTTTCCGATTAAAGCAGATTCCTGTGATTGATTCCAACTTATTCGATTTTCAGCCTTGACTCGACAAGCACGAGTTTTTCAAGTTTAGGTATGCCACATTGCTAAGAGCTAAACGTCGGTCATTCCAAAATTTATTTCTCATTTCTCAGGCCCAAAACTCATATGTCGAGACCTTCAGTAATAAGTCAATACTCAATATTACATAGTCCAGACTCAATATTGGGGAACCGCCAAGGTGAGCCTAAGTCCAGACTCCATATTAGGCAGTCGCCGATGTGTGCTCTATCCATACTCCATATCGACCCTCGGGCAGTCACGTGTCACCTTCATCATGTGTTACCTTTAGGCTTAGCCGCTTCACTATTCAACAATCAAGGTACATTGGCACTTGGGTTAAATAATAAGTATATTACTATATTGAAGTTTCAATGTTGTTTTCAATGGTAAGTTTCAAGTTTCACTCTTCAACAATCGAATGTTCAGCGTATTCCTTTGGTTATGACTTTTAAACCCTATAAATGAGGCTTAAATAGATTTTAAAAATGCACTAAGAAACGGTTTCATACCAACCATCGACAAAGTCATCAAGCATTCTTTCCTTGGTCGATGTATTGCCGATTTCAAAGGCTTTAACCATGCATTCACAACTTTGGATATTTTTGTTTTTCTAGAATCTGTTATTGCTATATTGGTTTAGTTGTCTTATGCTAAACAAACTTACAAATTCAAGATTACAATGCAATATATTTTGATAATATTTCCTTTAGGTAGCATTTCCTCATATATACGTAATTATGTTTCAAGGTCATAATGATATATTAGGTTGAAATGTGCTTGTGTTGCTGGACAGACTCCTCTTTGATCCTTAACAAAACCTCATATCCTTTAAAACCAACCCTCTTTTTTGCGAAGTTATATATGGCATTTTTAATTTTAATTTTTTATTGTATTTTATAGGAGCCAAATTAAATAGAAGGCACAACTCCAAATCTAAACAGAAGCTGCAATTTAAACACAAGTCCAAAACAACAACAATGCCGAGGGAGAAGGACTTTGCTTGGGCTTATTGTGACAAGATTCTTGGAGACCCTAAGCTCCTTTGTAAATTTTTCAAAGCGAAATGTAGTGGAGGAATTTATAGATTCAAGTACCACCTTACACAAATACCCGGCCATGATATAGGTCTCTGCAAAAATGTTGACAAAAATGTCAAACACCAAGCAACCTTAGCCATTGATATGTTGAGTCAGCATAATGCAAATAATGAAAAGAAAAAAAATAAATAGAAACTCCTGGAGTTGATAATTTTTCTTCCACTACCCCATTGTCATCTCCCATTGTTGAATCCTCAATGTAGTTCCCAAGTTTCCCACACATGCCTCCAAGTCCAAGTCAAACTCAAGGCCAAATGAATCCTCTTGCATTCAACAGTGGAGGTGGAAACATAAACACCTTTTTTTCTCCCCGCATAAAACCTAGTTCCCAACCTACCTTGGATACCACTGGTTGGTAAAAAAATATCCATAGTCAGGCAAGGGAGGCCATCACTAACTTTTGGTACTATTCTAACATACCTTTCCACTGTGCCATAAGTCCTTATCGGCAAGCTATGATTGATGCAGTTGCTTTTGCAAGTCCAGGGTTCAAAGCTCCTTGATTAGAGAGCATTAGGACAAAATTTCTATTAGAAAGTGTTGAAGATGCAATGCTTGTGCTATCTGAGTTTCGTTCATCATGGGTAGAAACAAGGTACATGATCATGAGTGATGGATGGACAGATCAGAGGAATAGAACTTTAATAAATCTCCTTGTATCTTGTCCAGTAGGTACAATGTTTCTCAAATCAGTGGATGCCTCAGACAAGGTTAAGACTGCACAAATTATTTGTGAAATGATGGAGGAAGTCATTCAAGAAGTGGGAGAAGAACATGTTGTACAAATTGTCATCGAAAATGCAGCTAATTATATGGCTGCTGGTAGACTTTTTGAGATTAGGCACCCCACTATTTTTTGGACCTATTTTGTTGCCCATTGTATAGATTTAATGCTTGAGTACATTGGTAAGCTTCATTGGATACATGAGGTTGTTGGGAAGGAAAAATTCATAACCAAATACATATACAACCAAATTATTGTCCTAAACACCATGAGAAAATACACTGAAAGTAAAGAAATTGTTCGACCTGCAGTGACTAGATTTGCAACAAATTTCATATCTTTGCAATTTGTGGTTGAGAAAAAGATAATCTGAAGAGGATGTCCTTGGGACCTGAGTGGATGTCATCTAAACATTCCAAGGCCCTTGAAGGCATTGACGTTGTTGCACTTGCGTTTAATGAGGGTTTCTGTAAATATTCCAAAGAGATTATTGTTGTGATGGATTCCCTTGTTAGAGTTCTAAGGTACTTTAAGTCTTTTAACTGTTTCATGTTTTAAATTTCATTTCAAGCTTCTTTTTATTTTCAATGTTTCATATTAATTTAAATTTGAAAGCTTGAACTTTCAAGATGGTTGATGGTGACAAAACCGTTATGGGTTACATCTATGAGGTGATGGATCTCGCAAAGGAGACCATCAAAAGAGGATATGGGGATGAGGAGGCAAAGTATATGCCTCTTTGGGACATTATTGATGCACATTCGGATAGGAAATTACATTCCCCCTTACATGCTACTAGGTACTTCTTAAACCCATAGTATTTTTATGATAATAGCAAATTTAATGAGGATGGGGAGGTTCACAGAGGACTTATGACATGCATGGAAAGGTGCTTCCCTGATCTAGAATTTCAAAGTCGTGTCTTTTCCCAAATATAGGATTATAGAGAACCACATAAATTATTTTCCTATACCAGTGTTATACGAGAAAGGTATAAGGTGTTGCCAGGTACCCTTTGAGGCTTAAAGGCTTTATCAGTTCATTAAATTTGTTTAAACTTTATTTTGTATATTAAATCTTTTATTAAATTTTGTTGTCTTTTTAAGTTTTTACTATTTAGTATTTAGTACGTCTACTCATGAACCCTTGCCACTTGCTAGGTATATGGTGGAAAAACTTTCATAGTGATATGCCAGATTTGAAGAGATTTATCATTCGAACCTTAAACTAAGCATGTAGTGCTTCAGGTTGTGAGTGCAACTGGAGCATGTTTGAGAAAATACATTCTAAGAAGCGCAACCAATTGACACAAAAGCGCTTAAATGACCTTGTATTTTTCCATTACAATCTACAACTTCACAACAAGAAAATACTAGGTGAGAGCTTGAATTTGAAGGTTTCATAATCTGATTTGGAATTTAAAGTTTAAACTTTAAAGTTCAAAGTCAAACTTAAATTCACATTTCAATGTCTCATGATAATGATAGGTTTGGATCATTCACCAATATACCTTGAAGAGATAGATTTGCAAACTACAAATGCAGCAGATTGGGTCCAATTAGAGGAGGCTCCTCTTTTAAGCCTACATGACTTGAAGAACTTTGAGAGTCAAGCAAGCGGAGGAGTGGGAGGAATCGCTTCTAGTTCTCACTCTTAAGAGTCTTATACTCTTAGTTACTGATTTTTTCTAATTAGTATGCAGTTGTTTGTAAACTTTTAGAAGCAGTTGCTTCTAGTTCTATGTAGTCACTAGTTAGGAGTCATGACTCAGTACTTTGGATCATGTTTGGACTCATAACATAAATGAGATGCTTATTCATTCATGATATTTTGGACATCTATTGATATTATGAATTGTTTGGATATGGCTTTATTCAATATCAATGAAAAATGTTTTTTTTTGTTTAATTCAATATATGTGCATATTTTCATTTATTGAATTCACTGATTTTTTTCCCGATTTTTTTCCGATTTTTCCCCAATCTGATTAAAACTCTTAGCTATTTTGCCTCACCGATTTATTGTCTATTCCGAGTCTGGTAACATTGGTTACAAGTTTCATTCTTCACTTATGAGTGCTAAGGTGTGCTAGAGAGTGCCAATGCATGCTGAGGAGTGTTCGGGAGTACTAAGACAACACAAGGGAGCACTAGGTCAAAATGCATGGAAGTGAATGAATATGAGGTTGTGTTGGGGAGTGTCAATCAGTGCTAGTTGTCATGCCAAGGAGGGAGTGACAAGGTATGCTAAGAATGGGTAAGGCATGCCAAGGAATATCAGGGAATGTCAATAAATGCTAGAGTGTGCTAGGTAGTTCCGGGGTGTGCTAACATGTGCCAAATAGTGCCATGGAATTCCAGGTGCTAAGACATGCTAGGATGTGCAGGGTGCTAGAGTATGCCAATATGTGTCAAGGATTTTCAAGGCAACAAAATGAATAACCAAGCTAAAATGAGAGGAAATGAACACATAAGAGGGTTAATAAGTTGGGACTTTATCTTTTTCAAAAGGGGCATGCTAGGCACACTAATAATATGTTCCAATACATGCCAAGTGCCAATGTGTGCCAAGTGCTAATTTTTGTCAATACAATATTATTCCAAGGAGTTCCAGGGCATGCTAGGGACTATAGGGAATGCCAACACATGATAGGGGAGTGTTATGCTATGCTATGGCATGCCAACATGTGCTTTGGCATCCTACTCATGGCAAGATGTTCTAGGTACAAAGGTGTTCCAGGTACACAAATGTTCCAAGACATGTGAGGTGCTAAGGAATGTTAGTGTATTGTTCCAAAGCATGTTAAGGTGTGCCATGAGTGTTGAGGAGTGATAGGTCTCTCTCATTAATAGAATTGACAGAGCTTGATTATGCATTAAATAATATAGTTCCTACACACACTAGTGGAACTTTATTTAAAGGAAATTTGCTAGATAATAAACCTAACAGAGATGAATCATGTGTTGACTCATAGGAAGACTATATTCTTATGACTTGAGGGAAATGATACACACTAATTACTTCTTAACAAGTTGACTGGCTATTACAACCACTATGACCTTGGACACATAATGAAAAATAGTCCGCAACAATGGCCTCAAATCATTATATTTTGGCAAAAAATATAGTAACTGGTACACAGCGTCATCAAAAACTCATTGGAATGATCAATGATGAAGAACATTTTTTGATCGTCACCAAAAGTAACCAAAAAGAGCATTAGTGAGGGTCAATAAAAGATTGTCACTTGAAGTGTCACCAAAGAGAGAATTAGTGATGGGCCTTTAATGAACATCACCAAAAGTGTCACCAAAGAGAGAATTAGTGACGGGAAATTAACGACCCTCACCAAAAGCGTCATTGAAAATGACTTTGGTGACAAATCTTAAAGAACCATCACTGTATACACTTACAACAACAATTTTTAAAGACCGTCACCATATGCGACATTGATGATGGACCTTAAAGGTCTGTCACATGCATGAAGCGTCATCAAAAACTCATTGGAATGATAAATTATGATGAACATTTATTGACCATCACCAAAAGTAACCAAAAACATCATTGGTGATGGTCAATAAAAGATCATCACTAGAAGTGTCACCAAAGAGAGAATTAGTGACAGGCCTTTAGTGATCCTCACCAAAAGTGTCACCAAAGAGAGAACTAGTGATAGGCCTTTAACAACCCTCGCCAAAAGTGTCATTGAAAATTGCTTTGGTGTCAAACCGTAAAGGACTATCACTATATACACTTACAACAACTCTTTTTTAAAGACTATCACCATATGTGACATTGATGACGGACCTTAAAGGTTCGTCACAAGCATGACCCTCACCAATGACCTTTTTTCTTGTAGTGAAAGAAGATGTGCATATATAAAATTTGTGTGACTTTCGTATATGCACAACTTTTATATATGCACATAATTCCCATATATGCACAATTTTCATATATACACATATATTTTGTATATGAACATATCTTCCATATATGCACATATATTCCATATATGCACATACTTGTCCAAAAATTCAACCTCCATATATACACAACTTATGTATGTGCACAACTTCCATATATATGTATATATGAAAGTTGTGCATATGCAGAAGATATGCACATATAAAGAAGTTTCACATATACAGTTGTGCATATATGGAGGTTGCTCATATATGCATATACGAAAGCTTTGCATATATGTAGGTTATAGTATATGCGTATCATAGAAGTTGGACACTAATTTTGTATATGCACAGCTTCCGTATGTGTGTATATACAAAAGTTATGCATATACAGAAGTTGCACATATACCAAAGATATGCACATATACGGAAGTTGTGTAAAACTTTAGCCTCTGTATATGCATAGGTTTCATATAATCTTTTGTATATGTGCCTCTACCGTATATAGCCTCTGTATATACATATTATCCTCTATTATCACTTCCCAAGGCTTTCAATTTCTGTCCAATCTCCTTTTCAACTAATGCTTTAAATTGAACAAATTTTGAGAAAACTTCATCCTTCTTCTCCGTCAAGAAGATCCAACATCTTCTTGAAAAGTAATCAACAAAAATGACATAATACATGTGTTTTTTTGTGGAGGCTATAGAAAATGGTCCACATAAATGAAAGTGGATTCACTCTGAGACTGCTCCAACTCTGCTATCTTGGCCCTAGAAGGTGGATTTGACAAATTTACCCAATGTGCATCCCTTGCATACATCATGCTTGTCAATGGTACATTTCAAGAGACTGGTTGTAATCTATTGCATGATTTTTAAGGTCCTATGGTGTAATTGGCCCATGCGCCCATGCCAAAGTTCTCTAACATTTGGACTTTGCACATTTTCTACCTTGCTACTCAATGCAGCACAAGCTTCCACCTCAAGTTTGTAGATATTCTTCACTCTAGCTCCAATTTGTTTCATCTTTCCAGTAGCTACATGTCTCAGAAAGGATTTCCCTTTACTAAAAAAAACATCATATTCAACATCAACAACATCATAAATGGTATATGCACATATAAAGAAGTTATGCATATATAGAGGATGCATAGATATTTTGTATATGCACAACTTCTGGATAGGTGCATATCTTTCGTATATGCGCAATTTCTATATATGTGCATATATTCTATATATTTGCAACTTCCGTGTATGCGAATATATTTTGTATATGCACATATACAAAAGTTTCACATAAATAGAAGCTGTGCGCAACTTTCATAATATGCATATATGGCAGTCTCCATATATGCACAACTTCCGTATATGCACATATCTTCTGTATATGTACATAAATTCTATACATTCGTAAATTTTGTATATGTGCATATCCTCTGTATATGTGTGAAACTTCTGTATATGTTCATATTTTCCATATATGCACATATATTTTGTATGTGAAACTTCCAAATATGCATATATACAGAAGACATGCAGATATACGAAAGATGTGCATATGCAGAAGTAGATGCACATATGTAGATGTTGTGCATTGTTGGAAGATGTTCATAGACATAATTTATGTACAACTTCAGTCACTGTATATGTGTAACCTCTGTATATGTGTAATTTCCATATGTGCAAAACCTTCGTATATGCGCAATATATGTATATGCACAACTTCTGTATACGCACATATCTATTTGTGGATATACGAAAAATGTTTCCATATACATGCCCAACAAAATGCCCAACTTTGATGTTGGCTTCTGAACAGGGTTCTGAACAGACTTCAGAGTAGAGGTCGGCCCAGATTTTAGAACAAGGCTTAGAGCATGACTCATAGAAAAGTTCACAGAAAAGCCTAGAAAAGAGTCCTAAGAAGGACACTTAAAGAGAATTCGAAAATACCTCAAAGGAGAAGGAAGTGGAATATATTTCCACTAAAGTATACACAGAGGAGAATCCCTTGGAAAACCTACTAGATGAGGTGTGGCAATAGCTTGACCAACAACTCAAAGGACGGAAAGGGGAGGAAAATGTTGAAACACAAAACATATTCAACACACCCCAAAATACTGGACGAGGCTCACTCACTGACAGAGATACTGACAAGGTTGTTTCCAAAGAAATTGAAATCATCCTGGCCTTCCCCTCAATAGAAATGTATCTCGAAGTAGACGATATTCCTCCTCTTGATGTCTTTTATAGTCCAAAACATCAGGTTGTAGTAAAATGACAAAGGAAGAAAATGAAAATAGATTAGTCTTCGATGATAAGTCTTGATAATGAGCCAATGGATGTAGTTTGGAAGGATACTCTTATGGATCCTTCAAATAATTTTACCAAACTATCACAGTTTGCAGGTGGTTATGCATTTGATATTATTGATAAGGCAGCAAAGGTCAAACAACTGATAAAGGACAAAGATGAAAGGATACAACAATTAGAACAACAATTGACCGAAGAAAAGAAACATGTAGACCATCAGATGAAGACACAAATGACACAAGTACAACAGAGATTTGATCAGTTACAGCTCGAGTTTCAAGTAGAGACAAGTGCCAAAGATGCTCAAATAGAGAAACTTCAATTTTCTTTGGAACAACTGAAAGACAATCCTAAATTGGAGGAGTTTTTAAAAGAAGCACTTAACCTAAATTCTTTTTTATCCATGCAAAATGAAACATTTTTTTAGAGGCTATCATTCATCAATCCGATGTGCAAGGACAGTGTTTCATTGATGAATCGATTATCCGATATGAGGGTCACTTTCAACGAGACTGATGAGAAGATTTCAAGATACATTACATGGCATGATACCCCGAAAGGAAGGATAGAAGATCTCCCCAGGATAGAAGAAACTCAAAAAGATATCATCTTCACTGATTGGGATATTCAGCTAAAACAGGCAGAGAGGGCAGTCGCAAAAGAAACAGATGCTGCAAGCAAAATCATTGAGACTATCAATGACAATTTACATAATGCCAATCTGATATAGGAATGCCCACCTGGGAGTCTTCCCAATATCAAAGACTTAGAAGCAAAATGGCAAGAAACTTCTACAACAAAAGAAGAAGTGATCAAACAACTTACAAAACTAGACTGGGAAGTGTATTGGAGGTATCTGGTAAAGCCACATAGTCAATGGCTAGTACTATGTTGTCTTGTTGACTCATCAATTCACATAATGCCTTACCTTTCAGATGCTGTGTATACTGGCCAGATGTGTACAAGGATGAAACAACCTCCTGAACTCAAGCCAATGATGCATTTATATCATCTTAGACAACAAATGAAAGAGTAGATACCATTGCATGCTAGAACTAGTCATTTCAATAATTTTCCTTTTATGTAATTATTTCACTTATTTTAAGGAGATTTGTTTAAACCTCCTCAGAACTCCATGCATTGCCTATTTTTGTACATATATTTTATTATAAAAACCCTTTCATGTATTTTCAGGAAGGGTATGGAATTTTATAAACAAACTCTTTATTATCTTGCACTTTTGTACTTTAAAGTTTCTCTTGTTAGAATCCTTGGACCGGAGTCCTAAACTTTTATTGGAGAAGGCTTGCAAAAGGTTGTACTTTTCTACTTTTGCAAACTATCTTAATAAGACAAACTAGACTAGAGCTACTTATTTTATGAGTAGAATGATATGCATCAAGTACTTTTATCTTTGTGTATTCATTTGTTCATGATTTAACAACCATTTTTATTATATTTTTTATCACATGTATGTTTTTACATACAGTGTTATATCCATTCGCTTTTGAACATCCTAGGAGTGTTATTTCTTTTAATACATTGATGAGAAATTGGCCAAATGATATTTAATGCAATATATGTTTTATAAATTATTTTGATTAAATATTTAATCAAAATAATTATTTCAAAGGTTTTTCATTTCTATTAATATCTTCTTAATCTTCATTATCAAGTACTAAGGATCATCATTTTAGATCACAAAAATATAAGTAAAAATTCCTAGGTAATATATATAGTTAGGTTACACACACACACATATATCTCTGTGTGTGTGTGTGTTTTAATTGAAAACCAACCCATCTATCACTTACCTTTAACAATCAAACTCCCTATCCATCCTATCACATTTTGATTGGGTAACTGGTCCCATTATATCTAGTTGGAGCCACTAATTCAAACGGAAAAGGGACAATGTTCAAGTCCCCGACTAGGTGGTTTTCCCCCATGTTGTTGCAGTGATTTTCAAGACTTCAAAAAGACCTTGAAATCATCAAAAGGGTTTTATGTGCTTAAATATGGTAGATATGGACTAAATACACTTCATAGCTTTGGGAAAAATATAAAACATGAAATATGCAAAAGAGTTGGGAAATAAAAAACTCATACTATTATCCTCAACTCATAAAGGCTCCTTAATTTGGAATCCATAGTCCAAACACATTATTTTTGGGAAATCTGAGATGGAAAATCAACAAGATTCGAGGAGGACTCATGGAAGAAAATTCATAGCTTAGTTAATAGATGCCAGTTCCCCTTAAGTCAAGAAAATGCTTAGAGAGCAGTTCGAAGTCAAGTTTACCATTACTAGCTAGAGGATGACAACATAACCATCTAAAAATGGTAGCACCCAAAGCTATGGTATGAAGATGGAAGTGTGGAAGACTCTTAGAATCTATGGAATGAGATTAAGCTTAGACTTGTCAAAAACAAACAAGTTTCAAACATTCTATGACGGGGTTACAAAAATGTGGGCACTTTCACTATCAAGGAGAGCTAACACTTATCTTGGATGACATCACGAGGAAATACCGATCCTTATTGGCAAGAGTTATGCTTTGCTAGATTATGGCCAAAAGTATCCACTTTCATATGGCTTCGATCAAAGTGTAGAATCCTCAACTAGGAGAAATGGGACGAAAGAGAATTTGAAAGACTCACATGCTAATATATGTTAGAAAACTAGTAGGAAACCGTGGACTACTTGCTTGACACATGTGAATGGCCTATGGGACAAACTTGTAATAGGCTTGAAAAAGATGATCAAGGTTGTGGGGATATTGTTCAAGCTCTCAAGACATGGATAAAATCCCCTTCCAAAGAGATGATTTGAACAAACTTTAGGGATTGGCTCCAAGCCTTCTGGTTTGGGAAATCTTGAAGGAATGGAATCAACACATCTATAAAGACACAAAAAAACATGGAAGGTATTTGTATTCTCTTCCATAAGCACACTCAGGAAACCTTATTTTTAGCCATCTAGTAAGAAAAAGGTTTCTAGGGTCCTCCTCATGGAAAAGCAATACTGACATGGTGGAAATTTAATCAATCTCCTCTCCCAACAAGAATTTTTCACCCAAGGTCAAAATATGCAAGATCTACTGTTTAGGAACATCCTAAACACATCATTACAAGCTAAACATTGATGGAGCGTCAAAAGGTAACCTAGGGGAATTTGGAATAGGAGGAGCCATAAGAAAATGTAGGGGTGATATTATTAGTTTATAGAGAGGCTACGTAGGGCACGAAAGCAATAATGCATCTTAGCTAGAAGCCCTAATCCAAGGAAGCTTTATAGCCTAGAATAGAGTTTTGCACCCAATCATTAGTGAAGGTAGCTCTCAGTGAATTATTCAAGCAACGAAGAAGATCCATTCAATATAAGTGCTCCTCTAGATGGCGTTTGGATCAAAGCATGCAATAACTAGCTCAAATTATTTCTCATCAAGAGGCAATACTTTTCTCACATGTCATGTGAAAGGAAATTTATTTAGTGGAATTTCTAGTGAATAGAGGGATAGAGGAGCAAGCTCCATGTGATGACATGAACCTTAATTTCCCTCAAATTGTGACATGGCCCTCGCAATGACTATACATGGAAAATAGAGATCTCAGAGCCCTAGATTTAAGTGTAGAAGTGGTTATCAAAGGTATTTATGGCCTTCATGATAGCTAGATTGAGTGCATTAATAATTGAATAATGGCAACAAACCTTTCCTACCATCACCAAAGATAACATTCACTCCATGAGCTGTTCGGGTTGGATAAAAGTATATTGGCATTTATTGTGGAATCAAGATGTTAAATATTATCTCTATAAGTAGTTTCTTGTTCAATATTCCTTTAATATTGTTGAGAACGAAGAGGATGATGTCAGTGTTGGAAGGGGAAACTCATGAAAACACAAGCTAACAACCATGGTCCATGAGCACGATTGTCCTAGGAGAGGAGGGAAAACTTCCTCTTCCATGGCATACTTTATGAGTAAAATGGTTTTATAAGGATCTTATGTAACACATTAGATGATTGATTGTGGCACTAGAAGTGAAGGAGATAAGAAATACTAGGGGTTGTCAATGCGTGTTGAGTAACCTGCCTGAATGACACATGGGAGACTAGGAAGAGACGATGTGTGTGTTGGAAGTCCAAATCATTGATCGAGATGTTCATCTCGTCCAGGTTAGAGCGAATTTGCGTGTTTTAGCTAGTACTCTAGGAATTCAATTGCCTCCACCACCCTTGCCTCTAGCACCCTCTAACTCTGCAGATGGATCAAACTCTTTTTCTTTAAGTTCTGAGACTTGATTTCTCAAGGTGAAAAACTACCCAATCCTGAGAAGTTATGTCCAGTTTTCGAGATGGAGAATACCTTTTCAAAAGAGGGGCCATTAAGAAACAATGTGAAGGAAAAGACCACCGGTGGTAGGAAAATACTGAAAGACAAGTAGACAAAAGAGAAATCGCAATAGCATGTAGACACCAACTTCGACATTGTGCTTATCAATTGGGAAATACCACCATGGTTGAAGGAAGGTCATGACAATCCCTTCAATTAACTCTTGGCATGGCTTTGACTACTACGAGGAATCAAGAAAATCATTTTCGGTCTTTGTTACTCATTTGCATATTACTTGTGTTTTCTACATTTAAAAGCTAGCTTCATGACATTTATGAAAGTCATCTAGTTTCCCATCTATAGGTAGATGGTCACCCCCAAGACATGCACAATGTTAGTCCTAGCTCAGATATGCATTTTTTTTGTTTTCATATGCACAATTTAGACATTGTCCACTGAAAAATCAATATCAATATATTTGTACTCTATGTAAATTCTTAATAATCTAATGAAATTTTTGTGTGAACTATGTATATATTATATAAAACAACTAAAAGACAAACTTTCTCGTGGTTAAAAACATTTCAAATAGTTTCGCTATTTTATATTTTTTCACAATCTTAGTGCCCAAAGAGATTTTAATGTAGTTGAATCCATTTATGCATTCAAAAATGCAATTTAAATAGTGACAAGTTATAACACCCAGACGAGGATGAGGATGATGTACGGTAAGTGATCAACATAGAGTTGATATATGTGCCTTTTAAAAATAAAGGTAAAATATTCTCTAAATAAAAAACAATGTCAACTATAATTAAAAACAAAAATGAATATACATAATTGGTTAGTTTTAATGAAAACCATTATAAAACATCAATAATCCTAATTTCACTTAGCAAATGTGGTAAAAATATTTCATTCTCACTCTTAGCCATAAATAAAATATTTTGATGTTCATGTGAAGAAACATAGTTTTATATAATTTTTTAAAAGAAATAAAGTAATTAAAAGTTAAAACAAATAAAAAAATAAAATCTTATATTTTCCCTTTTAAATGTGAGGAATATGTATAATTCTTATACCTCTTACAAATATGAAACTTGAATAAACTATTTTAATATCAATTTTAGTATATGTATGTGATATTTCAATATAAAATTTGAACAAACTATTTGAATATTCAAATTAGTTAATTTATTTTAATATTAATTTTTCATATATATATATATATAGCATGAAAAAAATATTAACTATAATAAAATATTCCAATACCCAAAGAAATAAAGTAATTGAATTTGTTGAAATTAAAATAATTCAGTAACTTTTATATGCATTTAAAAATATATTGATTACAAAAAAATATTTTAATGTAAATAATGTCATCTATTTTAAGTGGTTTCACTATTTTACATTTTGGCCTTTGGTATTCTTTTAGTTGATTTTATTTAAAATCCAACGAAGATTTGTTGAAATTGAAATTGAAGTGCCTAAAAGATTTACAAATTATTGAATACGTTTATGCATTTTAAAATGAAATTGTGTGTAGAGAGAATGAATATAGATCCATTATAACCATGGATATATTAACCATGAATATAGATCCATTATAACCATTGGTTTTGGAAGACATTGCATGTATATTGATATATTGATAATAAAAAATATAAACCACTTGAAAAATATTGATAATTCCTTATATTTTGATGTCAAATTTCAAATAAAATAGATTTAATATTTTTTGAATTACTATAAAATGTATATTTTATATTAATCCAAAATAATTTTTTTAACCAATTAAAAATAATATGATTTTAATTACACTATCTTTATACTTTTAATTAAAATGTTCAAATAATTTTTTCCAAAATTACTTTAACATATTTCCATTTACTTAAAAAAATATATTACTTGAAAAACATGTTAAGATGTAATTATATTTTTTTAGTTAATTAAATTTTGACTTTTTAATATAAAACATAGAGAAATGATAATTTACTTTTTTATAAATGATTAATAAATCATAATTACAAATTTTGATATTATAACAAGTTACATTAAATTTATGATTTTAAATATTATAAATTTCCTTTATCTTTAAAAATAACTAACTCAAAATAATATATTAATAATTACTCTATATATTATATTGGAAAAAAATTCAAACTAATAAAAAAAATATATCAAATATAAAAAATATAATATAATATAAACTAAAATTATAATATAATTAAAAATATATACTAATAGTACAACGATTTGGCACTTCCAGGGAGAGGCACTTTCACCTTTTTTTTTGTTAAAGTAAGAGTAGGACCTTCTATTTCATTAATGATATACATAAATTACAACAATCCACAAGGAGTTGTGGATCAAGGGAGGGACCTGAAAACCCAACCGAAAACGGGCAAAACACCCAACTTCTAAATTCAAAAAAGCTATACAAGGCTGAACAAAAAGGAAACTGGAAGTGGAACCAAAACTAAGAACTAAACTAAAGTCAAAAGTGAGAGTCCCATTAATTCGTGGGAATGTTGAGCTAGCTTTGACTTAAGGATGCCCACCCACTTTTCCAATCTTCCAAAAGTAGAGGACAAGCGCATTTCCCACCAACCAAGCAACCTGATCCTCTGATCTTCACCGTTGATCCAGCATACCCAATCCAATCCAACGGCAGAGGACTATTTCACAATGGTAAGCAATGCGACCCTTATCCAACCCGACCACCAACTAGCTCGATCATTCCCAGATTTCGATCTGATGCGGATGATCCAATGGCCAACGATCATACCGCACCGACCAATGTAACCAAACATTAGCGTGCGATGAGGACGGTTTTCAAACCAACCCCACCGCCACGTGTTGCACTCTATATGTGCTTGCTTCAAAATTGGAAATATCGTTTTCTGCCCGCGAGGCCCACGATCGCTGGAAAACCATCCCCCACCGGGTATTCTGAACCCGGACAGAGATCTCATGGAATTGCGGCCGTCGAGATTGTCTTCAGATGTGTTTTTTCTTCCGGAACTGAGGGAAGAAGAGACTCCCCCCAAACTTCCCAACCTCTCAGAATCAGAGCCATTCGGTTGGCTACAAAACAGATTGTCTAAATCACCTAGGATTTGTATCGAGGGCTCTACTTCGAAACACGACTCTGTCTTCTTTTACCTGTTCATGACAGATCGTTTTTATACAGCTCGGAGGCAACTCTTGCCAGTTCAACACAATCATGTTCTGTGTGTTGATAACACCTTGATTGGCTAGAAGATCTGCCATTTTATTCACCGACCTTCGAACATGTTTAAAACTGACTGTATGAAGGCTCTGGAGGTGAATTTGAATCCATTGAAAGCCCTGGATCAGCCTCCAGTTCTTTGAAACTTTTTCTGGCTTGGTACCCCAGCTGATCCTTTTGACCGAGTTGATGATAAGCTCAGAATCAGCCTCAACTATCACATTTTGTCGATTTTCTTGTTTCAGGAGATCTAAACATTGTTCCATAGCCATCAATTCTGCCATGTTATTGGTTTCTTTTCCTAAATGACTATGGAATATGCAAAGGACACTTCCTTTCTCATCCCTTAACACACCTCCATAACCAAGCGTGCCCAGGTTGCCTTTTGAAGCCCCATCAATGTTGAATTTCAAAAAGCCCTTGGGGGGAGGATGCCAGAAATCTTGCTCAGACACCATGGAGATTACTTTCCTTTATAGTCCTTGAGGAGTAAGATCCTGCATACCTAAATCACAGAGAATTCTCAAATCCTCCGCAGAAGGAGGGCTCTTAGGAAGATTTCTCTCAATGGTGCCAATAGTTTCTTTGAGTTGTTTTAAGATCAGCGTAAACATGTGTTGTGGTGGCCTCTTTTCGTTCTTGAAGATTCTGTTGTTCCTTTCTTTCCAAACATTCCACATGATGAAACTTGGAAAGATGGCCCATGCTGAGCCAAGAACTTCATTCTCTGAAAAGTTTCTTCTCCAATTTTTTAGGGTGTTGATGATATTCCTTTTGTCTCTGTCAGTCTGGCAGAAAATCGTGGCAAAAGAATCCCACAAACTAGAGGTAAAAATGAAGTTGTTGAGAAGGTATTCCATAGTTTCCTCTTGAGCTTCACATAGCTGACATCTGGAAGGCCCCAGCATACCCCTCTTCCTAATGTTGTCCCATGTTAGAATTTTCCTATGTTGAACCAGCCACATGAATAGTTTGGTTTTCATCCAGCCTTGGTGTCTCCATAGTTCAAGCCATATCTTGTCTGGAGCTTGTGTGTTCAGGTCAAGGAGAATGAGTTTTGCTTCCTTAAGATTAAAGGTTCCCTCATTCTTATAGCCCTATCTTAGCTGATCTTGCCCCTCTGACTTTAGAATCTTTCTTTGGTCTAACATTTTTTGTAGAGTCTCTACTTTAGCTTTTAGGGGGTTGTCCTCCCTGAAATCAAAGTTTCCCCAAGTTCTCCATTTTCCATTATTGTTGGCTTGATCCCAAAAGTATTTTACTTTAGATAACCCTTTGGTTTCTATTTCATCCTTGAGATCCCTCCAGTCATCTTTGAGCAAGATGGGTTCTTGTTGCCATCTATCCTCCCAGAATAGGGCTATATTTCCATCTCTGATTTCCCAAAACCTATTTCCTTGGACTAAGTCCCTATTATCTCAGGCCTTATTCCAAAGGTGTGAGCCCTTTCTATGTCCTGAAATTCTTATGAGATTGTTGTTTGGCCAAGTGCTGGCATATTTTTCTTTCTAGATCATTTCCCACTGAGCCTCTAGGTCTTTAACCCATCGCCATCATAATTTAGCTCCTAAAACCCTGCTTAGAATCTCAAGATCATCCAATCCAAGCCCACCGTAGATTTTAGGTTTGCAGATTTTTTCCCAAGCTACCAAGGCCCATTTCTTTCGTTCTTCCCCCTTGCCCCAAATAAAATCTCTTTGAATGGTTCTGAGTTGCTGCAGGACTCCTTTTGGTGCTGGAAGAGTAGATAGCATGACGACTGGGATTGATTGTAGGACCGCCTTGGTTAAGACTAACCTACCAGCCAGATTTAAAGATCTGGTTGTAAATTTCCTGATTTTATCTTGCAATTTGTTAATCACTGGCTCCCATATGCTCTTGTGTAAAGGCTTGGTTGTTAGAGGAACTCCCAAATATTTTGAAGGGGGCGACTCCCTTTGAAAGCCCAAAATTCTGGAAATATTTCTCTGAATATCAATGTGAGTATTAAAGAAAAAAATCTTAGATTTGGAGAGATTAACTTCCATACCTGAAGCCATAGCAAAGTCTCTTAGGATTTATCTATAAGCTAGAGCTTCTTTGACCGTGGGGATACCCTGCAACATGGTGTCATCAACAAATTGCTGATGAGTTAAGGCTTAGCCATCTTCAGAAAGTTGGATACCCTTGACCTCCCTGACTAATTTAGCGTGCATGATCGCTTGACCCAGTTCTTCCATCATGAGTATGAAGAGAAAGGGAGAGAGTGGATCTCCCTACCTGAGACCTCTTGAAGGAGTAAAAGTCTCTGAGGGAGAACCATTGACAAGGATAGAAAAACTGGGAGAAGTAACTAGGGCCATTACCCATCTGATCCAGTTATGATCAAACCCAAAAGCTGTTAGAACTTTTCTAATATAGTTCCAATTCAGCTTATCATAAGCTTTTGCTATATCCAATTGCATGATCATTCCTGCTTTCTTGTTGATTGTCAATGAGTGCACCACCTCATGAGCTTGAATGCTGTTATCGAGGATTTGTCTTCCTTCCACATATCCAAACTACTCAACCGACACCACGGTGGGAAGAAGAGGTTTGAGTCTATTGGCCACCACTTTGGAAATTATCTTGTAGACCACATTGCATAAGGCAATGGGTCTAAACCTGTCAGGAGTGTGAGCCACATCCTGTTTAGGGATGAGGGATATAAAGGTGGTATTAAGAGCCTTCAATATAGTTTTGTCCCCACTGGAGTCTTCCACTACGTGCAGAATGTCCTGCTTTACTGTGTTCCAACACACTTTAAAGAAATCCACATTAAATCCATCCGGGCCTGATGCCTTATCATTTTGCATTTATTTTAAGACCTCACTGACCTCCTCTTCCGATATTGGTCTATTGAGGTTCAAGTTGTCTTCTTTGGAAACCAGCTTAGGTATATGTCTTGAAATAGTCCTGATGTATTGATCTCTGTCTCAGCCGATTTCCTGTGCAATACCTCGAAACTATTGAACCAATAATACTTCTATTTCTTCATGAGAGTTGAGCAGGTTACCTCCCTCATCCTTAATCGAAGAAATCCTATTGTGAGCTCTGTTTGCCATAGTGGATCTGTGGAAGAATTCAATATTACGTTCTCCTTCTTTTAGCCATTGAACTCTGGATTTTTGTCGCCAGAAAATTTCCTCTTGTTTACATAATTTCTCCCATTCTTGATGATAGAGAGTTGCCTGATCATTTCTATCTTTATCAAAACCCTCCATGATAAGGGTTTGGTTGACCTCCTGCAATCTTCCTTCAACCGTTTTTTTTCCTTCAAAAATGCTGCAAAATTCCATCTTGTTCCACTCCTTGAGCTGGAGTTTGATATGTTTGAGTATTTTTGAAGAAGGAACATTCTTGTGCCTTGAATATTCAGATCTTCTGCCCACCAGATGGCAATTTTGTTGCAAAAATCTGGGTGGGACAACCAGATGTTTTCAAATCTGAAAGGTCGATTTCTGGGAGTACCAATGCCCTGAATTTCTAATCGCACCAACCAATGATCAGAGCTTCCAAAGGGGAGAACTCTTGCAACTATGTCCTTATCCATGATCATAAGATCTTCTGAGATTATGAATCTGTCTAATTTGGATGCCACTTGAGAGACTCCTCCTCTTTTATTGTTCCAAGTGTAGGTACCATTGTTCATTACAATATCCACTAGCTTCATATTGTCTATGAAGGATTGAAAAGAACAAGAGTCCTTGTTCAAAATTCTGGTACCCCCTTTTTTCTCCGACAGCGAATTGATCATGTTGAAATCACCCCCTAAGATCCAAGGGATTCTTGCATGTCTTTCCCTAAGATCCTGCAGGGAGTCTAGAAGCTTGAGTTTATCATCTAGTCTTTGGGGGCTGTACACATTCATGACCAGGTATATTTTTTTATCTCCCACTAGTTGAATGACCACTGATAGATAGTCTCTAGATGCCTCTGCATCTATGATGTCAATTTTCTGGGGGTTCCAAAGAATGAGAATTCCCCCTGCAGTATTCTCTGCTTTGATTTCCAGAAATTCAAATTTATTAAGCCATTAGCTGTGAATTTCTTTTATTTTTTGCATGGAACATTTTGTTTCTTGGATGAAGATCACATCCGAAGCTGCTTGTTTCATCCTATTACTAAGTAATCTTTGTTTTCTTCTACTACCTAGACCTCTTATATTCCAAGAAGTGAACTTCATTATTAAATATTTGTAAAGGAGTAACTGGATAGATCTTTCATCTTACCTGAGTCTATCATTAGCTTTCCACATTCCATCAACAGTTCATTTTGATTTTTCCGGCCTCATTTCTTTCCTGGGATTCTGGGTGCTAATCCTGGTGTGGTTTTCATGGCTTTCACCCCTTCGCTACCCTGTCTTTCATTTTTCCCTTGCTTTTCCAGCCCTTTGGTCTGAGTTTTCCATAAAAACAACTGTTGAACTTTGTGGAACTCTTCTGGAGGTAACGAATCCACTCCCTCCCTGGTTCCTTGTTTCAAGAATCCTTCTAGATCTAGATTCTCTTTTTCAAGAATCTCCTGTAGTTCATTGTCCTCCATTTCCATCTCACTTTGGGTCATTTCCTGGTCCATCTCCAGATTTGTGTCACTCATCATTTCTCCTTTTTGTTTATTGTTGTTTTGGGTTTGCTCATCATTTTCTTCATTCCCTTCCTCCATTGGACTATCTCCCTTGACCTAATTTGCTTCCATCATCACTTCCTCCTCTTCTAGGGCTTGAAACCTATTTTGATTGGCTCGTTGCTTTTCTGATTGAAGTTGCTTCGATCCCTTTTTTCTTCCCTTTCCTTTCTGGACCACCTTTTGAAAGCTTTCAGAATCTTTCATGGTGTTTTCTTTGCCCTTGTTTTCCATTTTACTGAGAGGGCAATCTCTGAATAGGTGCCCATGCTCATGGCAATTACGACATATGAATGGGATGTGCTCATAATCCACTATTTGCACCCATTCTTCATCAAATACTTCCAAGATTACCTCATCCGGTAAACCTCTCGAAAGATCCATTTCCACACATATTCTTGCAAAGGATGTGTATTTTCCTCTTCTGGTAGCCTGAGAGGCTTTGACAAAATGCCCTAGCTTGTTTCCTATGGCAGATAAAGATTCCAGTTGCCATTAATCCAAAGGTAGAGAGTAGAGTTTGACCCAAACTGGTACCGAGGTAAAAGTTTCTCGTTCTGGGATAAAATTCATAACCCATGGTTGCATGTACAGGCCTACCGCTATATAAAAGTAGGGCCCTCCTTCAAACACTCTGTCCTTATCCTCAATATTTGCAAAAACAACAGTAAAGAATCCCTTTGACCCCAGATGTAGTTCTATGCTTCCTTTTTGTTTCCAGTGGTATTTAATCCATGTTTATAATGCTTTTTTAGTGGGCCATAAGCCCATGATTTTACAAATGATTGCATAAGTCTGCATATGTTCCCTATGTGCCTGTAGAGCAGGATCATTCAAAACTACTTTGGGCGTGATTGTAGTTTTGGGCTTGCATGGTCCCTTTTGTGCTTTGTCTTTTGTTCCATGTTCCTTGTCCTCTTCCTTGCTTTCTATGGTGTTATTGTTCTCCATCGATTTAGAGCCATCCTGCTCCTCTTCCCTATTTCTTTGCCTTACATCTGAAGGACCTCTATTTTCTTCTATCAGTTTTTTACCTCTGTTGGTCACTGCCTGTTTGTAGGAGGGAGTGGAGCTCCCTCCTTTGCGTCCCTCCATGGAGAACAATTCTGCAAACCTATAACCCTAGCTCGAAAATTGCCTCAACCTAATGCAATGTCTCTAACGATCCTCAGTTGGAGTATCCCAGGGCCAATAAATTTCGTTCGTGTGTGTATGAGAGGCACTTTTACTTTATCTAAGGCTATAAATATATATTAAAAAATAAAGAAAACGTTAGAAATGCATTTTCATGTAGGTGTATATGAATTAAAGTATTAATTATTGTGTAAATGGTCAACAAATTGACTTACGCTCCTAGGCCATGACGAGATATCCTCTCGCATCTCAAATTCCTCAATTTTACTTAATCTGTTCCCAGTGTTTCTCCGCATTTCTGGAACAATGCATCCATTACTTCTCCGAAATGGTATTTAAGCAGACTCTCCATGGCTACTCTCAATTGACTTGCATAACGTTTCCTTAAGCTTCCTTTTTAAAAGTTGATCCTCTCATGGCATCCATCACCTCTATCTTCACCTCGTCCATGAAAGCTTTTGTTAGTAACTCCACTCTTTGTATTTGAAATGAAGCCTCTTTCGCTATTTCACTGCTCACCTCCTCCACTGACATGTTGGACTAATCCACTTTTTCTTCATCGATCAATCCCTGTAATCATATTTACACATAAATGTAAATTCTTTTTTGATGCCCAAATATTTTTCATCTTAATACTTTTTTCTCAATACCTTTTTCCTTCTGGACGTTTGTTTTTAATCATCCTCCATATTTGACAGCCTAAAATAACTTGAATAACACTAATAATTAATTCACTAAAAAATCAAAATGTGAACAGTCAAATACTTGATAAACCAAGGTGTTTAAACTGCTTTCTAACAACTCCCGAGATGGAAATCATACACTTACCGTTTGGATCAGAAGATGTTCAACCCAGAAAAAGCAAAACCATGCGACCTCCAGCAACCACCTCCTTTGCCCGAGCTTTCAACAATGCACTGAAATCCTTCTAAAATGGACGAAAACAAGCTTCTCCAACAGCCCGAGATCCTTCACCAGAGATTTTGTTTTGCGTTTATTCCAGGTCACTGAATTCTTTTCTAAGACCTCAGAGGGAACCTAATCACCATAAAGTAAACTAAACCTTATGGCACAACTTCCAAATTATGCTATGTGCAATGTAAATATATAACAAACCGATATGAGATCTGGGTGTAAATCGGTCTGGCCTTGCGTCATGAACGATTTTTAAAGTAACATTTTCAATGAATATTTTCAATAATATATACTCCATATTCAACGGCTAATTTATAACATTTTTTTACGTTCTTTCCTTGAAACTAAAAACAAACATCTAGGAAAAAATCAGTTAAACTTTGACCGGCATCTCCAAATATAAGTCTTTCATTAAATTTACTGATCATAAAATTTGATCCCTTCCAAAATTAAAGGCAGTGAAGAGAATAGGAAAAATGAACAAAATTGAGGCTACTGTCTTGAAATACCCTGTCGTAGGATGACCCCGGTACGCCTGCTACGAAATATGATCTACCTACAGCACCCTTCTGTTCAGTGAATCCGGAAGGAGGCACTGAATTTTGGAGCGTCGGCGCATATGATGTGCGTCTAGCATCATCTCCTCAACCATCAACATCAACGGAGGGCGCGAAATAAATTCAAATTTCAAATTTGACGGTATGCGTTCTATCATCAACGGAGGGCGCTGAGTAAATTTTAAATTTTAAATTTGCCGGTTTGAAATCCAATTTTGAAATGCTATACGGAGAGGTGACATTGAATGTATGTACGTCACATTGAATGATGGAAGTGGAACCACCGTAGCCGAGCCGTGAACGCTACCGGAGACGCCATGGTCATGCACAGACATCTATGTTAATCTTGTCATGCACTAACCCAATGATTGGCTTAGTGACTTGTCTTGAATTGCTGGTCTCGAGTACCTACCAAATACGGACAGTGAAAAGACAGAAGACCGCATGAGGTTTTAGATTTCGAGTTTTCCGATTTTTGTAGTGGATGGGTTTCTATGTTTACATAAACTCGCTCCAACAGAGACAGAGAGGGCTCGGCTGGCTAGCCAGGTCGATAGGTACTAAGAACTTGCAATAAGTTTGGCGCTAATAATTGGTTTTAAAGGTGCAAGAGTACACTGAAGGAATAGAAGATTTGGAAAGATTTTGTGAGGAACAAAGTCCATTATTGAATACAGAGGTATAAGATCTACCAATTTCTCAAATAAGAATGGAAAAAATTTGCTAGTGAAAGAGCTTGATCAAGATCTTGAATCCAAAACAAAGCTTCTAAGTTTATTTTGAGTAATTGAAATTGGTTCAACGAAAAGAGGAAGGTTTGAAGTGTAAGGGGATAATGTTTTTATGGGCTCGCCCAGTGAAAGAGTTGGGTAAGATAAAAAACTATTATCATTTTAATCCCAATAGATGATTTCGAAATCTATTATTTGAAAAAAAAATGCATTCATGATAGAAGTAGCCTTACTTACAACCTTGCTAATTACACTAGCATCTAAGGAGTAGCAAAATATACCATGAAAAGATGATGTGGTCTACAATTAATAACAAAACAAACAATTGTATTTTAATCTTGAAGATGAATTCTCCCATTTCTAAATGAAACAAGAAAAATGACATACATTATCATTTTCATTTATTATCGAGCCACATATCAAAAAAGAAAAAAGAAAAAAAATGTATTAATAGTCTAAGTAAATATCAAAACCATTACTTGGTTAACATGGTTGAAACTAATTGTAGGTCACCATCATATACCTGCCAAATAATTAGACATGTATGTCAATTACAATGAAATATATAAATATCAAAACCATTACTTGGTTAACATGGTTGAAACTAATTACATGTCACCATTATATACATGCCAAGTAATTAGACATGTATGCCAATTACAATGAAAGATACATAAACCATTACTTGGTTAACATGGTTGAAACTAATTATAGGTCACCATCATGTACCTGCCAAATAATTAGATATGTATGTCAATTACAATGAAATATATAAATATCAAAACCATTACTTGGTTAACATGGTTGAAACTAATTACATGTCACCATTATATACATGCCTAGTAATTAGACATGTATGCCAATTACAATGAAAGATACATTTAGATTACCTTTTTTCCTAAAATACAATCGGTACAAAGAAACCCAAACAATAAAACAAAAAACAATTTACCCTATCCAAAAAATTAATTAACTCTTATTAACATTCATTATGATAAATATAATATTCAATAATTAACTATATTCAATTTAAATATTTGTTGAAATTGTTACTTTTAATGGCATACTTAATCATATATGTTAACCTTATCTACTTTAATCATTAAATATAAGAAATTATTTATAAAAAAATTAAAAATAAATATAATGTGTCATTTTCCACTAATTTAAGTTGGTGTTTTTGTTTGTTTGAAAACACTTCCCCATGGCAACACCGACTCAACATAAAGAAAGGGTCAGGTGTGCAAAGATATTAAGACAACTTGGTAGTATAGCCGATTGTTTTGTTACAAGAAAGATTTGTTAAAACATTTGAAGTTCGTAGAAAAATCGTTGTTCAGTGAAAACCATTAAGGACTTGCACCTTTTGTTTTTTTTTTAAGGTAGATTTATAAGATAGAATTAAGAAATGAATTCATAGAAGCAGATAAGAGTGTGCAGATTGTTCTAGGACCGAATGGATCCTGCAGAGCCACGTGGTTAACAGAGATTTGTTAGAATGATGAAAATGGAGAGATATGATTGGTCGAATGAACAGTGTTTTGGCTATCCCATTTCAACAAAGAAAACACCTTCGGTGCAAAACTGGCTACTGCAGGGATTACCCGAAAGAAAAATTACATTTACATTTGTGATGGGCATTTTTGTCTGAATTGCTAATTCTCCGAATATTCAATAATCAGATGGACACTGACTCGGTCAAATTTGTCCCATTAAAGAATATTCACAGAATCCAGAATCGAGATAAACTCAGGGGTTTGTGATAAAGGATTTAACGCAGATGTCTATCTTATAGGAAAATAGAATAGTTAAGAATTACTTATTGAGATTATAGGAAGATGATGGTGTGTGTCTATTTTTATTTGCCACGCATGCATATTTGTAATCATTTAAGTTTCTCAACAAGAATGAAAATCCTAAAGGCAAGATACATTAAATATTTAAATAATATATAAATTTTAAAAATTTATATTTTAATTATTTGTTTATAAAATTATATTGAAAATTAAAACAAATTAAATGTTTTTATATATATATATTTATTATAGGTTGATATTTTTTAACTTGAACAAGTTAATTTTGAATGAATTTATATTTAGATAGGCATTTAACGTGATTTTGTATTTATATTAAATTTATTAATTTAAATATTAAAATAAATTAAATTACTTTTGTTGGTTAAAATATTTGTGAGATGATTTAAAAAATAGGATTTAATTATACTATGGATTAATTTAGATTCATCTTAAGTGTGGAATTTTTTTCATTTGAAAAGGGTTTGCATCTAAAGTGATTTCATCTCTCTTGACTCTTGGTAAATCTGAAGTTAAAATGGATCTAGGATGGTTTATTGTAATTATAATTATTAATTTTATGTATTTTTTTTCTATTTTTTTATATATTTTAAATTTATTTTTATTTTATTTTAAGTGTGTCAAAATATTAAACAAGACAGTACAACATCTTTACCATAGAGCACTCTAAGTACAATTATATTTAAACATTTACTTTTACTTTATAAACACACACACACACACACACACACAAATATTTTAAATACTTATTATTTTTCCCTTTTTCAAAACTTACCTAATGAAAAAAAACACACACATACATATATGTAACAAATTAGTACAAGACTCAATGACTTTAAGAATTTGTAAAAACAAAATTGTTTACAAGTTGTTTAATTAATTACCTCGTCATAGAAAGTCATTTCCTAAGACCTTATTGTAAGTCTCATACACATTAAGGTTGAATTGGCACTAGATATGATTTACAACTTTAGTTTTATACTTTCATTAAAGGGGTCAGAGCCCTAGACCTTTCATTAAGGTGTTTTGATTATTAATGTTTTGATCCCTAGTCTTACCTTAGAGATTTATTTCTCATTACTACTAAACTAATGTTGGATGGCTCTTGGACCCATCCATTGTACCCACCCTCTAGATGTCTACAACTAGAAGGACCACATGATATTGCATTCACAGTTGATCTCTGGGCACAAAAATATGATCGTCCTCGTTATTTCAAGTATAATTAGGGTAACAGATTATTGGTTTGCCATCGTCACCTGTCATTTGCTCCTTTGCTCATTTGGAGGAGAAGCTCTACAACCCCAATGTTGTCTCGACGTTTATGGCAATGAAGATACTTGTGCATACCAATATTTGATACATGTAACTAGACCTAAGAAACTCGACAATGTTTTCTTTATTTATAGTTCGATACCTCCTCGGCCCTTAGGGTAATAAGGTATTTCAAGTTTTGCTTTCTGGTTCTTCTGCAAACTGATGCACCATTCAACTATGTTTCCACCTTTCAGGAAAAACACCCTCTATGCAGTAGTGTTCAAGGTTTCAAGGCCATGAAAATCACAACTGTTCTATAGCGGTTGGGAGCACTTCACCAAGGGAACTGAAACACTGAATGGAGACCATTCTATCGAGCTAGACCAAGGTAAGAACTATATCAGGTTCCTATCTATTCATTTTTTGGTCTCTTTCTTTGTTGCTATGGTGGCCCTACTCTTATGATTTGCCCGATTCCCTTCTGTTGCATATAAGAGAGTGGTTCCCAGTATGAGTTTGAGGGCCACCTGGACTTTCCATCTGTAGGTGCCTAGGTTCCCTCCCTTGTTTAGGTTGGCACACTTCAATGTAGTCTATGGCTCGCCTTTTGTTTATGCTGTTGTTGAATGTAAGGAAAAAATTCGAAGCTCATCCACCTGAGATTTCTCGGATGAGGATTTGTTCAATTTTTCTAGGTGTTGTAGTAGAATTTAGGTGGTTAATTTGTTTTGTTTATTCCATGTGACCCACAATGTTAATCTTTTGTATTGGGGTTTCAATCCCTTGGTCGGGGTATACCTTGAAAAATATATTGTTAATTCTTGATGTGTCTTCTTTTGAGACTAAGAAAAAGTAACATGTTACTATTTTGGTTGGAGAAAATGAAATTATGATTTCCATAGTTTCTTTTTGTTTCTTGATGTAATGGCTTAGATTTTATTTCTTCTTGCTTAAGTCTGAGTTTTGTTTGTAATTTGTTGCAAAGAAAGACTATCTACCACAAATAAATTCTTGGTATTATTTATGGAAATACCACATTATCTAGTTAATTCTCTCTAGGTAAGACGGGATCTGTCTTTGCCCGAACCCGGTTACCCATGGGTATAAAACTTTACTTATCCTTAAACAATGCGATCAAGGACTGCTCTACCGACACTCATGTCAGTTTCCTAGAGCTAACCTTTCCTAGTATGTGAAGGTTATAACTTCTTTCTCTCTATCCTGTTACCAACAATAACTATAGGTTTCTACTCCCTATGTATGGCTTACTAATAGACACATTCAATGATAGTTATATGTATATTTATTTTTGTAGCGATGACACCTGGCCGACTTTGTGCTTACTCTCTCTTTATAATTTTACTTATTATCCCTTATTCTCATGTTATAATTTCTTTAGTGGAATTGAGTATTTTCACAAGAACAATCTCACCCCTTTCCAGTACATATGTACTACTCAAGTTAGGATATACTATCCAAGAAATGGTATACATAACTTAACAATACTAGTAATATTTGTAAGAACTAAGTTCAATAACCATTCCACATTCTACGAATCAAAAAATACTACTTAAATTTGCTTGTATTGTCCAAAAACAGAATACATAACTCAAAATATACTATTATATTGATCTTCGTCTAGGTGTGAAGAAGGACCCTTCCAAGACCTTTTACTTACATGATGTGTTAAAATTGCTTTTTAAAAGAACATTAACAAATACATCTGCATGCAGAAAAGAAGAGGAACATAACAATCATCAACACATGAAAACATAAGCATTGATAACGGAGTTCGTCCAGGAGGGACTACATCTTTGGGCCCCGGTGTTAAGATGGTGTAGGCCGTTGCATTAAGTGTTGTCAATAATGGTGATGTACACAAGAGATGATGTCGCGATCATACAAGGAAAAATTCCCTCATGCAGGAGTGGTTCTAAGAGATGTTCCACAAATAGAACTCTTAATCAAAAGACTCCTATCAGTGTGATACAAAAACATGCATGATGAACATCCCACCAACATGGCACAAAACGGATGTCAAAACAAGAGTATCCCAACAACATACAACAAGGGATCTAAAAACATAACATGAAGAGTTATGACAACAAGTACATCACATAGAAGATTCCGCATCAAATCAAGCAAGGAATCATGACAACATGTAATAAACAAGATCCTACATCAATAGCAATCAAGGATTTGTGTAGTATAATGCAAAAAGAAGAAATACATGAACACATCATATACCTCACAACCAAGGGCCATCTAAAGAAGTGGATGTCACACTGCTAAAGCTGCTTGGACCATCGATCTCAAGGCATCGATCGTATGAAGATGGTTGCTCGCACATGAATGTGGACATCTGTGCTCGCACTTAGAAAAGTGGCTAGAAGAAGAAATGAGAGAATAAGAAATATGAAGACACCATCAGATTTGTGGCGTTGAGTAGTGCTGAATCAACTATCCAAAATCTGAATTCTGAGAAGTTGAGAATTCTGGGCTCAAGGAATCTTTTAGATTCCCCCAGGATATCTCAAAGATTCTGCTCCATGGATGGATTGCAAATCTGCAACTTAGATGGCGAATCTGATCTCGTCATTGTGATCCCTGCGAAAAACCATGAAAAACAAGTATAAACTTGACTATATTATGAAATGTCAAAATTTTACCTCCTTGGTAAAATTTCATGGCTCATGGTTCTGCTCCCTGTTTTTGTTGAAATCATGATTCCAAGTGCATTCTGGAAATGACCGAAAAATGCAGAACTCTGATGAAGAAACAAACAACACCATTATGCTCGTGGGGACGAGAGGTGTAAAATCCATATAAAATTTCTCAGTTTTTGACAAAGTGAAAATTTGGCCCTCTTGCAAAATTCATGGTTCCTGCGTTAAAATATTAATTAATCTGCCTTCTGCCTTGAAATCCATATCTTCAGTCTCTCTCCTCCTAGAGCTGCGTGCAGAGGTAAAACCCTGGGTTTAAATAAAATACCTTTGGTAGATTTACCAATCTAAAGTGGTTGGTGCATTGGTAAAAGAGGCATATGGTTAAGGAGAGGTCGGGGGATCAAATCCCACCTTCTCCATATATAAACTTTTATAACCATAAATGTATTTGAAATAGGGTTTGGGGTCCGCATTGGGCGGCCCGCCCCTAAAAACCCCACGTTGTTGTAGTAAGATCGGCGATTAACATGGAATCGACGCTATTAAATCAGCGCGATATGAGGGGTTCCGCCAATATATATATATATCTATATATATATATATATATATATATATATATATATATATATATATATATATATATATATATATATATATATATATATATATATATCGATGATATTATAATCAACGATCGACCTTATCAATAAGAGTTGTCATCGCATATATGTCGGCGCGATGTATGGTGTCGGGGCGATATATGTTATGGCTTCGGGGTGTGGGCCGGGTCCACTGTCGATGGCCCACACCCGCTCCTTAATACAATGTTTAAATATATATATGGTTGATATATATATCCAGAGGTTGTGGAAGAGGGTTCGGCGCGGGTTATTGCGACCAATCCCGAAACCATATTATTGTTGCCATTTGCAATAAGGCCGGTGGGATTTATGGTCGTCAGCCTTAACATATATGTGGATTTTCTTTGGTTAAAGGGGCGATTACGATTTGTTCAAAGGGTTCGGCGAGGGTTGTGGTCGCCGATCCCGAAACCATATATTTTATTGTTTTTATATAGTTATTAATAACTATATTAAAATGAATTTTGTTTCATGGTTATTTAATAACCATATGAAAATGATTTTGTCTCTTATGCAGGTTTAGGAGGCCAATGAAAGAACGCCAAGTGTCAATGGCTGATGGGCTGCCATGTGGGTCCCACCTGCTTACTGGGATGCCATGTGGCATACTGTGGGTCCCTCTTTTCCCCTGTCATATCAAACTTTTAAGAGCTCTATCTTTCGCATACGAGCTCGGTTTGACGAGTCGTTCGCACCTCCGCGATCACGACGATGAGATACTTAACATGAACCTATTTCAAGCATAATCCAAACACTTTGATTTTTGAGCCATCTTTGTCCTGTGTGTCTCTCTAGAGCCACCTGGATCAATCCTCCCTACTGAGGAGCTTTTGGTCCTCCAAAAGCATGAAAAATAATCTACAACTTTCTTTGTACCCTGTCTACATCACAAGCATCCTGAAAAGGTCTCGCTTCCATCTCCTTCACCTTTGTTCTTCAGAGCCTTAAGCGATGAGCTGACACCTGCTACCTCTGCAACTTGTAGTACATTGTTTTGCAAATTACATGCTTTGAATGACATGACCAAATAAAGACCCAAACGTCCCACACTTGCCATGAGTTTATAACACATACTCAGTGGTCAAGTTTACATCAAGATGGACATAATACTCCAGCTATGACAACGAGGCCAACATATCATTGTTGCCTCAAAAAGTGATGAAAAACTCCTGATCACTGCAACATATGATTTACATACATAAGACCAAACATTATTTTTTTGACAAGTGATGGAAACATAACATCACTTCCATAGTTTTAACATGCAACTCAAAATATGACTCAAAACATGACCAGACATCATTGTTGCTGACCAAGTGATGGAAACACATCATCACTTTTACATTTTAAAATGAAACAAATGATTTACAAAAGAATGACCATGAAATGACAACATGTCAAAAAAACCATTTTTCACTTATCAATGTCAATGGGTCACCTCCTTGAGCTGTTTTTTCTTGTCGAACAACTACTCTTCCTGGTTCACGCACCGACACTCTATCTTTAAGGCACTGCTTTGGATGGAGCTTTCAGCAAGTGGCTCTTTTATGTCCATTTCTGTTGCAATGACTGCAGTAGGCTTTCTTCCTCCATATCTACTTAACCTGTTTCTTTTCATGCTGTTGAGAGCGTCTTTCACGCCTCATGAGAGCTGTGATTCTTTTCCAACACTTGGAAAAGGTATGGTTAGGTAAACCACAAAAAGTACATGTTTTTCGATGCCTTGATCTTCATTCATTATTAACAACATGATCATAATCAAAATAAACATTCGAAGATAAAAAATGTTTATACTTTCCTTTGCTATTTCTGATGTCAGTATGGCAATGAGAGCTTGCCTCAGCTTTCTCCCTCCAATGGAAATTGCCATGGGATGATGGGGATGTTTTCCCATCATTCTCTTTCCTCGACGATGTCTTGGACGAATCTGACACCTTTGAGCACTCTCTTTTAGTGTATCTCGAGCTTGAAAATTGATGTTCCTGCACAACCTCCAAAGGTTGAGTGATGCCTTGGTTATTAGCCCCAAGTTCTTCTTTCTCCTCATGCCTCATCCTTGTAAGGAGCCTCATGTTTGTCCCTGTAATTGGGATCTCCAAATTTCCAACAAACATCATACTATGAGAAGATGAAATCGAAAAGAAATCAACATCTTTTACCTTCTCTTTCGATTTGGAAAGAACTGATGAGGGTTGTTCATCATCCGTCGTTGGTGGTTCGCTAATTGTCTCAGCGCATTCCCCAACTTCTTTCCTGACATACCCAAGTCCTGCCTGACAGGGTAATTCCTCTACTTTGATGGGGTTGACAATGCCTTGGCCATTAATGCCCAAGCCTTTTCCTTCATACCCCATTCTCTTTAACAGTTTGGAGCCAATTCCTATGGTGTGATTTTCAAACACAGCGAAATCATCATCAGGAAACATACATGAAGATGGAGAACTACTTTTTACCTCACATGGGTTACGCTACAGATTTTCCAAGGCCTCGTCCTTTGCTTGCAGCTATCGTAGCAAACTTTGTTTTTCCTCTTTCTCTTCATGTAGGCGCATCTTCAATTCATTTTTCTTTGTTTGAAGATTATTATTTTTTTGCTTCAGTTCTTTCATGGCCTCTTCTGTGGCTTGCAACTGAAGTTGCAATCGCTTCTTTTCTTCTGTCTCTTTCTGTAGAGTTTCATACATAATTTCCAATCTCTTGGAAATGTCGAACATGGTCTCGTACATCACTCTTTCATCCTCTGTCATTGTTCATGTTGAAATTCACATCAATGCAAATATCGCTCTGATTCCACTTGATCCAGGTCCGGGTGTGAAGAAGGACCCTTCCAAGACCTTTTACTTTCATGATGCGTTAAAATTGATTTTTAAAAGAACTTTAACGAATACAACTGCATGCGGAAAAGAAGAGGAACATAACAATCGTCAGCAAATGAAAACATAAGCGTTGATAATAGTGTTAGTCTAGGAGGGACTATGTCTCCGGGCCCTGGTGTCAAGATGCTGTAGGCCGTTGCATTAAGTGTTGTCAATAATGGTGATTTACACAAGGGATGATGTCGTGATCATACAAGGAAAAATTCCCTCACGCAAGAGTGGCTCTAAGAGATGTTCCAAAACTAGAACTCTCAATCAAAAGACTCCTATCAGTATGATACAAAAACATGCATGATGAACATCCCGCCAACATCGCACAAAAGGGATGTCAAAACAAAACATGCATGATGACAACAAGAGTATCCCAACAACATACAACAAGGGATCTCAAAACATAACATAAAGAATTATGACAGCAAGTACATCACATAGAAGATTCCACACCAAATCAAGCAAAGAATCATGCCAACATGTAATAAACAAGATCCTGCATCAACACTAATCAAGGAAATGTGCAGTATAATGCAGAAAGAAGAAGTACATGAACACATCATATACCTCACAACTAGTGGCCATCTGAAGAAGTAGATGTCACACTGCTGAAGCTTCTCAGACCATCGATCTCAGGGCATCGATTGTATGAAGATGGCTTCTCGCACATGAATGTGGACATCTGCGCTGGCACTTAGAAAAGTGGCTAGAAGAAGAAATGAGAGAATAAGAAATATGAAGACACCATCAGATTTGTGGTGTCGAGTAGTGCTGAATCGACTGTCCAAAATCTGAATTCTGAGAAGTTGAGAATTCTGGGTTCAAGGAATCTTTTAGATTCCCCTGGGATTCCTCAAAGATTTTGATCCATGGATGGACTGAAAATCTGCAGCTCAGATGGCGAATCTGATCTCTCCATTGCGATCCCTATGGAAAACCATTAAAAGCAAGTATAAACTTGACTATATTCTGAAATGTCAAAATTTTACCTCCTTGGGAAAATTTCATGGCTCATGGTTCCGCTCGCTGTTTTTGCTGAAATCATGGTTCCACATCCATTTTGGAAATGACCGAAAAATGCAGAACTTTGATGAAGAAATGAACAACACCATTGCACTTGTGGTGACGTGAGGTGTAAAATCCATATAAAATTTGTCAATTTCTGACAAAGTGAAAATTTTTCCCTCTTGCAAAATTCATGGTTCTTGCATTAAAATATTAATTAATCTACCTTCTGCCTCTGTGCCTGCGATCTCTCTCCTCCTCGAACTGCATGCAGAGGTAAAACTCCGGGTTTAAATAAAATACCTTTGGCGGATTTACCAATGTAAAGTGGTTGGCGCATTGGTAAAAGAGGTATATGGTTAAGGAGAGGTCGGGGGATCAAATCTCGCCTTCTCCATATATAAAATTTTATAACCATAAATGTATTTGGAATAGGGGTTTGGGTCCACATTGGGCGGCCCGCCCCCGGAAAACCTCGTGCTGTTGTACTAATATCGACAATTGGCCTTTGCAATCGGCACGATATCAGGGGTTCCGTCGATATATATATATATATATATATATATATATATATATATATATATTGATGATATTATAATCGGCGATCAGCCTTATCAATCGGAGCTATCATCGCATATATGTCGATGCGATGTATGGTGTCAAGGCGATATATGTTATGGCTTCGGGGTGTGGGCCGGTTCCACTAGCGATGGCTCGCGCCCGCCCCTTAATACAATGTTTAAATATATATATGGTTGATATATATATATATATATATATATATATATATATATATATATATATATATATATAGATGCGGAGGTTGTGGAATAGGGTTCGGCGGGGGTTATTGCCGCCGATCACGAAACCATATTATTGTTGCCATTTACGATAAGGCCGGCAGGGGTTATGGTCGTCGGCCTTAACATATATGTGGATTTTATTTGGTTAAAGGGGCGATTGTAATTTGTTCAAAGGGTTTAGTAGGGGTTGTTGCCGCCAATCTGAAACCATATATTTTATTGTTTTTATATAGTTATTAATAACTATATTAAAACGAATTTTGTTTCATGGTTATTTAATAACCATATAAAAATGATTCTGTCTCTTATGCAAGTTTAGGAGGCCAATGGAAGAATGCCAAGTGTCAATGGCTGATGGGATGCCATGTGTGACCCACCTGCTTACTGGGATGCCATGTGGCATACTATGGGTCCCTCTTTTCCCTTGTCATATAAAATGTTCAAGAGCTCTATCTTTTGCATACGAGCTCGGTTTGACAAGCCGTTTGCACCTCCGCGATCACGAAGATGAGATACTTAACATGAAACTGTTTCAAGCATAATCCAAACACTTTGATTTTTGGGCCATCTTTGTCCTGTGTGTCTCTCTAGAGCCACCTGGATCAACTATTTATCTGGGTGGATTGACAACTAGCAGGGAAAGTGAATTATGGATGAGACTGCACCTCCCTTCCAATGAAAGTGGAAATTAGGTCCAGATTCCCTCCCCTATCTCTCACATTTCAACACAATTGGTTATTACAACCTTTGTAGGTTAGTTCTCAAGCCTCTAGACACTCTTGGTCCAACCTAGAACCTCATGATTTTCCATCTAATAGGGAGGTTTCCACTGGACCTAGACCAACTCAAGATAACACTCCCGAGGAAACATCCTACATAGACTTTCAATCTCATCTCACTCTCCAAGGAAACACTCCTCCCTTATAGTTTCTAATGCCTTCCTTGTCCCTTCTAAGATATTTGATCTTAAGGGTCATGAGAGGAGATAAATGCCCCAATTGTCTGGAAGTTGAAATTCGTTATTGAGTCTTTCCATCAGAATCACACATTCCTCAACATCTTTTAATTAAAGTTAACAAAACAACATAAACCTTTATATATATATATATTGTTGTTTAGTTGTAAAATTTACCTCACACAACTATGATATTTATTTACTTAATTTATGTAGGTAAAATACTTCTTAATTTTCACTTGGATAAATTTAACTTCACTCAAAAGAATCTTAACTATGATACTCATTATATCATAAATACTTATTTTTTTTTAACTCACACAAATATATTTTTTACTATAATATAAATTTACTTATTTATATATATGAAATGCTAATTTACTCCTTATACTCTACTCTTTCTGTTATCTTGAATTTTGCCCACCCTTAATTTAATTTTCTAATTGATAATATTATTGTTTATATATGTTTTTTGTTAAAGAGTTTAATTGAGCCTACATATTCAATATTATTTGTTATGACATATGTTTTTATTTTTATTTTTTTACTATAACAATATGTGACAAATCTCTCCCTCATATACTTGGTTATAGAGCACCTCTCGAGGCAATCACACTCATCTTGGGGCCCGCCAACCCTTAACAATGTGATTTTTTCTTTCATATTTCTATCGCAACTTTGAGAACTTGGATGACTTACAAAATTAAACCCTAAAAATGTAATAATCGTCATGAAATTTCATCTAAATCTAATTGATTAAATCAAACACAAAATAAATTTAATTATTATTATTTATATAAAAAATATATAGTGGTATAAATCTTTTAACACCTACAACCATCGTGAACAAATCCAATAAAAAACTATACATGGCCATGGCCATCCAAGGTCTTCAAGGATAAGCTTCTCTTTGTGAAAGCCCACACATGACAAGTAAAATATATGCTCTGATCATCATAATAATATAAATGACGATGATGGCAGAAGATACAAAGATCTTGAAAGAATATGTTCCGATCATGTGGATATATATTAGTTTAATCATCTTATATAAAAACATGGAACATTCATTGGGTGTAGCAATGCCAGTGAATGAAAATTGGAAATGGCAAGGATACATCCACCATACACAACATATCTACAAATAAAACATCTTTTAATTATAACCTAGCTTCAAAACATGTCACTATTTTATATAAACAAATATTTTGCATCATGGCATGTGAAATGATTGTATAGAATACCATGTACGCTGATTTTTCTTACCTACTAAGTGTAATTGTAATAACTCCCATATATCTTTCTTTTTTGCCTTAAGGAAGTCGACAAAAAAATATACTAGAACTTTTTTTATGAGTTTTTGGGTATTTTTCTATGTAGAAGAAGGTGGACTTGCACTGGACTTCTATGATAAGGCCTATTGAAAAGTGGTCGAATTTCACTGAACTTCTATGACAAGGCATGCCCAAACAGTTATATTGCAATAGAAACTGTAGTTGAATAGTGTTGGATCCCTCAGTGCAACTCACCTACAACAAATTCCATTTCTAGACAAAAAAATTGCTTTAATAGATCGTGATTCCTTGGAATATTGTGGCCTAATAACTTAACCCACCAGTTGTTAAAAATAAAGAAAATGAAAAGAAAGGAAGATAGGAATAAGATTTAAATACTAGAAGTTACTTCCCAACATTATTTATGTAGGAATAACATTATAAATGTGTAAACATCTCAATTTATTATTTGGTTCCAAATCAAGACTATAGGAATTGATTTTCCTATTAGCCACTATTAATTTAGCATTAACCAATGCAAATTATAATTTTTATGCAATTTTTTCTAGAGAATAATTTCTAATTTGAGTGGTTAGGGAATACTTCCCTTCAAAACTTGGTTTAGATGAATTTTTAATTTTGCATTCAATACATTTACATATAATAAAAAATAACCTCTTTCTCTTCCTCTTTGTCTTTGGTGTTCCTTTCCCCTACTTCTGGGATATGCTAGTATTTTAATGAGTGGTTTATATGTGATATCTTTCACCTTTTAGTTTGGTGGCCAACATCTGTAAACTGCATTCTTATTTATGGTCTCTTAGTTAATGTTTCATAATTGCACTCTTATATTCTTGACTATCAGTTAACATTGTATACTAGCGTTTTAAATTCGACTAAAATGTTGCAGGATGTCAATGAAATTATGATCTTGATACAAGCTTTTGTAAATCATATGTGGAAACTCCACCCAATAAATTTTGTTTCACTAGCTTATACTAAGAAGTGATAGGCTATTCCTCTTCATCCAAGATGTATACCCTGGAAAAATCTATTTGTGCCAGTTATTCAAAGGGAGACCCATAGGCCATGAGACACTGCCAAAAGCATATAAGGAATATGAGATGACAAAGTAATCAATCCTATTTTTTTCTCTATATACTATGAATATTTTTCTCTATCACTAAGAGTTTTTTTAAGGTTATTTAACCTCATCTTCTTGTATACAACTCTGGAATAATTTCCATAATGATAGCTTGGCTACATGAATTTAATTAATCAAATAATGTTACATATAAATACATGTAGTACTGTCTCAAGATAGGTAGACTATCTTGGACACATGATAACTTGGTTAGGAGAATATCTCAACCATGCACCAATGTAGGAAACATCTAGATCTAAACAACTCCTAAGGAATAGGAGCAAACTCTTTTACATATAAATAATCACAACTGAGACAAGTAGGAGTTATATTTTCCAATTCACCCCCTTAATGAATACTTGTCTTGATCACAATCGGGAAATTCTAGTTGTGGTCATGGTGTTTACGAACATGATAAAAAATATGTCGACGTCCATATAAAGGAACAACCATCTACCAAAATGCATGGGTACCAATTACTGCAACCACCAGTCTACTAGGATATTATTCATGTACATCATCCAACCAACATTATCTACATACTTGTACCTGTAGCTACAAATCTCGCTCCACCATCGTCATCATGGGTTTTCTTAGATAACCCATAACCATGCTCTAGGTTTTATCGGCTTACCCTAAACCATGCCCAGGGTTTTGTCAGATCACCCTAAACCATGCCTAGGGTTTTCTAGATTGACCCTAAACCATGCCTACATGAATCCCTCACCATTTCACTCTCACACATGGTTTCTGGCTTACCACAAACCTACACTACAAAGTGGTTTATGGCTTAATACAAACCTGCACTTGCATACATAGTCACAAGTGGTTTTTGGCTTATCGCAAACCTGCACTTCCAAAGTGATTTCTGTCTTACCACAAACCTGAAATTACAAAGTGGTTTTAAGAATACCATGAACTTCATCGGGGTATACATGCCTCATCAAGCTTACTTTACACACTCCAACTCTAGAAGCTACTAGGTACATACTTTACAAAGAAAACTATAAAACATCCTAGACATGCTTACTAATAAATGTATGTGACACATAATACACCATCATCATGAGTCTATTAGAAAAACTCACACAAACCTTAACTTAACTTTCCATCATCCTTTAGTCTCCAATGTAGCTCCTGTGATACCATCTTCAGTGTCATGTCTTCATCATATCCTGCAAATTTGTGTATTGTTGGAGTTACTAGTTCCAACACACTCATAATTGTGACAATAGTTGGTCAGACCAATGTCACTTCAATAACATCCAGAAATACCATGAAACTACATACTAATACACACAAAAATGCTTTACAACTTGCATTATCTAGTGAAACGTTTACATTAATGAGCTTTCACCAGAATAAGCCAACATCCTAAGGCATATAACAGCAACAAAAGAATTCATTTTCCTTCTTCACCCTTTGCACAAATCGTTTTGGAGCAATAACACCTGTCTTCTTCTTCTGAGAGTTGATCTGAGTTAAGAAATCTGCCAAGCATGTTAGGATATTTTCCTCTGCTTCCACCATTGTCTTATTGTGGCCATAATACTCCAACAAATGCTCTCTAAATGGAGGGTAGAAATATATATCCTAAAAACGTTATTACAGTAGCAGGTTTTGCCGAAAATATCTAGGCCAAAATACCACCCGACCTCGGGGAATTGATCGCCTAGGCCCTTCTCCAATTTTGGATTGGAGTTACCTATTTATCATAAGCCACCAATTCCACTTATCTATATATATATATATATATATATATATATATATATAATATATATATATATATATATATATATATATATATATATATGGAAACTCATATGGATCCTTGCTCGAATATGTTGCCCGATTTTACACAAATACATGCCAATATGTTCAGCAGTTTGTTTTCAAATAATCTATTGAGCTTGGTGTGCCAAACACTGAGTTCGAAAAATTGGATATGATGTGTAGAATCAGAGCGCCAAATAGGTAGCCTCCCACTTTAAATAAGAGAAATCTTCTCCCCTTCTTTCAACATGCCCAACTTCTGCAGGAGTGAAAAGGCATTTGAAAACATCTCCTCAACATCACTCGCACACAGATTCACGTCCATCCTCACCGGAGGCTCGACTCTAAGCAATGATGTTTTTCCTTGATTTTCCCCAATTTTGCCCCATATTTAGGTTGTAAAGGTGAAAAAAGCCACCAATCCAAGTCACCTTATCCGCCGAGTTCTTGCCTCACGACAGGTGAAACACAACTTGCCTTATAGTGCTCACAACAATAAAATTATCAGATATTGAGTGAATATAACCACGCAACAGACTAAAAACTTGTCGGCACAGAGTTAATAGCAGGGAAAATTTTAAGAACCCCCCAAAATTTACATGTATAATAAATGGGCGAATCTCCATGGTATATAGGAAAAATGGAAGGCGATTTTATCAATAATATGATATGTATATATAATTTTTTGGCGAATCTCTCACCAGGCATGGCGAATATTTTACTCAATTATAAAATCTTGTCTTTATTGAATACACAAATGAAATCATTGCATTTCTTTAAAATATATTTTGAAATCAAAATTACCGAAATTACATATCGATAACCTAGTGGGTGTAGGATAAAATTCACCTGTGCCATTCACAGAAAGCATGAGAAAAAATCTAATACTATATATAAAACCAAGAAAAATTCAAATTCATCACTTCTAGGGACCTCGTAACCACCCTGCCAATACACAAGTGTGTTCTTGTTTGCAATTAGAAAAAATTCCCAAATTACAATCTGTTTACTCCAGCATATGTTGGAAAGTTATAGAAGGACAACTAGTGCAATCAATCCATTCCTTTTAGCCTTGGATTTGTTTCAGTTTAAAACAGAAGTATACAAATATACTTGTCCAATTTCTATGCTTTAACCATTCACCTTAAGATGTTTTTACAATATAATTTCCTAAGTCTATTTAATATCTTCATTATCATAAAAACCAACCTATATCCATCTTAACTCCACGTCTACCACTCTTAGGGGGATGAAATCTATTTATCCCTCTGAGCACTTGGTAGACCTATAATTAAGATGGATCTAAGATGAGATAATTTCCCCTTTAAATAGTCTATGCTCACATGAATACCATGGTATTACCATGGGTCAATACCATGGGTTATCATGAACCTGGAGCTTAAAAATTACTATTAGTAATTTATAAAAATTAATAAAATTAATAGTTGATTTTTATTTTATTTTTTACTTTAACCAAGCTAAAATGTTTAACATACATTAAATTACAACATCCATTTTTACTCTCGATCGGATCAAATATTTTTTCACTCTATGCTAGTTTGCATATGACGATATTTGATACCTCTCGGGGGTTAGTAGATCTAGAGTAAAGATGGATCTATGCTGGTTTAATTCCCCCATTTAAATAGGCTACATTCCAGGTGAATACCATGGGTCAATACCATGTGCCATTTTGGTGAATACCATGGGTCAATACCATGTGCCATTTTTATTTTTATTAATACTAATATTAGGGTTAATAATGTTTTTTTCATGGTATTAATAACAATCTAGTCCATGGTATTTGTCCCATAGTATTTTGCCCATAGGTTTCACCTAAATATCATGCATTTTTTGAGTGTTCGTAAATATAAGGTGACTTATGGGGTAAATATAAAAAAATGTTTTATTTGTTTACCATACCTCTCATTTATTTATATTTTTATTAATTTACCATATCTCTTTTACAAATATGGTATTTGGCCCATAGGATTCACTTAAATAAAACCTCTTTCTTGAGCCTTCATAAATAAAACGAGGGTTATGGACTAATTATAAAAAGAGGTTTTATTTATTTACCATGCGTCTAGTTTATTTATATTTTTATTTATTTACCATACCTCCACTTTACTTATATTTTTATTTGTTTATACCGTTGCATGTATATAAGGTGACTTATGGAGTAAATATAAAAAATGTTTTATTTATTTACCATACCTCTCATTTATTTATATTTTTATTAATTTACCATACCTCTTTTATAAATATGGTATTTGGGCCTTTGGCCCATAGAATTCACTTAAATAAAACCTATTCTTGAAAATGGGCGAATGGAAGGTTGTAACTCCTAATTTCAAGGGCTAAATTTACCTTTTTTACCCTCTCCCTTAAAATAAGGTGGGCTATTTGAGGTGATTTGTAAAAATGTACTATGATACAAAATGTTCGCCCACTAAAAATTTAAAACCCCTTAATTTCGCCAAAGGGCGAACATTCGCCCCTAAAATTTTCTATGGTTAATAGTTCCATGAATTTGAAAATTAAATGCACAAACACGGATACTATGCATCCTCTTCAACAAGAGTTTTGAATTTGGATCCACCAAATTCAGCACATACACAAATACCATAAACTACAACTTGCCACACAAAGTATTCAAACTCTCCAAATCTCGGACGGATAGAATTAAGATTGAAATCCTCTTTAATGGTAGAAATAAGAGTCACAACGAGTTCTATAAAATCCAATGTGATTTTGAATCACTCTTTGCATGATTAATAGATTTCGTCTACACAGGTCCTCTTTGCACGAACCTTTACACCTAATGACTGCTTCTTTTTGCACAACTGCAACTCAACCAAATCACTGGTAGAAATCAACTGCACTTTTACATCTCCAACAATTGCACAAATGATTTATCGCTCATAGCATAACTTCATCGTCTCCCTAGAATCTTCAATTGATAATTGGTCCTTGTCTAGGCAACACACCACATAGGGATACTCCACTCGCAGGTTGTTGCCTCCTTCAGATCCTGATGGAGACATCGAGAGCTTCTTCTTCAAACTGCTCCAAAACTAGAGCTTAGGATTTCCCTTCACACAGAATCAACCTTCTCATGGCCTCTGAGTAGGATGTTAGAAAATATGAGTGAGAGCTATTAAAAACAACATGAATCACAATTATCATCTATTATTGATTTCAAGGGTTACATATTTATAGTATCTAGATCACTGACAATGACATCTCTAGATAGCTATTACAACTCACACATAGGAAACTCACTACTTCTAGATTGACACCTAGGGACTCATAATTGCAACTCACACGTTACATGGAAAAATTACTTCCAACACCCACCTTTAATGCTTAAATGTAGAAAATATAAAAAACTTACATTACAACAACAAATAAATCTTTGCTAGATTTCTCTGATATGTTTACTACTAGCACTCATATCCACTCTGAAATCTCATAGTTTCCGCTCTTTTCTTCACCACACTTTTGAGCTTCCCACTTGATCCATTTAAGACATAACTGCTTCAGAGCATCATTGACATGATTTGCAGCATTGACGTTTCTCAACCTCCCAGAGCGCAACGGGTCAGTTTTGATACTAAACCATCCTATGGAATTGCCACCATCTGTGAATCCACAGCCCTCCACAACCTTTACTAGTTATGTAAGATAACATTCTGGATACAAAATGTGTTCAGCAGCCAATTCTACAACTTGACCTTGTATAAAATAACTTGTAGTAACGTTGTCAGAGCAAGACTTGTCACACTAGCTTGACCTTATTAAGAATTACCTGTGACTAATTCTCCCAGAGCATGATGCATCACATTAATCTATTAAATAATTGGCTTGTTCTTTCTAGTTCTGAATCATCATTTTCTTTTTATTTTTTTAATACACATTCCCTTAAGCCTCTGCTCCAATTTCACACATGACCCGCATAAGTAAACAGTGAGGTGCGACCATTGGCTCAACAATTAGATTATCACTATCCATGAATGCCTTTTGGTGATTTGAAACCTCTCTTATTGAAAGTCCTAAGTACGATGATCCCTTGTTGAGGATCTCATGATTCCCGACTAGTGGCTCCGCGACAACACATGCATCACATTTCAACATGGTTGGGTTTATCATTCAGTGAAACTCAACGGATTAAAAAAAAAACACTCTTGATGATGTTATCAACTGCTTTTGTAGGAGCGTAGAAGGCCACAAATTTTCTTCATTCATAGTAATCAACCAGCGTTGCACCTTTGAAGCGCTGCCACTCTCGAAAGTCACACGCAACAACACAGTCATATTTCACTGCGTAGCTCACATCCTCCTGACCCTTCAAGTCGGCTTCAAGAGCCACGTCCTAACACTTCTGATCAATTGTGTATTCCTCTGCTGCGGCCTCCAGTGGATGACTGAAGTACAGATGATATTGGTGTCTTTTCTTTAAACATGATCTAACACAGAATTGCATAGATCCATCCACGTCAGCAGAGTAACCCTGTGACTAATCAACGATTGAGAATCCTTTCAGGTTCCCTAATCCATGCGACAAGTTGAACCAAAAAATAAACCATTTTGTTGCAAGCTTTGTACTTCTGCTGCATTCTGGGGAAGGCCATATCCGTGGTTTGAGATATTTTATTACAAAATAACAATTCATGAGCTCTTTGTTTCTAAACAACGGTGAATATCTTGCCTTAGTATTTGCCTCATCGGATGAAGCTATAGGAATTATCCATGGCAGGCGCGCCATATAGACTGCGCCATAATGACTAGGACTGTCTGCCCCAACTAGTCCATCCCGATCCATTGCAAAACTTAATGGCAACTTTTGCAAATCCTGAAAAAAAACACCCAAGCACGGATCAACAGCGGAAATTTCTACAATTGCAAAAAAAATGGGGGCTTTGATCGAACGACGATTTGATCACAACACATGTACAATACTTTTGGACAATGATTTCATGCTCTTTGTTTTTGGTTTTTCACAATCATGCCCAACCATTTGTTAAAAATTCAGATCCATATCAGAAATGAATCTACACACACGAACAAAATCTAAATTTACATACAAAAGATTCGCTTTCACAACTCTCACGTCATCTTGGCCCTCCCTTGGGGAGTCAACCCAGATCTCGCTCTGACATTATGTTAGAAAATATGAAGGAGAGCCATTACACACAACAAGAATTACAGTTATTGTCTATTATTTATCTCAAGGGTTACATATTTATAGTATCTAGATCATTGACAACGACACATCTAGATAGCTATTACAACTCAGACATAAGAAACTCACTACTTCTAGATTGACACCTAGCAATGACAACTCACACATTACATGGAAGCATTACTTCTAACACAATAATGACAAGCATGCTCTCAACCTCATCATAGTGGGACCTCACCATAGGAGTCAAGGCAACGATTATGATCTTCCACAAAATACACAGTGGAAACACTTGTCGACACTTTGCCAAGCTCGGCCCCAAGGAATGGGCAAACCAAAAAAATGAATGAGTTACAAACACTCACCAAAATACTTATTTCGCTTGGTCCAGGAGAGGCCAAGAACCAGGCCCTCAAGGGTTGTGGTACCAATTTGAAAAACTAATCACTACTTAAATTAATCAAATAATGTTACATATAAATACATGTAGTGTTGTCTCAAGATAGGTAGACTATATTGGATACACAATCACTTGGTTAAGAGAATATCTCAACTACTCACAAATCGAAAAAACATCTAGATCTAAACAACTATTAAAGAATATGAACAAACTCCTTTACATAAAAAAAATCACAAATAAGATAAGTAAGAATTATATTTTCCAAATAATAATGAGTGAATCCCAATGATAATATGTTACATAGATTTGTGTTGTTTTCTCTGAGAAAGACTTAGGCATTTTATGTTCGTATTTACTATATGTTATCAGTTATATGTATTAACAAGGATATAACCTTTGAATTGAACATTGTTTAAAGAATAACGTAGCTCGCTTAAACACCTAATTTTGATTATCATTGATAGGTTTCGTTTCCAATCATTATTGTTTCAGTGGTTAAGCGGTAGTTCCGATAGTATAGACTTTTCTTAACTAAAAGATAACTTAATTGTGACCTTGTTCCTTCGTCGGTTGTCAATATTAAATTTATATAGAATAATAAAACTTAAACGATTAAAGAAAAGAAATAGAATAAAAAAATTAATAATTTATAATAATAGTGTATGGGCGAAGGAATTTCCATGACCCATACATTATCCCCCTTTCATCTTGTACATGTCCACATCCTAAATCTTTCATGCATCACTACATACCAAAAAGTCAAGCTTTATGTTAGGTACTTTTAAGCTTAGTGCAATCATTTATTTCCTTTAGCTTTATAAAGGCATATTCACACTTCCATCCAAATAAATTTTAATTTTTCTTTTCCATTTTCGATAATCTTTCAAGAAATTTATGATAATATCCCACCATCCCAATAAAACTGCATATTTCATTAACATTTTTTTGGGTTGTCCAATCTATAATAGCTTCAATATTCGCAAGATTCACTACAATCCTTTCTCTTCATATCATGTGTCTTAAATAATGAATCTTGGACTAGGAAAATGAACACTTGGCAATTTCCCATATAACTAGTTTTCTCTATGATATTACAAGATGAGTCTTAAATTTTTATTATTCTCATTTAAGTTTTTCGAGTAGATAAATATATCATCAATAAATAATTTGTCGAGTAGATAAAGATATCATCAATAAGTAATTGCACAAATACATTTAGACATTGTCATAAGATTATGCTAATCATGCTCATAAACACACATGGGGCATTGCCCAATCCCAATGATAATATTATGAGCACAAAATGCCCAAATATTTTCTTAAAAGATGTCTTTGGGATATCTTTTTCTTTAATTCTCCACTAATAATATCTATATCTCATGTATATCATATACAATATAGTCGCTCCCTTCATCTGATCACATAAATCTTCTATCATTCATAAAGGATATTTATTTTGATCATCACATTATATAATTGAAGATAGTCTATACATAACATTTATGATCCATCCTTCTTTTTAACAAAAGTCACAAGTTCTTCCAACCAAAATACATTGGGTCTTATGAATCCAAAATATAAAAATTCCTTTAACTAAATCTATAATTCCTTCAATTTGGGTGTTGACATATAATATAGTGTTTTAGTCATAGGTTTTGTGCTAGGTTTAATATTGAGAGTGAAAATGATCACCTCTGAGGTGGTATCCTCTAAAGATATTCTAAGAACATATCATTGAGTATAACAACAATTGGATACCTTTCTAGATCCTTAATAACCTTTTTTTATTTAATTATGCAATTGGTCCTTCCCCACTAAGGACTTCCTCTGATTATCATCATCAATAAAATGCAAAACCTTATCCTTATAGTCTAAAAATTCGTAATGTTGTTCTAATAGATCAGCTCCTATGAATGTTACATGGTAACCTAGGACAATAATGTATAAATATAATTTAGTCTTACACACACTTAACTTGACCTCACAATCTCTTTCTTATTGACTTTCCTACCTTATATTTCATCCCACATTCCATTTCTACATGCCTAAAATCATGTTAGTTTATTGTTTCATGCCTAATTTTTTATAATGCTACATGTGAAATAAAGGATTCAGTAGCACTTAGATATATTAAAAATATAAAACTTCCATCCTCAATAGTACACGTTGCATTAAATATAGTGGATTGGTGCTTAGCCTAGTGATTCTTTACTATTGCACATAACTGATGAGCCCTTCCTATGTCTCCCATTGTGGTTTTTCATTGCGGTCAAATAGGATTCCCTTATCATTGATGTAAATCTCTTTGGAAATGTGGAACTCCACAAATCCAACACCCTCTCTTAGGTTCACAAGTACCACTCTTAGATATGTTTAATACTAGCTTAGCACTCTACTAGTAGGAACCACAAAACTATGACCATTATTGTTGTGGCGTGGAATGGAATAGTTGAGAAGTGAAATATTTCTATGTGAGGCATCATTGTTGTGCTATAGGCCACGATTGTTATGTTGTAGGATGATATGGTGGCCTTTGGTTCCCTCTTGATTGTCTTTAATTATTCTATACTAGTCTATTCAGATGGTTTATGCACTTTAAGCTTCTCCCACTAGGTTCTCCTGAAACTGTAAGCCTTAGTGGTATAATCTAACCACTACTCACAATATCTTCTCCAAAAACAATGGCTCACTGAATCGCATTATCTAAAGTAAGAGGCATAATGCCCCAAATGTTGAAGTTCAACCCATCAACAAATGTGTTTACTCTAATAGTTTATGTATTTAAATGCAAAGCATACCTAAATATCTTCCTGAACCAACCTTAATATTTAAGTATAAACCTACCACCATGTTTTAAGGAATCGAACTTTTTTAATTTTATTCAATGAATTCCTCTTATAAGTGGCATTCTCTAAATTTTTCCTTGAACAATTCCCAAGTTACCTCCAAAAAGTCCATATCCAAGTAAGTTGTATTCCACTAAAGTAAAGCACTTCATTTAAGTTGAAACACCCTCATCCTCACCTTTATATTATAGTTGTAATATCTCAATGTGAAACATGTGAACATGTTTCGTAGCCAAGCTTCAATGATTTATCCTTGTTTGGACCGCCAAAATTCCAAAAATTTTACCATTTTCTAGTTCTTGAAGCATATTGTTTCTTGCAAGATTTTGGGAACCTTAAGACGAAGTGAACTTTCCTCCATGTTCTTGCTTCAACTAGTTCATTGAAATGTCATACATTCATTTAAAATATCTCATTAAGTTTAAAAATTCTCTAAAGAGAAATTTTTCACGCACTGTAATATGCTCCCCTTCATTAGGTGGTGTCCTTGGAGTTGGTTGCGAAAGTGGTTCCATGATGCACCTTCTCGCAACCCCATTCCCCACTTCTCTTCTAGCCATAATACCTAATTGAGTCAAAAGATAATTTATGTTACTTTATCATTAATAATAACAAGTATAGATCCATCTTAAGCATAGGTCTAACATGAGTTGAGAGGGATAAAATTTCTTCAGGTGAAAACTTCTTTTAGAGTGAAAAATACAATGTGTACCTTTTCATTGTTTAAATTGTAGTTTTGAATGTGATATAGAGTACATAATAATATTATAAGTCCAAAATATCTTTGTTAGACTTCGAAAAAAAGCATATACCTAAAAATTGACGAAAGTTTAAAATAATGAGACCACTTCAAATTTTTTAACTATAAAAACTTATTTTTTTAGTACCTTTATATGATATATACATAATTGTTTTTAAATAATATATTATAGATACATAGTTGACATTAAAATATTATGCATAACCTGTGCTTCGACACATTAAAATTGTCCTTTTGTTATTAATATATTTGTCAATATTAATTTGTTTTAAAATATTTTATTGATAACCTAAATTGAATATTTTATTATATACAACATTAAAATATTTTCTTTTAACATTTTTCTTTATATACAAATATATATGAAGTTTATATCGACACGAATTACTTAGCATAGATATTCAAATAGTTTATTTAAAGCCAATGTTGAAATATTTTTGAAAAATATAAGGTTAACACATGTGGCTCACACATCTTTTTACTTCTAATCAACTTAAGAATGAAATCATGGAGCAGGGTTACACGTTTTGGCAAAAGAGGGCATGTTTGGGTGGAAAAAATAATGCCTCGATCAAACTCCTTGGGCGCTAAAAAGGTAGCTCGATCCAGGGTTAAAAACTAACCTTTGATCCAGCTATAGCATTCGATTGAGATATAATGCTCGATCGAGCCCTTTTATTAATATATACCGCTCTCGCGGTCTACGTGCGCCATTTGCACAAACCATGGGAGATTGATCGAGAGTATTAGAGCTTGATCAAGTAATGGAACATTCAAATCCATCTTGCCAACCACCCTGCTAATGTCATAAGGGCTCAAACAAAGGTAGGTATTCTATCCTTTGTCTTTCTTATTTAATTTTTTTTGCAAAATTTAAAAAACCAATTAAAAAAAACAACCATGTACAAAAACCATGAAAACCAGTTAATTAAAGAAAAAAAATAACCATACAAAAACTATGAAAACCACAAAAAAAAACCTTAAAAAGGCTTAGAAAATCACAAAACGAGCCAATAAACCATAAAAAACCCTTCAAAACTACTTAGAGAACCAAAAAGCCAACCTAGAAAATCATCTGAAAAAACCATTCAAAGCAACCTAGAAAGCACTTCGAAACCACCAAAAAACTATAAATTAGGTTTTGAATTTGTTTAGTACTTGTAATGTTTTGTTTATTAAATGCCTATTTTCTGATTTTTAATGGTACAAACATTTTTTTTCTAATTATTTTAGGTTTTAAAATTTTACTTTAGGGATTTTGTGAATTTTTTTTTCATTTTTTTTGTAATTTTTGTTATTTAAAATGCATTTTAAATTTTTAGCAAATTCGACTAAAACTCCGAAACAGAAAACAACCAAACTATAACCAATAAATAAATAAATTAAGAGCTTAATATTGACATGATGAATAGGTTTTCTCATAATGAATCTTTATTTATAAAATAAGAAATTTTACTTTATTTTATTATTTTAATTTTAAATTAATTTATATTTTAAATATTTTTTTCATTATTTTAATTTTCAAAAATAAAATATAAATCTTTAAAGTTAAAAATATAACCAAAATGATATATATATATATATATATATATATATATATATATATATATATATATATATATATATATATATATATATATATAATCATGCCATTGTATATAATTATAGCATTTTACATAATACATATATGACTATATAACCTAACATAACATGTAACTATTATTTAACTATAACATCACACAACGATATATTATAGTTTTATATATATTGTTTATAACATAATATAAAAAAAAATTATAACTATTTAACATAACATAATAACATAATATGAAATTATATAACATATATATTTATAGATATAACATTTAACAATAACTAGATAGTTCATAACATAATTATATAACTAGATATATAATTTAACTATTATATATAATGTTATTTCACATAACATATGTAACACACATATATATAGAATGTAACATAACATAGTGTAACATGTACATTGTGCATAACTATAACATAAGATAATTATAGCATTTAACATAACACACACACACACACACACACACACACACACACATATATATATATATATATCATTTAACATATAACTATATATAATTATATATATAAGTTCATGTTTCAGTAATGCATCATTGATAGATACATTAAATCCATCATGAAAAGTGTATTTGGTCTAGTGAATGAAAGCATTTAGGCTCTTTTCTAATTTGTATGATATTGTTCATTATGTAGTGCGTTGTACAAGAAATATTGTCTTCATGTGCTTGCACCTAGTACATATCATGTGTCAAAGTCAAACATTAAGAACTTAAAGTCTATTCTAGTATATCTTCGCATGAAATTTTAGTAGTTTTGTTAATAGGTTTATTTCAAATTTTCACATATATATTTACATATTTATGTGTTATGAATAAAATGCATTATTTAGAAATGAGAAAAATTTTGAGGATAGATTTGATCACTTATTTCGATTGTTTTTACATGGAATTCAATATAGTTTGGTTGATTTTTTTGATAAATTATCAAAAAACAGACTCTAAAGTTTAGGACTTCAAGCTAGATTATTCTTCTTGAGTTTAGAAATGTTTTTTTTCAACATTCTTTTCTTGGATTATATGTATTATATGTAATACATATAATCGGGCTCATGATATATCATGTAGCCCATAGAGAGTTCATGTTCCCCTCGTTTATTCTTCCTCCGATGCGTGTGAGAGTGTCATAGGCAGTGTTTCTATCTCTATTGATGACCTTGCTACATCCAGTGGACCATTTTCATCCATTCCAGGTAGATCTATTGCATTTTAAATCCTCTTTAAAATTTATGTGTTTATGTCTTGAAATTGTCTTTAGTTTTAATTTATCTTCAACTGATGTGTTTGAATTTAATCAGGGAAAATTTTAAGAACCCCCCCCTAAATTTATAAATATAATAAATGGGTGAATATCCATGGTATATACGAAAAATGGAAGGCGATTTTATCAATAATATAATATGTATATATAATTTTTTGGCGAATCTCTGACCAGGCATGGCGAATATTTTACTCAATTATAAAATCTTGTAAGATCTTGGTGATTCTTTCACTAAATAATAGAACTTTGTAAAGTCCTAGTGAATCTTAGCATAGGCTACATGCTGGTTTAATTCCCCCATTTAAATAGGCTACATTCCAGGTGAATACCATGTGCCATTTTGGTGAATACCATGGGTCAATACCATGTGCCATTTTTCTTTTTATTAGAATATTTTACTCAATTATAAAATATTGTAAGATCTTGGCAAATAAAACTTTGTAAAGTCCTAGTGAATCTTAGCATAGGCTACATGCTGGTTTAATTCCCCATTTAAATAGGCTACATTCCAGGTGAATACCATGTGCCATTTTTGTGAATACCATGGGTCAATACCATGTGCCATTTTTATTTTTATTAATTCTAATATTAGGGTTAATAATGGTTTTTTGCATGGTATTAATAACAATCTAGTCCATGGTAGTTGTCCCATAGTATTCTGGCCATAGGTTTCACCTAAATATAACACATTTTTTGAGTGTTCGTAAATATAAGGTGACTTATGGAGTAAATGTAAAAAAATGTTCTATTTGTTTACCATACCTCTAGTTCATTTATATTTTTATTAATTTACCATACCTCTTTTACAAATACGGTATTTGGCCCATAGGATTCACTTAAATAAAACCTCTTTCTTGAGCCTTCATAAATAGAACGAGGGTTATGGACTAAATATAAAAAGAGGTTTTAATTATTTACGATACGTCTAGTTTATTTATATTTTTATTTATTTACCATACCTCCACTTTACTTATATTTTTATTTGTTTACACCCTTACATGTATATAAGGTGACTTATGGAGTAAATATAGAAAATGTTTTATTTATTTACCATACCTCTTTTATAAATATGGTATTTGGCCCATAGGATTCACTTAAATAAAACCTATTCTTGAAAATGGGCGAATGGATTCACTTAAATAAAACCTATTCTTGAAAATGGGCGAATGGAAGGTTGTAAGTCCTAATTTCAAGGGCTAAATTTACCTTTTTTACCCTCTCCCTTAAAATAAGGTGGGCTATTTGAGGTGATTTGTAAAAATGTACTATGATACAAAATTTCGCCCACTAAAAATTTAAAACCCCTTAATTTCGCCAAAGGGCGAACATTCGCCCCTAAAAATATCCTTAAATTTAATGTATATGTTATTATGCTTCTAGGTTGTTAATTATATATATGTTAAATTATTTTTATGATTTGCACGTCCCCAGTAGGCCGAAGCTAAGCACTACAGTGAAACATTGATCCCTCCATGGGATGATACTATAACTTAGATCACATTAGAGGATGTTATGACCCATCATACATGGATCACAGAAAATATAAATATGATTGTTTCCAATTCATCGACTCACCTTGCATTGTATTTGATGTTGGATAGCATGAATAGGTTGATTGAGACATACGGAGGCCGGGCCCACATAGCCACATATTACAATTCATATATAGGGTCAGGAGGAATGCGTTTAGAGGCACAAATTCTTGGGAGGTGGTGAAAGAGGCCACCAAGGACATTTTTGTTTATGGGGAGTTGTTCAACATCCCTCCAAATCTTCCTGATAGACATAAAGGTTTGATTCCATTGAAATATTTGAGTAATGTTCATGCAACCCCTTTCGTGTATGATAGATTCATTGGAGCTTGGGGAAAATTCCCCAACCATGACCAAGTCTCTGTTTATTTTTCTAAGCATTTATATGTAGATTTTGTGTTACAAATGAGGCCGAACTACACTGATACTAGATCTCATTATTATGAAACCATCTTGGGACCTACCTATGAGCACGGGGGGCTCATAGGGACCTTGGGCATGTACCACCACCTTAGAGATTCTTTCCACTACCGTCTCAGAGCTTGGTATTACTAATAGAGCTAGAGGAGTTGTCACAACTCAGTGGTGAGACATGATGGACTATTGGAGACAACATGCAAGTGCCATTTCCTAGTGCACATGTTGCATTGGATGGATAGATTAGGAGACTACCGCCAACGCCTCGTGATTCACCAGTGTCCTTATATGATGATGCATTTATTACGAGTTTTCCATTTGACCAACTTTTTATACATACATGTATGTATCGTGATGCCATTCATGAGACTTGGTGGTTGCATGACTTGCATGACGCAAACTAGGTATTATATATGAAACTTTTGACTCTTATTTTTAAATTGTGCATAATTATTTATATTATAATTTCTAGTTCATATTATATTGCATTTATATCAATAAGTTCATGGTAACATGTAGACACGTCCCAACTACATGGATGAGCTTATGAGGTCATCCGAGGGGTAAGTTGATTAGCCAAACCATCCTCAACCACAACATGTTTCTACGGATTCTCCTCCACCTCCACCTCCACCTTATATGTTCACTAATGTGGAGGAGAGTATGTATGTGCAACCACATGAACCAATAGTTCAGGTAAACATTTTTATTCCTAAGATTTTAACATTTTCTTTTTTTAAGTTACATAAATATGCTAATTAATTTGTAGACTAATTATAATTTATCCTTGCCATTGTGTACACAAGCTCATATGAAAAGTGTCCTTGATGCTAATATTATGTGGAGACATGAGTGGGATGTTTGTTTTAGAGGCACTGATGATGTCAGTCCATTGATGTAGGCCCCAATCATCGAGCCATAGGCAACAAGGCACCAAACCTAGATTCATGATCATACCCCCATCTTATATGACCTGTATCTGGACTCGACTGAGGTTAGTAGAATGATGTATATGTAATTAAAAATGTGGTTCAATATAATTTCAATCCATATAGTTTATTATGTATAAATAATGATCTAATTAGTTTGAATTTGAATGTGTTATATTGCAGTACCAACTTATGGACACTTGCTTTACATGACATAAATCACATAGGAGTTCTAGTGGTACTTAGAGTGTCATAGTTTGTATATTTTCAAGCTCATTTCATAGGGCATTTTTGCATGTGTGATGTAAACTTTGTATATTTTCATACATGGATAGTTTATGGATGCACATCATGTACATTATTTTAGTTTATGGGTGCTTATTATTCCAATTTATGGATTTGTATTAATCTTGTTTATGAATGCTCATTAGTTTTTTAAGTTTATGGATTTGTTAAAATTATTTCGCTAATTTAATATATTTTCTATATACTATGACTTTTAAGGAATTTAGACTTCTGTGATCCATAACATTGTTTATAAACTCTTCGGCAAAATCACATAACCAATCTTGTGTCGACGCGTTTCGAACCAACCAGTGTGGTTCATTGTCAGGACGAGTTGAAGACCAATCCGGCTTAGCTTGATTAAATAGAGTGTGCAAAGATTCCAACGGCTAATTTTGACTTAATAATCTTGGTCAAATTAGTTAATTGATATTCCTAGAAATAGCTAAAATGGGTAAAAAAGGAATTCATTTGTTAATTTTAAAATAAATAGATATATTATTATTTACGAAAATTCTTACCCATATCTAATATTTTAATGATAAAGGTCAATCATATTCATTAAAATAATCTATATTTAATGTTCCAATATTATTTAAATGGTAATAATTCTCTATTAATCTTAGAATATAGTTACAATAGGTAATCTTGTAATAATTAATTAATGGTCCATTGGTAAGATGGATCAATTTTCATTTTCATTTCCAGATTCATAGACCAAGAAAATAAGGACAATCTTGAGTTGTGATGCAAGTCACTTTGATACTTAAAATGAACTAAAATATATCATGTTTCAATTTAATATTGAACATGGAAAGAAATCCAATCATGCTTCATATTGGCTTGTAGAAAGTGTCTTTTAGCACAATTAACATGTATGTTATTACAATTAAATGTTCTAAATATATGATTTGAATTATAATGTCATCCTTATTATTATTATTATTATTATTATTATTATTATTATATATTTGTGACCTACCCAT